>JACMZG010000008.1:55494911-55694896 GCA_018340805.1 Microvelia longipes
ATATTTTGCTATGCTGTGTTGACGGTCTTACGGATTGATGATGCTTATCAATTTTATTGAAAATATCTCACACAATTTTTATTTAAAAAATTATCTTCAGCCAATTTTCGAAATTTTACTGATTGCCTATAAGTTGATATTTTCCCTTGCTCTCATTTACTGTATTGTATCTCTTTTAAATTGAATCGTTTTTCTCATCCTTCCGTCCTAGTGATACTTGAGTTTGAAGGGAAATCCATCGAAGCGTAAGATATTAGATTTGTTGTTACTGATTGTGATGGGGAAGAAGTTATAAAGTTTATGGGTATAAAGGAGGGTAAGGTTGTAAGTAAGCTAGGAAATGTGCCGTTTGGCTCGGATCCAGAAAAGTGTGTACTCTGCAGCAGAAGAGGATGGAAGAGGTGTCGGAGGCGAGTGCACTCGACTCAGTTAAACCGTGGAAATTTCGGCTTTATCTCTAGGGATCTTTTTTCCTCCCGATAAAAATGAGAAGCTGGTTAAAAAAAACTCTTGCCGCAGTGTGAAAAGTCTTATTTTTTTAGAATGTGGTACAGGGAGCGAAAAGACTGCGGGGTGCTGTTGGACTCTCCACCACTCGACCCCTAGCTCACCGAGACCAAAATGATTTCTTTGGCCTGTGCTCAACACTTTTAAACCCACCACTAAAACACACTATGCATTAAATATTAAGAGCTGTGAATTAAATATAGACTAACTGGACTTTTTTCTTACTTGGCTATTTTCTACCTACTCTTTCCACATCAAGGAACGTTTTTTTCTGATAATTTGTGGAAAAAAGATATAAAAAAACCTCCTTAAATATATCTATTGAATAGTAACATTTATATACTTCTGTTGACTCTGCAATAATTTTGATTCTGCCTCAATGATTCAATGATACTGGCACACGTGCCTTGTTTTTATAAGCTGAATAGTGACTCAAACTATTAGAGGCAAAAGAAACTCTGTGGTCAAGTTTTCTCCTCGCACCCATTTTAAATATTTATAACATTTCAGAAGTAACAGGTGGTAAGCAATGTGTAACTAATATGAGCATTTCTGTTTCAGGTAATGCCCGTGTTTATTATTCATCATTCATTTGTATTGGTATGTTTATTTATTTTTAATCATTGAATGACTAAAGCTGACCTCTAAACAGCATCATGAATGTCATTATCATTTTTTATTTGTTTTTAATATATTTAATCACACCATTAGAGTTTGCAATTAACAAAATAAATTTTGGTAAATTTAATGCCTGTAATAACGGTATGGGACTTGAAATATGTAACCACTATTAAAAACTATCATAATGAACGACTTTCATGAAATTAGGATCAATCACACATTAGAAGGTGACATAGTGATGGACCAGAGATCTATTAACAGAGAGGGCTTAATTTTATCTGGGAAGTGAATGTTTAACAAACAAGTTTTTACTTTGTTGCCTAAATCAAGACGTAGGTCACCTAACATTGTTAAAACTTTTTTGTGTTTTTCTTTCCCCATGGAATATAAATCATTAAAGCCGTGAACCTATAAAACCGAAAATAATTCGTTGCTTTATTTTCTACTCACTGGAATCGACCGTCTATATTTGTTATTGGATTATCAGATTTTGTCAAGAGGGAAATTGGTTAGGATTTCGAAAAAATAGCAGAAAAATAAAAAAAATTGTTTTTGGAATAAAATTGCCTGAAGGAAAATTATTCTCATCACAGTATTATTATAAATTTTCCACTTGAAAGCGCGTCGAGACCAGATTTGTTTAATCGCTTTATATTATTGAAAAATTAAATTATTTTCTTTATTTATTAGGTACAGCTTTTCTTTGTGCTATGTATTTTATTGTGTACTTTATCTACTGTGATATTGTTATGTTACAAAATAAAAGCCAACATTATGGCTGCCCTTGTAGCTAGAAAAAAATTAAACTCAACATCAGGCTGTATAAATACAATACCTACTGACTGCGCTTGTGCTCCCTAGCAAAAGTAAGTAGATTTATCCTCTACCTTAGTAGTTAACATCTACTAGTTAAAGAAAATTTATAAAAAAGTCCCTTGGGTGTAGATTATTGTTTATTATTATTATTTATAGGATTTTTTAAATACACGGCTACTCATTGTCCCGATATTTATACACTGTAGTGAGGATATTATATATACATATATGACGTGTATATATATATATATATATATATATATATATATATATATATATATATATATATATATATATATATATATATATATAGAATGCTATATATATAAATATTTATCTATTACATAAATATATAATAGAAGTGCTATTTAGCGATATTTTAAAATTTTCAGAATAAAGTATATATATATATATATATATATATATATATATATATATATATAATATATATATATATATATATATATATATACTTTATTTCGAAAATTTTAAAATATCGCTAAATAGCACTTCTCTTCAGCAAGTATATTTTCATTGGATAAGTCATGCTGGATTGACTCCGAAATCTTATTTGTACAATTGATTTTTGTACTGACTTTTATTAAAATTGGACAAGCCATTTAGCGTGTAACGTGTTTATAAGTAATGCACACATCCATTTAATCATACATACTTGTATACAGTCAGACACAATTTTATTTTTGTGCAAAAGTTTGCAGCAAGATTGCTGAAAATTTTATTTTCAGCAATTTTATTATGCTGAAAGCAAAAGGATGCTGTTCTGTTTTTTACTAACGTAATGTTTTCCTCTCCTTATAGGAGGTTGAAAGCAAAAAACAAACATGCTTTTACATTATTTTGTTTTGTAATTACTAGAAAAGAAGTGATGCGAAGTATTCAAAGTCTATTGTCTCCTTATCTACTTTATTTACCGGTCCAGTAAGTCGTTACTCTAGTTATTAAAGTTCATCTTTTATTTTGAATTAACTTATTATCAAAAGTTATTTGTTCTTATTGCTTTTTTGTATTAAGTTAATCTAGTTTTTAAGGATTTGTAATGTCGCTTGTTATAATCCCTGAGGGGAAGCAAGACGGTTTTCCTTTACTTGCAAAGGACGTGACTTTCGTTTATCTCTTAAGAACATTATAATACTGATCCAGAGAGAAAATGAAATGTTTCTATCTTTTCTTTCAGCCAGCTTTTCATTTTATAACCGGAGTCTCAGCCAAGGATCCTTCTATCCAACAGTTACCTCCTTGTTCTAAATTATCTTTTCTTTTATAAATTTTTTATCAACTTAAAACCCCTCTTTTATGTTTTAATTTCAGAATAGGTATCTTACTAAGCTCATTTCGAAACAAATATTTTGATTTTAGTGGAGTAGAAATGCATTGTAATTTAGTCCTTGTATAGGTGCTAAATATTTAATTGAACTCTTTTTTTATTAAATCTATCTTAAAACCCATGATTTAGTTTTATAAATTATTTTGGTTTGGTGATTAAAATGTTATAAACAGCAAAGTTTATGGTAGACCTCATAGAAGAAACTTGCTTTAGATTTGCGAGTACGAGGAACTTCTGGCCCGGATGCGTGCGATTTTTTATGAACTGCGTGCTTTCATTCGTAACAAGCCATTTCTTGACTAAGTTTCCGGTTTATGCTTTATAACCTGAGAAGTAGGATTACTATACTTGTTGCTTAATTTTTACGGTTTATTTAGAGGAAATGCGCTTATTTGTTCCAGAAGATACAAAAGTTTAGTTGGTCAAAATTTCTAAATCAAAACTGCTCAGTACTATTCTTACTCATATATACTATTCTTAAAGCTCTGTTTACGTTAATTTGTAAAATGTTTTGGCACATTTCCTTTAAAATATCCGGAAGGATTTTACCTTGAAAAACACTGCTCAGTTTATTTAGCATAAACCAGGAACATGAGCTATAAATGTTTTGTTGAGCAAGAAAGCGTATATTTCAAAGGAAAATCGACCGGCTGCGGACCTGAGCATCTGAATCGTTTGTTAGTTATTTACTATGAGTGAAAATATGACGATATCTTATCAGAGTATTCGTATCGACTCCAGCCTGGTTTTAATCGATTCAGCAATATCCAAAAAGAAACCGGAAAATTTAAACCTTACTTTTACTGATAATTATAGGCAGATGCCTTACCTTTTTATTGTTATATTTATATGATATTGTGTTATTTATTTTTTAAAATATAAATCTTTACTTACTTATTTACTGATAATAATAACAGAAGATGAAAAAAATTGTTGATAATTTTAATGGATATAATGATATTTTTAAGCTCAATTCTGACTGGTTTTTTCGTTTCTACTGTATGTATGTAGTGTATGTAGGTAATTAAGTTTGTCTGAACTTTTTTCTCCTCTAGAATTTAGAACAATTCATGTAGCCCCATTTAATTGTACTTGATTTTTATTGACCGTAACATAAATTGGATTTAATGTTTATTGTATAGTTTTAAATTTTATACCGAAGCTCAAGTTTATGTTTTATCCTTTTTACTCGCTTATAACAATTACCTATTTTCTTAGCTCAAATACTTGGAATATATTCGCATTTATTTACTATTGCGAGGTTTTAAGAAAATATATCTCGGTTTTTATAGATAAAAGGGATTTGTAGTAAAATTTACTATAAATGGAAGATGTAAATGAATGGTGGGAGTCAAGTGATTGCCCTTTCAGACCTGGGCTATTCTTTTCCTCCTTCAAGGAGTTTATTCAGGAAATTTGTTGGCCTTTTTTTCTGATACATGGTATAAAACGCCACCGCATTACCTTTAGAAATTGGTTTTCTAAGATATTTTCATCTTTCTTTTACCTTTAATATTTCTTCCGATAAAGTTAGACTTTTTTACTAAACGCTCCTTTTTCAAGCATCTTTTATATCTCAACTACTTGTGATTCCTTATATCTGTGTTTGGAATCTGTTATGAGGCACAAATCGTTGAGACAATTTACATAAATGTGTGACCGAGACGTTTCCCCACATCCCTCACCTTGTTTGAGGAAATTTTTAACATATCCCCCGTATTCTTGTACTTCTTTTCTCGTCGTTATTATGTATTATTCACATCTGTGCTTGTATTTAAATGCAAATTATTTTTCTTTTACAAGTCTCTTTATCTTTCTGTTAAATTTAGACGAATATATTTTTTTAAATGTTGTTTCATCTTGACATTTTCATCTTTTATAACTCATAATCATTCCTTTTCATATTCAAAATCTTATTTAAAAAAATCGAAATAAAGGAAAATAGAATTCTGGAAGGATTTTCTTATTTGATTATAAATATAAAATATACGTAGAGAAATTTTTTTATCTGCATATTTTGCTCTATTATTTCATTTGTAAATTAAATTTGGATTTTACTTCATGCGTATGAAAACTGTCTCCTTTTGTTTCCTTTTTCTTTATTCTATTTTATTAAAAAGCTGAACTTTTATGAGCATCTTTTCCTTTTAAATGGAAATGTCGTTTACGATTGTTTATTTTAAAACCTTTTGTAAATGTTAAAATGTTTAGTGCATAGTAGACTACTTACTATGTATTCATAGCATTTGTGGCTTTACGCATGCCTCACTTAGTACCTGGGGTGCAATGGAAAAGTATTATGTTCACCCGAAAAATTAGAAACTGATATTTTATCAAAATATATTATCCGTTATATAAATTTATAAATTAATCTTTACCTTAACAATTTTAATATGAAATTCAATATTCACAATTTTAGCTTTACGGATTATAAAATAATGATGTGACTTTAAAGGGCGCTTTTAATTGGCTTAAAATATCAATCTTAAACAGAATTGATGTCTTAGTTTTTGATATTTTGGTTTGCAATGCAGGTATTAATATCCTAGTGAGTGTACCCCCTCCCCTTCAGTATTTAATTCTATAAACATTAAGCTTAAAATAAAGTATTCTTATTATTATTTGTCATTATTGTAAATCAATAAGTAAAATATAGGCACTGGATGGCAATTAAAAAATTAACTTTATGTTTTGTACCTGACTATTTTTCGTTTGTTCCTAGGTGATATTAACAGGTTATATAATGCATATTGCTTGCCAGCTAAATATTGACTTATATCTTGCATGTAAACAAGATATTAAATTATTATTTGCCTGTATTCAAGAAATTAAATTCGCTTGTATAGATAAACATCATTCTTGACTACATAATTGTTATAACGAAATAGAGATATTAAATTATATCTTGTCTGTTTTACAAGATATTCAGTTTAGTAGCGCCCATAATTATTTTAGTTCTTGGTCATCCTAAATTGTTTACTTTTTCTCAATTATACCGTAGGTATATAGGGAAATTATTGTACTCACCCTTAAATTCCGAAACCGAAGTTTCATCATAATTATCCGTTTCAGGCATTTTCAAGACATTCTGTGTGTGACCCATGTTATACCTCCTTAAGCTTTGAATTACCATATTGTGTTTTTCAAATAAATAAATGATGAAATACAATGACGAAGTAAAAACGTGATGTGTTCACATTATGATATATATATGTCAAGCAATAAAAACAGGACTAATTCGGATAATTTAATGCACTTTCGTAATTTTGTTAACCATATGTAGAAGTACATGTGTAAAAATGTCAGCCTGATTTAAGTACTTGATAAAATTTGTGATTTTTCAAAATGTTTATGGGGTCATAATTATAACGTTTATGACGTCAAAGATATTTGGACGACATAAACAAGGTTGGTTTTTGTACAAAGTTTCATTTCGATTCGAGAAAGCGTTCGAAAATATATATATATAATATATATATATATATATATATATATATATATATATATATATATATATTATATATAATATATATATATATATATATATATATATATATACACAAACAGAAAAATGAAAAATGAAAGACGCACTCGAGAATAACAAAACAAAACAAAAACAGATGGTTAAAAATTATAGTGAAAAATATATTGCTTTGTTATTTTATTTTTCACTATAATTTCAACCATCTGTTTTTGTTTTGTTTTATATATATATTGTGTGTGTGTGTGTGTGTAAAGTTTCTCTTGGCCTGTTGAAGGGTGTAGACGCACTCGAAAAATTGCAAGTGAGTTTTATTACTTTATATGTTGCACTGTTTAGTTTTTATCTTTTATTAAGTTGTTATATATATATATATATATATATATTTATATATATATTGTTAATTTAATTTACATTTAATTGTTATCTATTAAGACTAATTAAAACTTAAATTATGAAAACAAACTTTATTAACCTCGTCAATTCCTCAATTCCAATAATGCCATCATATAAAAATAGTTTTTTAGTTTATTCATGATTATTTTATTCGTAATTTTTAAATTACTTCAAATTTCATGAAGAAATTAAAAACATTTTTGTTATAAGAATTGATTTAACTAGTTAAACTTGATTAAACCTGTCTTCGTTTCGGGTTAGAATGAAAAATGGGTTTTAGCCATCTGTTCGTAAAATTATACTAAATTTGCTTTAAATTATTTTATTCTGAGTAAGTATATTCATTTTAAATTTAATTTTTAGCTCTCTCTGAAACAATATCGATTGGGACTTTCTACTCTTTCTTTAGACATTTAAGTATTTTTATCAAAATTTTTCTGTACTTAATACAAAAATATATCGACAAGATGGCCATCTTTTGGATACTGATTATTAAATACTTCTAGTATAGATAATTTTATTTCATCGTTAATGTAAAAGGAAATCAATCACCTTGTCAAATACTTCCGGATTTTTCGCCTAACACTTTTTTTAAGAAAATCTTCTCTACCGTTTACTCTTCTTTCCTGAAATTTTTTCTCTTCTTCCTTAGTAAAGGATCCGCTTTTAATGCAAAGTTTTAAACTTAACCTTAACAACTTTCTTAAACTTATCACAAACTTTTATGGTTAAAAACTATATAAGTTAAACTTGGTCTTTAACTTAAGGTATTTGAAGTGAGAGAATCTAAATTTTATTCCCCTGTTTTCTTGAAAGAGAAATATTTAGTAACATTTTAACCAAGTGTTAGCTTACAAGGTAATGTTAAATAATTAAATGTATTATATACCTATTTTAATTTTAGCCTATTTATATTTTTAAAACTTTTTTCCTTTATTCTTTTTAATTATCTACTCATTTACTTTTTTTTGACTTGATTATTTTTCTTTTCTTGTTCTTAATTTTAATTTTTAAGTTTTAATATCTAAAAACTTTCTTGTTCTCTAAAATCTAAAAAGTTTGGACTGATCCACTGAATATGTATGAGCGACTTTAATCCAAAGTATTTATTTACGTTATTATTCTTTTATAATATATTCCTAAAAACGTTTCGTATTTTCACAAATCTCTTATTTTATTTAGTTCATGTTTCATTTTATTAAAAGAGAGTGAAATATTTCGAATAAAGTATTTTTAATTAATTTTAAATATAAAAATACATCTAGGTTTTTACAATTAATAATCATTGAATCTACTTTTTTCAAAGGAAGGCTGTGAAATAGTTACTTAAAGCCTGCAAAACGTAGCTAAACCCCTTTTTTTAATTACGAGGACTTAAAAACTTTTTTTATTCCACCTCCCTCTCCACCAGGTTGAGGAAATCACTATCCTGTCCTAGAGAAGGCCAAAACAGTGATACAAAAACCCGTGATAGTGGCACGTGTGGGTACTGATTTAAGTCAGCTGTTTTTTGGTCATAATAGGTGAGGTCGTTTCCATGTTGACGCTATAGTCTTCGTAATACAGTTAAAATTTGAAGATATTAAATATTATTGCCACAAGCAACTAGTCTACTAGTTGTATATAAAGTGTAATAGAGAACATGAATCAAAGCATTTCTGCTTTAATAATAATAAAACAGAAACACAAATTAATAAATAAAATATGGCTCCGGTTTACGCAAAATAAGTATTGCAACTTTTGCCCATGAAGAAATTGTTTAAAAAATTTACTTGTTCTATGTTATGTTTCGTATAGGCTAGGGTTAGTACTCATTCTTTTCATTATATAT
Organism: Microvelia longipes; assembly: GCA_018340805.1. Lineage (NCBI taxonomy): Eukaryota > Metazoa > Arthropoda > Insecta > Hemiptera > Veliidae > Microvelia > Microvelia longipes. The sequence goes on from JACMZG010000008.1 coordinate 55,503,909, forward strand.
CTGTTCGCCTGTAAATTTGGACAGAGAACATTACTTTTGTACGACTTTAACATTTTTTTTGTAGTTCGACGAAGATATGTCCTATCGTTAGTAACAAAGGAAGAACACAAATACAGTTTTAGTAAACCGTTTCAAAAGTATTTGCAGCATATCAATAAACTCGACATTCACAGGACTAAGCTACTCTATCACATTTATTTAAATTACTAAAAACACAATCCGCAGTCGTTCACAACCGATCACAATCGATTAAGGTCTTATTAAGTGCTAAAAATCATTCGATAGTTCGAGAAGCCATGTTAGATTTCCCACATACCCCATCAATTCTTCCTCGTTTAAGATATGTTTTATTTCCTAAGACATGTATTAAGACTTTAGCTGACCTTTATCATATTTCAAAGAAAAATGTAAAGATCATCCACTCAAGTACATTCACTCATTCATCTCTACCTATAAACGCAGACATAAACTTCTTTTCTAGATTTGATTAAAAAAAGTCAATGTTATATTTTTTCTTATTCCAATACAGCCCTCTCTTAGTATTAGGGAAAAAACAGAAAACCCTTAAGAAGGTAAAAAACATAAATCTTGGTTGAAGCCCTTTAAATTATATTTATTTTATGCAGAAATTGCATTCCATCATTTTTATTTATTTCCTTTTTATTATTGTTGCTTTATAACATATACATGTTTTTCATTTGTTATTATCAAATGTTTGTTTCATCATTATTCTTATCACTAGATTAAAAGATAGGAAGATATGATATATTTGTTGTACCTATGAGGTCTTTTTAACCCTCAAGGAAAACTACAAAAGAAGTTCATCCTCTATACTGTGATGTGTTGAGAAATTTAACATCTCAAGTGGAACCCCCCTACCAATCCCGCAATACAATGAAAAGAAAGATATCTGACAATGATAAACGAACTTGGATTCTGTTCGAGACTCTAAGTAATACATCCAAGGAACCCAACTAGACTAACTATTCCCCACGTCTCTTTTTCTAAAGGCGTCAGTGCTAAGAGATGTAGAATAGAATATTATTCATAGCCTACGATCCTAGACTGAATTCTCCCAGGATTTAACAGTGTTACCAATTTTTCACGGGAGAAGCAGAATACACAATGAGTACACGTGTTTATCATCGTTATGATTGTTACAAAATAATTAGGGTGTAAATAATAAGTATCGTGTTCGCTATTTAATGTGAATTAAGTGATCCAACTTGACTCTAAACCAAGACTTAATTGCTTACAAACCTTGAATTTTGTCACTACATTTTGAGGTCGACAATAAGTTAAATTTAAAATTAAGCTGTTGAAATAAAAATCATTAGTGCTTACGATAAGTTTTTTTTACATCTTCCTGCTTTTAAGGAAATTTTTAATAGTCTTGCCTTAAAAATTGATATTTATTGAGAAGTTTAGTTGTCTAATTTGCGGAAAAAACATAATGATTCGTCAGTCGAAAGTTAAGTTTCAACCTTTGGAAAATTTGTAATTTCTTTTTAAAAAAACAATTAATATTTTAGATGCTATAATAGCCTAATTTAATATTCCAGATATGATCAAAGTTTTGCATTTAAAGTATTTCTATTAAAAAAGTTGGGAATAAAGTTAACAAAATATGGATAGTAAATGTATGGCTTAATGGAATAATTAAGTTTTAACTTGAAATTCTCTTTAATGAGAAGGTGTTGAAGTGTGTTTAGCAATGGGATAATTTTGCTCTAATGTTGTATATATTATTCATATATACTTATTACTAAGAGCGAGCAGTGTAACAAATATAGTCTCAGAAAATATCTCCTTTGTTTTAAAAATGTATAATGTACTTAGTCTGAAAGTTTCTTGTTTGCCTAATTATGTATTATTTTTATGAGCTTAAAACTTTATTTTTCCATGTAATAGACTGTTCTGAAGCTAGATTATTTTAAGTTAACTATTTTACGGTGTTACGAGAATTTTTAGGTTATAAAGGTTAGTAGAAAGACTTTGCTAAGTAAAATTTAACGGTGTATTGCCACCAAGAAAAATACACCTTGATACAACATTCAAAATTTTTACTTACGAATATACATGGTATTTGTTTTTAGAACCAACCTAATCGTTAAAATCATTATATTATCTTGTTTTTACTTAATAACGGAGAATTTTAGATATCATGATAAACAGTGTCAGTGCTCACAAGAGACGAAATTTGAATGTTTTTTACATTGTTGTGCCAAATTGTTGAGCGTACTTTTTTAAGGTATTGTTTGTCCATTTCTATTTGTCTAATCTGTTCGAGCCTGCATTATCAGAACTAATAGCTATAATAACTTAAATTCTTTATGCGTATAAAACTTGCTTCCCTAACAATTAGTATTTTTACTTTTCCTCATTTATACCGTAGGATTATAGGAAAATTATTGTTTGCAAATCAAATCCGAAACCGGGGTGTCAACGAAATTATCTGTTTTTGGTGTTTTTAAGGCCTCCTGAGTCCTGAGTGGTTTTGAAATTGTTGTCTGTCTGTATTTGTGTGTTTATTATCATCGTAGGTTCTAGTGTGTATATGCTGGAGAGTTGAAACTTTGTAAAAAAAACCGTCTCCCTTTATACTTGACCATGCTGTATTGACCATTTGAAAATGGTTTAAGTACATTTATCTCGTGCTCATATTTTGGCACAAATGCTTTATATTCTAAAACAGTAATATTTTTAGAAACATTGAGGAAGTATGACATTTTATCAGTTATGGGATCACTCTATATGTATTTTTCTTTTTACAAAATTTTGGTCATAATCAAACAAATATCTAATAAGGAAACCTATCAATTGTCCGGTGTAATCACGCCACGGGATTTCTTAATTTATTGAAACTATTATTTGTTAGTGTCAACTAAAGTAATATATAAACCAAGTGGGGAAACTTCTATAGTAACCTGTGTAAAAAAATTCAGACAAGCGTGATCAGCTGATAGCTGGCTCAAAAATAAAAAAAAATTGCTAAAACTGGAATAACTGCGCATGAGCCTTTTAGGATTTACGTTTTTTATACTTAAGTTTTTTTGGCAACCCTGATAACATTTGAAGAGTTTTATACTTAATCGTGTTTTTGTACTTTAATGTGTACGTGATAATTTAATGACTTTGCAATAAATTCTGTGAAATAATTGTTACAATAATTTAGTTAAAGAAAAGAGAAACTATAGTACAAGTAAATAAAATATTTTTATTAAGATTTTGAAGAACATACAGACGAATGTGTATTGCCTTAAATGTAACTTAATATTACGATTCCTTTTATAATATTCAGAAGTTTTAGGTTAAAGTTGTTAAACTACTAATTAAAATTAATATTTGAAGGGGGGAAAAATATAACTCGAAAAAATGTTCTAAGTTAAGTAGTGCACACGAAAAATAAGGTTTAATTAGCCACTCTTTTTAAGTAATTTAAACAAACCTAGTATTTAAAGATTCGCACTTAAACCTCTATTGGATGTGACAATACTTAAATGTACAAATAAATGCAATGTAAACAACAATTTGGAGTACCGTAAATAGTTTGTTTAAATTAGCTAGGGTAAAACAAAATGGCCGCGCCAATAGCAAAATTTGAGCCAACCCCTGGTGGACAAAATGTGAAAAACATGCTAAGTCTGACAGAAATCGCATTTGTTCCCCTACTTGGTTCATATAGTACTTTGGTGTTAACCAATTACAAGATACAAAAATATAAAAAAAAATAAGAGAAGGGGGGCTTTAGCACCGTTTCCGCTACGTGGCGTCGGCGACACCACAGATAGCTCGCGCCTTTGTGGTGTCTCCGAGCCGACGGGCCCTCCCATGCCACATTTTTGTTTTGTGTATAATTTGTTTCACACATGGCCTTTGTCTGAGTATAGTATATTTTCAAGGAAAATATCCCAATTTCTACCGAAAGACTCCGGGTCCGTACCGAATAAAATCACGAGGAATATTTTCTGTTTTAAAAATGTATAATGTACTTAGTAGAAAAGTTTCTTGTTTACCTAATTATGTAATATTTTTAAGAGTTGAAAGTTAAGTCTTCTTTCTCGAAAATAGACTGCTATAGAAACAAGTTTATATAAAGTTAACTATTTTACGGTGTGTCGAACTTTTATAGGTTAGGGAAAGGAGTTAGGAAAACTTTTTAATTTGAAAATGTGACCGCGTCCTCATTTTGGGTTAATCTGAGAGAGCTCCTAAATCTCTTAGTAAAAACTCTCTAACTATTCTGAAGAGTTAAAAATTATAGAATGTCATTTTCTTCTTTTGTGAAGGCTCGTTTTTGTTATTTATGAGTTTTTATCTCTTTTGTTATTTTTCTATTTTCAGTAAGTTATTAATTAAACGGAATGGAGAAAGATATATTTTAGGTTTTTATAGCAGTCCTTTGCTTTACCGTTAAGATTGATTTTATTAGTAATAAACAAGTAATAACGACTTCTGATAGAACGTGTTATATTTTTACGAAATTTATTTACTTGCACTGTTATTTTATTTTGAGATAATTACAGTAGCAGTAGATATTTGCTGTTACATTGAACATAATACTCGTAATGGTCTTGCCCTTAAGACAATATTTTGCTTGTAATTATACTTATTCTACGATCTCCTAACTTTAATGATATAACTTATAATATTTTGGTTTCCTTGTATCTTTAATAAAAAATATCCCCCTCACGTTTTACTTTTCCTCATTTATAACGTACGTAAACAGGAAAAGTATTATGTTTGCAAAAAAATCCGAAACCAAATGACACCGATATTATCCGTTCAAATCTTTTTTAAGACATTCTGAGTAGATATCTCGAAGTTGTCTGTGTGTGTGTGTGTGTGCCTGTTATCATTGTAGTCACTAGGGTATTTATGGTAGAAAGTTTAAAAATAAAACTTTAAAAAATCATATCAAGCGCGGACAGTGTTTGGATGGGTGCATGTAGGAATGAAACGGATGTATTTTCTGTCTGAGGACGAGCGAAACGAGTATGAAGAGGTGCTGCAGTAAAAATGTAACGACTTTTATATACTAAGGACGAGCGAAGCGAGCCCGAAGTAGGGAGGGAATGGGATGTGATGAAAAATTCTGAGGTACTCCGTACTCGTTTTTTTGGGAATAGGAAGGTGACCAGTATATGTTTGGTGGTACACATTTAGTGCTCCTACATTTACTAAAATTTTATTATATTTAGTGTTAATAATATGGATAATATATATTTAGTGCTTGTACGTAATCTGTTTTTTAGCGAATTTTCATAATGAAAATGACGCTTATGAGGTTGTTCGGATGACGGAAGTTTGAGGGGGAGTGAGTGGAATCGGTTCCTATTGGCTTCCTGATAACAAAAAATATATGTCCGAAAAAGTTTTATATATATATGTATATATATATATATATAATATATATATATATTATATATGTATGTAAGAGTTTCTACCCTTTCGTATGGCGAACGATAACTCTCGAAGGCGTTCTCAAATTGAAACGAAACTTTGCAAATCGCGAGATGTTGAGGAGGTTACGAGGCCTATTGTTTATAAAAACATTATGACGTCATCAACCAAAAGTTATGACGTCATGAAAAAAATTTTTTTTGAAACTTAAAATGGCTTTAAAACAAGGTATCTAGTATTTAGGTAGACGGCTAGCTGAATCGATTAAGACCAATTTCAGCTCAATCGAACCATCACAAATGGCGCAATCGGTATACATATATATATAATCTTGTATATATGTATACGTCTAGGTCAAAGACTCGTACGATATCTGTAGGGTTCAGTAGTGTTAGAGGGTGGGGATATAGTATAAAAGAAAGACCTCTACCTCTTGCTCCATCCTGGTAAGCCTACTGTCCCAGAGAGACAGGGAAAAATGGCTTCCACTGAACCACGCCGAGCTAAGCAGACCCGTAAAGAGGAAGAACATCGAAGTAGTCTTTATATGGTCAAAGTTATTCTAAAACGAATGCGACCAGTTTCAGCTCAATCGGACAATCCTAAGTGACGCAAACGGTATTTTTATTTTGAATAATCATGAATATATTTTTTTCAATCTTAAGATTTTACTCAAATAAACAATTTGTTTACAAAACAAAAATTTTGACATTTTTCTTTAAATTCTATAAACAATCATAAACGTAAGTTAGAGTTTATACCCTTTTGTATAGTGGACGATAACTAAAGCTGATGAAACTATAATCTTTTCATACCCTTTATACAAGGTTACTTTAACAGTTGCAACGTGTAGATTTTTTTTCACAAAATCAAATTTGTGAGAAAGCCTCTCAGGCCCGCGAAGCGGGCCTGTGAAACGAAGCTGTGAAAATTCGCTAAATACGTGGCAAAATGCCATGTAACAAGAAACGATAGTGAAACCATAAATTAATACAAAACAACAACAATGTGGCCGCGAAGCGGACGAGGCGCGAAGCGCCGAGGCCGCGTAGCGGCTACGGGCCGAAGGCCCGTATTTGTGTTATGAACGGTTTAGTTAAATGTTTCGTACTTTTCTTTGAACCGAGTCAACCAGGAGTCCCACCTCCTTAAAAACAACTTCATTAGTTGTTTTTCCTGTGTGCAACCTACTAAACCTAAGTTTAGTAGGTTGCAAACCTAATTATTGTGAATTTTATTAGTAATTTATTTTGTATATATTTTATTTTACTCATGCATTTTTTGTGTCTGGCGATGACATATTCGTAGAAATATATTACTTTTTAAAAAGGTTATGTTGACCTAAAGTCATTTCTTAAAATCTGCTTATTATGGAGTTCTACACTAATAGTATAAGAAAACTAGACCATATCTACCATACATAAATTATTTCTTGACAGTTTGAACTGATTATATTTTTGAGGGAAATTTATCATGGCACGGCTTCTCGAAATTGCGAAAATTTAAATTAAACGACCAAACTCATGTAACATATACTTTTTATAATCTTTACTAATACTATTTTTTTCTTTTCCTCATTTATACCGTATTGTGTGGAAAAGTATTGTGTTTGCAAAAAAAATCCGAATCCAGGATAAAACAGTAATTATCCGTTTTAGGCGTTTAAAAGGCCTCCTGAGTGGTTTTTACAACTTTGTGTATCTGTTAACATCGTAGCGCCCAGTGTATTAATGGTAGAGAGTTGAAACTTCAACTTCAACTTGTACTGAATTGACATTTAGTACAACTGTATAACATTACTTTTTAAAAAAGTACACTAAGTTTTGTTTCAATACGACATATATCCATGATTTTTGTGAGATCATAAAAATTATGCAGCACTGAGCGTGGTTAGTGCTGTATGGGTGACCGCTGAGTATGAAACGGATGCATTTATTATCTGAGGACGAGTGAAGCGAGTGCGAAACTGGGAGGATGAGCGTAGCGAATCTGATATAATGAGAAAAAAGTTTCGAGGTACCTCGTACCCGTATTTTAATATATTTGTAGTTCTTATGTTTCAAATCTTGCGTAGTAATGAGAGCCATGTTTTTCAATTATAATTATAATGTAAAGAAAGACAGCTAACTCGTAGTTTGATATTTGAGGGTTTGTTTAAAAGAAAGGCAGCTTGTTTAAACAGAGTTGCGTATTTTTTCGCTGAAGTCATCTAAATTTAAATATAAGTCGATTTTTTTAAAATTTAACATAGTGTGGTTTCTCGAAGAAGCAGAAATTTCAATTAAAATGAACTAATTTACGTAGCAAACATTTTTTTACCGAGCATAATACGTAGTTTAATTTAAAACAATATATATAATATATATATATATATATATATATATATATATATATAATATATATATATATATATATATATATATATTATGTTTAAAAATGGGCTGCGATACGAGCCTTGTTATTCATTTATATTTTGAGTTACAAATTTAGTATGCTAACTCGGAGTTTCATATATATTGATGGGTTTAAATATAATGTGTATTTTTAATAAGCCGTTTACAAATATCTTTACTTGGAACGGCCTATTAACTGCAGATTTGAGAAGCCATTTATAGGTCACTTGTTAAAAATTGTTAATATTCACACATTTTAATTTATATCTTTAATGTATCACATTATTACAAAGTACATCATTCAATTATTTTAATATATTTGTTGAAATTTATAAAATTATAGAACAAAGTAATTATTGAAATACTTATTAATTTTTTTTATTTTGGCTATAATGATTGACATATTTAGAGGATTGATATAGTTCAACGAATGAGGCATGGTAGTAATTTTAACCATTTTCTTTCTCTTAATTTTTTCTTTTTATATAAAAGTTTGATTGAGGTTTTTCCTTGAAGGCGTCCCGGGGTGACCAGACTATGATGAGAAAAACAGAAAGTGTACAAATATTGAAGTTATAATGGAGGAGCCGGGTCCTCTTGAATTTCCCATTAAGCCCCACACTATCACCTCTACCCTGCTTTTCTTTTCTCTATAGTTATACTTCGGTTTCAAAGTTTCATCATTAGGCCTGAGAGAAATATTTCTTTGTTAACTTTGCAAATATTAATTATTATTCTGTATGTTTCTAAATTAGAATATCATTTTCTTTGTATTTACATCCCCTTTTCTTTATTTTTTTTTTTTTTTTACTTTCGTAATATTCTATCGGATTACAAAAGAAAATTTAAGATATATTATACGTAGGTTGAATTTCGCATCTGTTAATTTAATCTGGCTCAAATAGTTGACATTTTTTAACTAAACCGCATTGCTATATGGTCAACATACGTTTAAGCATCTGAAATTCTAGCGCGGTGGTCTATATACCTGGCGAATTTTCTTTGGAATGCGTTTTTCCGTGCACGCACACAATCCATTCCTTTAGTTTCGGTTTATGCTTTATAAATTATAACTTGAGCAGTCACCCAAGCACTACTCGTCACTCATTTGTCCTATATTTCAAAGAAAATGCGCAAAAAGTTTAATGATAAACACTGACTGAGCTTAAAAGTGGTACTTTTCTGTACTTGGTGTGAAGAGTACTTTTTTGTCGAAATGTTTTTTTTATTATTTACTTGTATGAACCCAATCCGTGGACATACTGTATATACTTTCAGTCTCTTTAAATTTTTTACCATTCTTGATCATTTGGAAAAGTTTAATTAGAGTATACCATAAGATTGGATGCTTCAGAAATTGCATTCAAGTTTAAGAATTTGTATGCCAATATCACAATATTCCAGTAATTTTTGCGGTTTTTTTTTAAATTCTTGCGTAGAGATCCTTAAGCCGGACGAGTTTTCTTTGAAATTGGTGCTTTCTTGCTCATCAATATCTGGCTTAATAATCAATACGAAAAAGCCTCTCCACAAAGTTAATTTAATAAAATTCAATTAATAATAATCAATTTTTCGTATTGATTATTATAATACACTCCACCTGCGCTTTACCTGAATAACATCTGGCTTAAGTTTCCGGTACGTGGTTTATAACATGAGCTGTAGCTCTTGTTATATAATTGTTTCGAATTTTCCAATGTAAATGCGTATATTTATACCGTATAAATGTTGCACGACACAGCATTAATTCGTTTAATGCTCATTTAATCGCTCATTTGAAACTCAGTTTATTATAATTTTATAACATGAAATGGATTGATAAGCATGAATTCACGCATTTCAAAGACAATTCGCCCGCATATGTATATGTAATTCATATATGCTTGTAGTGCAATTTTGTAACTGAAGTGTCATTTAAAAAACTTATGATGTAATCATAATATATTTTTTATAATTAAACAAGGGAGAAAGCTGAAATAAGTGATGTTTATTTAAGTTTTTGTCATGCTGATGCGAACGAGATCAGTTTCAGCCCAATTGAATCAATTTAAGTAACTGATTAATTCATGAATGGATTTTACCAGGACATAACTAAAAAATTGGGTACGGGTTACCTCGAAATGTCCTCATTACATCGGATTCGCTACGCTCATCCTTCATGCTTCGGACTCGCTTTGCTCATCTTAAAAATTACAGTTCGCCAAAATTATACTGCAACATGCCTTTGAAATCGCTTCGCTCGTTTTCAGACAGTAAATACATCCGTATCATTTTCAGGGGTCACCCATACAGCACTAACCGCGCTCAATGCTGCTTAATTTTTATGATCCCTTAAAAATCATAGATATACTTGTATTGAAACTAAACTTAGTGTACATATATTATAAGTAATGGTATACACTTTTACTAAATGATTTTTTACCATTTTTTTAAAAAACGTCACAAGTCATTCGATAAAAATTGAACTAATGCTGATAATGAGATGAAACTTGGCACACATATTTGTCTTATACATAGCTACATGCGTGCCAAATGTCAATCCGAACGCATTATTTTTTCGCGTTTTATAAATTTTTAAAATGTTTGCTGAGTCATTATTGCGGGTTAATGACGTCATAAAAATTATTTTCTGAATAGCACAACTACAGCGGTAAACTGATTTTTGTTTGAAGTTCCAACTCTCTAGCATAAATACACTGGGCGCTACGATGATAACTCACACTCACACATACAGACAGACAACTTTGCAAAAACCACTCAGGAGGCCTTAAAAACGCCTGGAACGGATAATTTCGGTTTCATCCCGGTTTCGTATTTTTTGCCAACACGATACTTTTCCTATATACCTACGGCATAAATGAGGAAAAGTAAAAATAGATAAATCGAGTTTTCCTGAAAAGGTTTGAGTGAGGTATGGTTAATTATGTTTTTGCGCTAACCCGTGCGCAAATGGAGGTTAAAATTTTCTTTATTCCAGACTAACAGGCACTTGAGAATACGTAATAAAGAACAAACAATGTAACTGCGTAGAAGCTGAGGAGTCATATGTCCCTTATTTGTTCCTACAGAGGTTTTTTTCTCTGGTTAATTAAGCTTTATTTTTTATCTTTAATAAATTATTTTATTAATTGACGAATTTAATTTATTATTCAACTTTTGAAAAAAAAACCGCTTGATTTTTATTCATACGAGTAAATAGGAAAAAATAATTAAATGTAGACAAAAAACACCAACAGATACACCCTTGTTTTAAATTTTTCTATTTTCTTAGGACCATGAATATGTTACAAGTTTTTCACTGGTAAATGTTCTTATTATCTTATGCAAATATACAGAGAACAATTCTTATTACTCTGGAAAAGATAAAATAACAAGCTTAGGTTGCAATTACATTTCGTTAAGCTGGCAAGCACAAAACCTGACCTAACCTCTCATGTCTCGGAAAATTAGGATATAAAAGGAATGGAAAAATAAAATTTAAGATTTAAATGGTATCTTTTCTTTTGAACTATTTCTGTTTTTTCTCAATTTTCATGTGTAAGTAGTTTTTTTCTCTGTTTCATTGTTGAAAATTAGAATATATGGCTGGAGACATTTTACAAGATATTTTATAGCATTTTTACGATTCTGATAAAAAATGTGGCTGCATTGCAGATAATACGATCTTTTAAGTCAAAAAAAGAAACTACTTAAAACTGAATGAACGAAAAAAAAAATAAAAACAAGATTATTGTGTCGAGGTAGTTTATATCTGTGAATCGTCAGAAAACGCCTTTTGGTAAAGGTGTACTATCTAGTCTAAATAATAACCCTCTGAAAATATTGTAGACTACGATTTATATTTATTTTCACGCACTATGAAAGGGAACACAGTTATTGCGCCATAACATTTTTGTTTGTTCCTAAGGTATTGCCAAAGGTGTCATATAGTTATATTTTTATTAATTCAAAATTATTTCAGGTTAAAAAAATTTCTTCTGCTTGATTGTGTCTTCTTTTGGCGACTTTTTGGAATTGAGTCCTCTGTTAGGATAGAATTATTGATCCCAAGGTTTAATGGCGAATCCTTTTCTGATCACGCTTGAAAAATCAAGGATTCTGGAGTATTTTCTCCCAATTTTTCAAAGCTTGGCAGTAATGGTTCTATTACCTCCCTTAATTATTATGAAGAATAAGAATATGTTACTAAAGTATATTTGCTAACTATATTTTTCAAATTCTATTCTTTTAATGTTACTCTTTATTTATTTTAATCAATTATTATTTGCTGGTGTGCCTCAATTATAACCTTAACTATTTTATATTATTTTGTTGTATAAATTGGACTAAAAGGCCCTTTTTTCTAAATAAATCAACTTAAAGGGTAAAATCAAAGAGTAAATTGCAGTAAATAATTTACTGCAATTTAAAGAATCAGCTGCCTTTGATACTTGCAGAGACATTCATATCCAACAGCAAGTATCGATGGTAAATGATTCTTCAATTGATTCTTTAACTTGCAGTAGATATAATTTCTTTAATTTTAACCTAGCTAATCATGCTAACATGTTAACGCCATTTTCCTTCAGCAGGTATCGAAGGTAATTTTTTTTTAATTCTAGGGGGCTACAACTTTGTGTTTTCTCCCTTCTAGAGGAAAGGATTATTTATTTATATAAGATTAATTATGGTTAGTAAATATGACCTCGATATGCCTTAAGGACACAGTTCTTCTTGAATTGCAACGCTTTGTCATACCTAATAAGATTGCCGTATTGAATTTACCCTTGAATAATTCCTTTTAACATCATAGAAAAGCCTAAAAATAATTCCAATCCAAAAAATTTCAAAAAATCTAAAACTCGCTAACAGTTTGGTGTCAAGTATTGATTGTGACAAGTACACTACATACCGTGTGATACATGTTTATGTGCTAAAAAATATATCCATTTTGTGCTCTCTTTAGATATCTTTAACGATGGTGTTTTTGACGTGTACATAAATTTCTTTACACTAACGTTTCCTAGAGATATATTTGGAAATTTAGTGATTTCAATATACAAATACAAGTCATTGAAATACCAGATGTATAACATATAAAGGTGCTTTGAAGCAATATATAAATGAAAAATAGGTTCTAGGTACCGCGGAATTTGTATATAAAATATACTATCTACTATAATAATAATAATAGTGATTTTAATAATTATAATAATAATAATTATTAATAATAATAGTAATATTAGTAATTATATAGTAATAGTATATAAATATACTATCTATGAATATACTATATTTGTAAATAAATATACTATTTATATTTTATGCCGCCTCCGTGGCCGAGGTCGTTAGAGCGTTAGGCTTTAGTCTTTAGTCAATGGTTAGTCACACTGACCATTGACACCCACGGAGATCTGGGGTTCGCATCCCAGGTTACGCTTTCAGTTTATAGAAGATTATTGTTTAGATAACTTATTGCCAACTTTAAAATACACTTTGAGCGTAACGGTTGCTAAGACCACCTGAGGTGGTTCCCGCAGGGGTTATCCCTGATGCAAGGCTTTAAACGGGCATTATTATTATCATTATTATTATATTTATATTTTATATAAAATATAATATCGAATTCGCTCTGAAAGGGTTTTTACCACTTCTGACTCGCTTCACTCGGCCACAAAAACCGTAAATATCCTAGCCGTATTAAAATGAAACTGTTTATACTTGTTCTTTACATTATTGCATACATTTGTAACTTATTTATTATTGTAATTTATTTGCATAAATTTCAACTCAATTGGACTATTTTAAATTTTAAGAGTTTTAGAAATACGTATACAAGTTAATCGACAAAAATGTAGGTATACTGACAATGAAAGAGAAACATTTTTTGGTGTTTTACCTTTATGACTACATTCGTTCTATAAATTGAGCCAATCACTTTTAAGCGTTTAATAAATATTTGAAATTTTTGCTGAGTCATTAATGACAGTTAATGACATTATAAAATTGTATTTTTTGGATAGAACAAGTAAACCTGAAGGTTGATTTTTGTTAAAATTTATTATTCTTCCTACATTACGCCAACAAAGTTTGTTTTGATAACGGAGGTTTTATCTTTCTTCTTCGTATTTTCATGTCTGATTTTCTTTAATTTTCTTCATTTATACCATTGGTACTATTTAAACTAATATGTTCGCACTAAATATCTGTACCCGGGCACTAAACATCTGTAACCGGGCACTAAATATCTGTACCCGGGCACTAAATATCTGTACCCGGGCACTAAATATCTGTACCCGGGCACTAAATATCTGTACCCGGGCACTAAATATCTGTACCCGGGCACTAAATATCTGTACCCGGGCACTAAATATCTGTACCCGGGCACTAAACTTAGTTATACTCACTCTACCCATTGTATAAATGAGGAAAAGTAGAAATATAAGCGTCCTGTAAACCTGTCCAGCTATCTATTCCCTATATCTATCTGTTTAGCTGTAAGCTCATCTAACTATTAACCATTTTATTTATCTTTATTTTTATAGTTAATTTATTTTAAATACAATATATGTATTTTGTTGCTTTTTTAAGCACTGAAGCAAATTAAAATCCCTTATATTATTGTTAATGAATAATAATGTCCTGCCTGCATCAAAACATCTATGATATCACTGATTTCTCTTTACTAATTTATAAGTAGTAAGTTCGTTATTGGGGGTCATTTTAAATATAAGTTTTCACTCTTTTAATTTAATGAAATTTAAAGTTTATGATATTTTTTTCATTTTTTTTTTTGTAAAATTAATTTTGTAACCCAAAAATAAGTATTTAAGATAGATTGTACCTGCTGCCATGTGCAGATAGGGTGGGAGGCAGGTAGAGGGTAAATAGGGGCGGGTCACATGGACCCTAGGGTACCAGCGGGGGTCAGAACCACGTAGGTTAGAGTTGCGCCACCAAGTTTTGATTAGAGTTCGAACATCGCGTAGTATTTTCTTGGCTTTGTTGTAAGCTGGCCGGGTAGTTGAATTTCGGATCTAGTCTCCGTACCTACTGAACCCTCTGGGAGATCGCAACTCTCACCCCCCCCCCCCCCCCATTCCACCCTCCCTCTTCCTACGTACCCGCATAACAGTCTCCAGCATTCTCTGCGCATGCCATGTTACCTTATCCGGTTTGTACTTTTATTTAATTATTATTTTTTAAATACATGTTTAATCCAAATAATTTCATTCATATTGAAACCATTTTATACTTATACTTTTTTATTAATATATTTTAACATTTTTATTATATATATTTAATAAAATTATATAATATATATATTTATTTATTTAATTTTACCATAGCAGTAGCCCTGCTACTGCTATGGTGTTACAATGCTATGTTATTAATACTATAGTGGCTTTTTATTTTTCTAATTATGCACAGTTTTCGCCTAACATGTTATTATTTCATCTTACTTTTTTCTTATTTGCATTTTCATTTTTTCAGTTTTTGCATTTCTTGAAGAATAGTTATGATTTTTTTTTCTATCATATTTCTTTCTTCGTAGCCACTTTCTGCTTAATCGTCAGTGTTTATCAATTAAGTTTTATCATCAGTTTAGAACTCCTGGTAGATTATCGTAACTTTGAATGGTAGTTATGTTAATTTTTTTACTTTTCCTCATTTATACCGTAGGTACATAGGAAAAGTATTGTGTTCGCAAAAAAATCCGGAACCGGGATGTCACCGGAATTATCCGTTTCATGCGTTTTAAGGCCACCTGAGTAGTTTTTATAAAGTTGTCTGTCTGTGTGTGTATCTCTGTCTGTTATCATTAAAGGTCCCTGTGTATTCGGAAAACATATTTTATGACGTCATTAACCTCCAATTATGACAAAAATTTCGAAAAAAAAACATAAAAGACGGAAAAATGATGCGATCCGATTGAAATTTGGCACGCATGTAGACATGTATAAGACTAAACTTTCATCTTATTATCAGCATTATTTTTATTAGTATCGAAAGAATTGTATACGTTTTTTAAAAACTTTCAAAAAATCGGAAAATAATCCAATTAGGTTGAAATTTGGTTTAAGTATATACCATTATATTAATCATTTCTGAAGCTGTGTCGTATCCTGGACAGTTCGATACCAATATTGTTGAATTCCGGTAATTATTCCTACACCTTTATTTTTTTGTACAATGAGTTAAAAGTGATGGCTTCCGGTGTACCAGTTAGCTTACTTTTACTTATAAATAGGTAATAGTCCTTATGTGTGCAAAATCATTGCTCGGGGAAAAATTACCGGAATTTAATTAAATTGGTATCAAATTGTTTGAGATATGACACAGTTTCTGAAATAATGTATATAAAAGTACGCTCCAATTTAATTTTTTAAAGTTACCGTAGGAAAAACACATTTTGATAATCAGATTACCATATACATGCGAGACTATTACCAAACAAATTGGGTATTTGAACTTCCAGTGGTCAACTTAGTGGGGGTAGTTTTTGTTTTTTATCGCAATGAGCTACTTATGAGCTAACTCAGCTAACAAGAAGCTGAGTTAATTAGCGTGATGTATTTGAAATGTATCACCCTGTATATTTAGTATTACATTATCCGGTACAAGCCCTCTACTCGTGGCAGTTATTATGGTTTACGCTATCTTTGAAATAAATTAAATGCTTTCAGTATTTATGGTCGAGAGAAATCTTGAATTATTGAAAGAGCAAGACTGAGGTTTCTCATTATCTGACTTCTCAGTCGGTTATAGTTTCTTACTTATAATATATTTGTTCTATTTTAGTTTCATGGTGTTGTGTTTCTTTAGAAAACCAATCAACCGAATATAGATTAACTTAGCGACTTGAGTACCGCTATACCTGAAGCATTTGACATGTCTAGGTGAATGATTCGTAGTGAATAGGTTTTGCTTTTATGATTAATATTTTTTAATGTTAAAACATTTTACAAAACAATGCTTAGAATGTTGACATCGTTCAGAGACTTGATGGGATTGTTTCTTATGGGTGAAGACGAATATAAATAATAAACCAGACCTAAATAGATACCAACACTATACTTTAAATTTTCTTTCTTACTCCGAGTCTAAAATCATAATAAATAAAATGACAAACATATAGTCAAATGTGACACTACAAAGCATATTATATTTTTTTTACTTTTTTTGTGAAATTCGTCTTATGAGTGAAGTTTGTTTGACTTAAGTGTCCTTAAGTCCTCATGGCCGCTCCGTAACTTCGGTGCTGGGGGCCTCCCTATGGTCATTGTTGTTGTCCTGTATCAAAATTTCATATTACCAGTTTATGTAAGTAGCTTGTTGCCACAGTATTAGCGAATATTTAAAAGTACTAGTCGAAAAACATGATTTGTTAACTCAATGTTTCCAGAAATAAACTCGGAACTGATACTATATAATAATACAAATTCGGTACACACTACCAACCGTCCTGTTGGTTATACATAACTATGCCTCTAAAATTGGTAGTTCACTGCATTATTTGCACTAGTTTATAGCTCATTTAGTGTTTACCATTATAGTTTTAAGCGCATTTCCTTAAAAAAAAATCAGAAACAATTAGTTACGAGTAGTGCTTGGTAATTGAGTAACTGCTCAAGTCATAAACCGGTTATGACTTAGTTATGAACTTATGTATTAAAAATGCAACGATAATAATGACCATCCTTATCAAGATTCGATCGCAGGTACCACCCTGGCTCGAAAGTGACTCCCTACTTCAGATATGTTGTTCACCGGCCATGTTTTAGATTTTCCGGTAATTAACCACCGTGTTATTGACTTTTTAAGTTGTCGTATCAGCTGTGGACTGGTTTTATTCGATTCAGAACACCGAAAAAAACAATAACTTTGAGGATGTAAATGAAAGTCTGTCCACAAATAATTTAAATATCAACCAATGTATTGATAACGGTGAGAAGAAGCTAATTTTTCATCTTGCGTCTAGTTGCGAGATTTGAGTCTGCATCCAGTCTCAAATGCATCATACATACATACATACATACATACATACATACATATATATATATATATATATATATATATATATATATTATATATATATATATATATATATATATATATATATATATATAAACTTGTGTGAAACGGTTTTTTGTGTTTAGGGACCTGTGAAACGGACTCCACCATGACATTAACGTATTGTTTATGAAGGAAATCAGCTAAAAGTGACTTCGTATATAGCAGTCTATATGTATTTAATTATAGCCCAATGTTGTTACTTTTCTTGGTTTTTTGTAGTTTTGAAAGTATTACTGAGTTATTATTGTAGGTTAATGACGTCATAAACATTTCAAAACAATAAGCTTCGGGGCATTAAAAAGGTCGATTTTCGTACCAAGTTTCGTTTAAATAAGGAAAAGCATTTGAAGATGTTTCCCATAGAAACATCCGGGAACAAAATCTTTTAAATCCATAAATATGTAGGGTGGTCCCCATCCCTCATAAGAAAATTTTCTAATATATTATTTAATACTACCGAGGATGACTCAATTATATTCAATTAACATTTTGAAACTTTGGGATCCCTAATATGTATGTACCCCCACAATTATGTTATTGTTATTGTTGTTTAGTAATAGGCGGAACACGACATTTTGACACAATAAACTATAATTGACTGACAAATAAATAATAAAATGTTCGCCTTATATAGGGATGCTGGAGTACAGTGACTTGTTTACCAACACTCCCCCTTACTACTGCAGCCCCATCTTCTCCCTCAGCTCCTTCGTCCTAGGACCACTCAGAGCTTTGGTAAGTAGGTCGGCCTCGAGTTCTTTGCTTGGTCTGTACATCAACTCGATGTGGCCGTTTCTAATGGCATCTCTGATGAAGTGCTCCTTGACACTGATGTGTTTGGAGCGAGTGCTGACTACGGGGTTAACAGCGAGGTTTTGTGCTGCCTGGTTGTCGCTGTATAGCGTGACGCATTCCTGCTGTATTCCCATGTCGCTCAGTAGCTGGCTTAGGTGGATGGCCTCCTTTGCTCCTTCCGTGAGAGCCATGTACTCCGCTTCTGCTGTCGACAGTGCCACAGTCCGCTGCTTTCTGGACTCCCAACTCACTGGACCTCCTCCATACAAGAAGCAGTAACCAGTGTAAGACCGCCTGTCTACTTCGCAGGAAGCAAAGTCCGCATCTGTCATTCCGGTCAATAAATGACCAGTTTTTCTGAAACTCAGAGATAAGGATTTAGTTCCATTTAAATATCTAAGGACTCTTTTAGCCGCCGTCCAATGCTCCTTGTTGTAGCACGAGTTAAATTGGCTTAGGTAGCTCACGGCGTAGGTTATGTCTGGGCGAGTTGCCACAGCTAAATACATCAACGACCCAATTAGGTTTTGATAAGGCAATGACTCGTCAATATATCGAGCCTTTTCTAATTTGAGTCCTTGTATGATAGGAGATCTTGCAGGTCTGCAAGACTCAAAGTTAAATTTTTTTTAAATTTCATCAATATATTTAGTTTGATTTGCTGTGATACAGTCTTTTTGTACATTAAATTTAATACCTAAACAGTAGTTTAATTCACCCAAATCTCTCACATCAAATTGTTCACTTAATATTTTTTAATTTCACTCATAATTTCGTCATTTTTAGTTATTAAAATCAAATCGTCTACATAAACCGAGATCAGAATTTTTTCACCCCTATAACCCCCACGTATAAACAAGGGTCAGCAGCTGATGGTTTGAAGCCTAAGTTTTTTAAGCGACATCTAACTTCTTAAACCACTGTCTGCCCGCTTGTTTTAAACCATACAGGGATCTTTTTAGTAAACATACTTTTTCACTACTTCCGTTCCTTAAGTCTTCCAACATTGTTTTTGTTTTGACGTACATACTTTGATCTTCGTTTAAACTTTCTTCTAAAATTATTTCTTGCAAGTATTGTTCTAAAAAATTGGGTTTTTTCATATATATCTCAGCATCTATGTCTCCGTTCAGATATGCGGTTGTTACGTCGAGCTGATTAATTTTCATTTCTTCATTTGCAGCAATGCCTAAGAGAAGTCTGATAGTACTTAATTTTACAACGGGAGCAAACGTTTCGAAGAAATGAACGTTAGGACGCTGAGAATAACCTCTTGCCACTAAACGCGCTTTCTTCCTTTCTAATGTTCCATCGCTTTGTATTTATCTTTCAATATCATTCTAAAGTCCACAATATTTTTTCCATTTTTTCTTTCCACAATTTTCCATGTTCCATTTTTCACGTGAGATCTAATTTCGCTCTTGATCGCATCATGCCATTCATCTTTATTTTCCACTTCTTCCACGTCATTTTCACCGCACAACATGGCGATGTAATCGTAGTTATCTCGTCCAAAAGGAGGTCTACGCGATCTTTTCTCATCAGATGCTGTGTTGTCCTCGTCAGTGCTGCTTTCTGCTAGTTCACATTCCTCATTTATCTGATCTGTGCCCTGATTTTCATCATGCATTTCTTGGTTTTGTTGTTGCTCTTGAGGTTCATAAGGTTCGTTTTGTTGTTGTACAGCTTGAACTTGCTGTTCGTTTAATTCATTTTCCTCTCCTTTTGATCGTTTCGATTTTTTCTTTCTTTTTCGTATTTCTTTCTTCTTGTTCTCTTCTGTTTTATTTTCTTGATTTAAATTACATGTCACAATAATGCCATCGTCATCTTCTGATTCATTTGTTTCTTCAATATTTTTCTTCTCTTCTTCTTCTATCCATTCTTCTAGATTGTTAATTTATCCGAATATTTGTCACTTGTGCTGTTTGTTACTTTAACGTCTCTACTGGTCACGACTCTTCGTAGTTTTGGAATCCATACTCGGTATGCCTTCGATACATCAGAGTACCTACAAATATTCCTTCGTTTGTTTTAGACTCGAATTTTCCCTCTTTTTCACCTTTTCTAAGGACAAACGCTTGTTGCCGAATACTTGATAGTGTCTCACTGAAGGTCGATGTCCGGCCCATTTCTTGAAGGGGGTTTCTCCGTAGAGATGTTTCGATGGAGATCTGTTGAGAAGGTAGCATGCAGTGTTGATGGCTTCCGCCCAGAACATCACTGGTAGCTTTGCTTCAAGAAGTAAACACCGAGCTCTTTCTAACAAGCTTCGATTTTTCCTCTCTGCCAGCCCATTCATCTGTGGAGTGTACGGCGCTGACAGTCTCCGTTTTATTCCATGCTGTTTAATATATTTCTCAAACTCGTTTGAACAATATTCGGCCCTACCGTTATCACTTTGTAAATTTTTAATTTTCTTTCCAGTTGATGTTTCGGTTTCGTTTTTAAACTCTATAAATTTTTCTAACACTTCATTTTTATGATTTATAAAATAGACTTTCGTATATCGAGATGCGTCATCAATAAATGTAACGAAGTATCGACTTCCACCGGGTGATTTGACTCTGAATGGTCCACACACGTCCGAATGAATTATTTCTAAAATATCAGTTTTAGGTTTTTCGTCTTTGATTTTCGGAAACGGTAACCTCGACATTTTTCCTTGTATGCACGTTTCACAATCACCGATTTCGGTTCTTGGGTTGAATTTAAGCCCCCTTAAGATTTTGTTATTTAATGCCTTTTTCATATCGATTTGATTTAGATGTCCTAATTTTTTATGCCAATTTATAATTTCGTTATTGTTTTCGTGGGTTAAACTTAAATAATTTGTTTCTTTGTTTTGATTTTCATTCATTTCAATGAAATAGAGACCGTTTTCAGATTTTTTGGCGTACATCATATGATTTCCAAATTCATCAATTACTTTGGCGTAATTATTTTTGAATAGAACAGTACATCCCTTATCTGTTGCCTTAGACACAGATATGAGGTTCGTACTCAAGTTTGGCACATACAGTGTATCTTTCAAGTTGACAGTTTCGAATATTTTTGATTTTACTTTTATTTTGACATTTCCTGAACCAAGGATAGGGGTTGTGCTGTCATTTGAAGCTAATTTTAATAAATCGTGTTTTGAATTTTTGATTAGATTGTCAAATTTTGATTCGTCTGAGCATATATGCGATGTGCACCCGCTATCAAGACACCACTTAGATTTACTTTTTGTTTCTATACTGGAGCAACACTGTTCTATTTTTAGAGATGAATTTTTGTTTTTAGAGATATTTATATTTTTTGTTCTACAGTCCCGGGCATTATGACCGTTTCGGGAGCAGCGCTCGCACCGAAGGTTGCTTCCATGATTGTTTTTTGTATTTGAACGTTATTATTTTGATATGAATTTGTCTAGGTCGGAGTTAGAGCGTTTTTGATTTCTCCCTAAAAACGCGTCTTCCGACAATGCAGATTTTTTATTATTTCTCGCCTCACTTTCTTCAAGAATTTTAATTTTAAGATTTTCCGGCGATGGTAACTCATCCCGCGACTCGATCGCGACCCGAAAAGTTTCGAAAGCCGGCGGCAAAGAATATAATAGCATTATGCTTAGTAAATCATTATTGATATTAATGTCCATATCGGCCAATTTATCGACGGTATCGGAGAACTTATTTAAATGATCGCGAATATCGACTTCATCGACCATTTTGTGTAAAATAAGCTGCTTTAGTAATGCCGCTTTCCTAGCTGGCCCCTTACTTTGGTAAATGTCTTTGAGTTTATCCCACACACTTTTCGACGATTGACAGTTTTTTATTTGTTTTAGTTCACTTGGAGATATAATAAGTATTAACTCCGATTTGGCGTTAAGATCATTTTGATCCCACTTATCTCTCTCGGCTTCCGTCAATGGTCTGGGTATTTCACCCGACACATGTTTCCACAGGCCCACTCTGTTCAGGAGGGCTTGTGCCTGAATGCACCAAGTGTCGTAATTTTCCCTTTTTAAGGGTTCAATTTTATAAGTACTTGAGGTCATACTTACGTTTATTGATTGTTGTCTTCTTCACCTTTCTAGGAGGCAGGTCCGTAACGTGAATTTTCTACGTGATCCTGGGCCCGTAACCTGTTGTTTAGTAATAGGCGGAACACGACATTTTGACACAATAAACTATAATTGACTGAGAAATAAATAATAAAATGTTCGCCTTATATAGGGATGCTGGAGTACAGTGACTTGTTTACCAACAGTTATATATAACAACCCCCACAATTATGTTTTTGCCAATCCCTAACGTACGTAAAAGGTCTTTCAGAACAATTAGCAAAAACTCTAAAGAAAAAATCAAATAACATTAAAATATCAATGAAACGGTATTCAATCAAACCGTCTCCAAACTTAAAACTAAAATTTCGAAAGGAGATAACTCTAAATTAATTTACCAAACTCCGTGTGGCGGCTGTGACAAAGCCATAGGACATACAGGACAAAAACTTAGTCAAAGAATTGCAAGACATAAATCAGACATAAAAGATGGCTCAAAACAATGTGCCTTGGCCCAACAGTCAATCTCCCGAGACCACATCCTTCAATATAAAAATGCTAAAATTCTAGAATTCGAACCACACTACAAAAAAAGACTGTTTAAAGAAATTACATGTATATTGATTAAACCTAATGTTTATAATGTCTGTAATGTATGTCTGTAATGTATGTCTGTAATGTCTGTAATGTTTGTAATGTAAAAGTCTGATATCCCGAACCTTAGAACTATTTATAAAATTTTTTACCTCCTTTTAAAAATAATTAGTGCAATTATATATTATTTGTAGACAACTATATTCTTAGTAATAATTAAATAATAAATTTAAAAATAATTATAATATAATAAAAAATAAATAAATAAAATAAAATAATAGTGCTATCATAATCAAGAAATTTTAGCTTGAAGATTTATTTTAAGGGGCCTTTGCCATAAATAAGGAGTTTTTAATTGTAGATCTTTGTTTAGATCCTAATGTAAGTCAACAACATTGTTACCTTTTTTGTTTTTAACGGAATTATGTGTCTGTTACTCTAGTTGTTGTCAAAACATCTATTTGGTAGCAACCATGTATTTTTTGTTGTTTTTTGAAAAAGCCTTGAAAAAGATTAAATTATATCGAAAGCTCGGCAAAATTAGTTTTTATATTATTTTGGACCTATTTCTTCTCAAAAACTTTAATAATTTAAAATAGAGGTTCCTATATAGTTTTTTGTGGCCATGGTGCCCACGACACCTAATTTTGAAATTCTAAATTGGAAATGATATTTATTCTTGCATATTTCGATTTTATGGCCAAAATGATTTCACGTCATAGATTATTTCACCTTTTCAACACAACCTGTGTCGAATATGTTCGATACTTATTTTTTCAACCCGTCATTTATTAAAATTCAATATAAATTTAAAGGAATCTTAAGTGAGTGTATTTTCGTTTCCCTCTTTTTTTTATATCCAATTTAATATTTTTCATGAAACGTGGAAGCGGCTCAATTTGCCGAATATTATTTCAGAAAAAATGCTTAAAAGCTGAAATATATATGTTGGGCCGTATTCTGTCTTTTATAGAGAATATTTGGTTTTCTTTAAGTTTTGGAGCACGTCTAACTAGTTTTAGTACGTGAAAGATCTATCAGCACGTATATTGCGTATAAACCTCTTCTTTATATTTTTATATATTCATCCTTAAAATATTGCAAAACGTGAGACAATGTTTGGTAAGTTTTTATCGATTTGTTTGTACTTCATTCAGTATTGTACAATTTATGTTGTGTTGTTATTTCTGCTTTCTGTACCTGAAGTACCTGTATATTTTTAGTGCTTGTGAAGCTATTCATAAGGCTTGAGGAAAATATACTCCGTTTCTGATTTTAGTCTCTTTGTAAGCGATCAGTTGATATTTTTTTTAAAGAAAGCAGGAATCCGATAGATAATTCGACCAATCAGTGAAAATAATAATTTTTGTGCATTATGAAACTTGACAGCTAGGAAGTATTTTATTGCTGTGTTAATTAGCATTGTGACGATCAATAGAGCAGTGTTGTGATATTTATTTTGAGAATGCGTTTTTATTATAAATTTCAAGATATGGTATTTAAAATATTTGACATTCTAATTTTTTTTACTCTCCCCCCCCACCTACCTATATATAATCTGAAAAAAAATATTGTGTTTACCTTAAAAATTCGAAACCGAGATTTTATCAGAATCAACCTTTAAGGCAATTTTAAATTTCCTAAGTAGTCTCACCATGCTGGCTGTCTGTAAGTGTTTGAGTCTGTTTATCGGTGTTATGCATAAAAATTATAAACGCGGTTCTAAAATTTGACTTGTAGTCTAGTTGTGCTACCTAAATCATAATAATTTTCAAATTTCGTTATCCTATTTTGTTTTCATTAAAAAAAGAGGCCTTCGACGTCTTGCAGCTCCGCGGCGTCGGCCACTTTGCTGCTTCTGCGCCTCTTAGTAGTTGCTTTTCAGCCACATGGTTATTGTCCTTTATTAGTTCGTCATATTACTGGTTTATATAAGTGGCTTCCACAAAATAAGCAAATTTTCAAATGCATTAGTCAAAACACGTGATTTATTTCCTCCCTCCACTCCCTTCCTCCATGACCCCAACGTTATAAGTTAATTTTTTCTTCAAAAATTCGCCAACACTCCTAAGAAATTGAAAATTTGAGTAATTGACTTAAAAATTTAACGCAAAAATACCTCACAGAAGAGATTAAAATTCATTACATTAAATAAACTATTTTTCACTACTTACACGCAGCATATTCATGTGAAATGGTAAAACATAGAAAAAGAAATTAACCAATAATCATGCTACTGAAATAAAAATATATTATTGGTGTAAGAGTAGAGAATTATAACGAGAAGAGAACTAACAAGCTAATTCATGTAAGGAAAATTCTATACATAACTTTAAGTGGAATTATTTCACGTTAGTAGAAATAAAAAGTAAACTAAAGTATTTAAAATAAAATAAAGAATTTGTTGTGGAATACAAGTAAAAATACAGGGTAAACCAAGATAGAATTAAGTATTACAGAGAAAATATAATAAATAAACATACTGAAATAGTGGTGAAGCTAACCCTACTTAAAAATTAAAAATAAATTAAATAAAAGTGCATACCCACCAAGTATTATGTTCAACACAGAAATAAATACAAGACTAATTAATATTAATTAGTTTTTAAAAGAGCAAGATAAATCAAAAAGAGGTTTTTGAGAAATACAAAAAACCTGATCAGATAACTTGATGTGTGATTGCATTTAGTTAATAGCTTTTGTTTTTCTCTTTACTTAGTTGAAGTCCTCTTGTTTGGACTTCAACAAGAAGACTTCAATAAACTTCTAAATTGTTCATTTAGAAATATCTGTAATTTTTATTAATAAATTTCTTTTCATTTTTTTTATAATAAGTTTGGTTTTCTTTTTCTAAGGAGGAATAAGTTTTTTGAATTAAAACATCTTTTCGTATTACACAAAAGTGACTGAAATTCCTCTAGAACTAAACAGGGTTATTTTAGTTTCTAAATCATCAAGAGTTTATCTCTATAGAAATGGACTAAGGAAGGATTCATAGGTCACTGCTAAAGCTTAGAGAGGCTCTATTTTGTCAACTTTTTGAAATAAGCTGCCATTATAACTCATACAATAGGTCTCTAAATCTGTCTTTAAGTTTAATCCTTTGCCTCTTGGTAATTTTTCTTTGCGCGTTTTATTACTCCTTTATTTTTATACTATCACAGCCTAATGTATTTGTTATTAATGTTTTTATAGAGCCATGACTCCTAAATCAAGTTTAAAATCAATACAATTTTAACGAATTTCTAAAAGAAAAATGATCCCCATGAATGAAGCTAATAGCCCATGAATGAGTCTTATTAGGAGGGTCTACTGATTAAGATTATAAACACGTATAATATATATATTTGTGTGTATGTAATATTCCACGAATGTAGTTATATATATATATATATATATATATATATATATATATATATATATATATATATATATATATATATATATTATATATAATGGTATAAATATTATTATATATTGGATTATACTAAGCAATATGACTTAATAAAATATAATAATGAAATAAAAAAGTGTTAAAATGGAATAATAATAATTATTAATAATATAATATAAATAATAATCAATGAGTGATAAAATAAAATTAAGTATTTATATACAATGTGCTGTATTCTACCTTAGTCCTCTCTTTAGTAAGTCTCTTTGGTATTGCCCTACCTTCATAAACCCTAGCTAGGCACTTGTAATACCCGTGCTTGACTTAAGGTTATAATTTCAAAACGGTCAAATGTTTTCTTTTTATTTTCTGGCGATTATATTTTAAAATCCGTTTGAATCAATAATTTGACATTAATACAATGAAAATGAGTAAGACTAATCCAATAATTACGTACACGTGAAATATTCTAATTAAGTAAAAAGCATTTTTCTTTCCACAATGATGTAATTAATCAAACATAGTCAGCTTTTGATTTTAAGGATCGTCATCGTTGGCCATTTAGCTGGTTTGTTCACGGCTTATAGCAGACTCTAGCTGTGTTTGAACCTTGTAAATTGAACATAATAGAGTTTATGCATTAGACACTTAACAGTATATCATCGAGGTTTCCAATTTTAGGAGATTCTCTCAGTGTCTTATATTTGAATGTGTTGAGAACGTAGACAGCCTGAAATTAACTATTTTATTGATTTGAACAATTTAACTAATTTTGTTCTTCCTCGACGTCTTCTCAACGACTGACCATATCATCTATTTTTCTATTCCTGACGTGACGTCAAACTTGCTTACATGCAATAAATAAATAAATAACAAGTTCAAACAGAATGCATGTATACTGAAAGAGACTTTAAAAACTGTTCAGGGGGTGATACGGTTCCTGTCAACTCATAGTTGATTTTGTTCGTTTCTTACTGTGAACTCTTAGCATCAATATTGTGGATTTTGTTAGTTATGAGATTTCTCACTTTAAGCTGTGACAATATTTCCAATAGAGATTTTTTACTTCTTCAAAACTTTTTCTTATTTCCTTTTTTTAAAGGTTTGAGATGAAAAATGTGTTTTACAAAGTGCAAAGAATTTTATATATATATATATATATATTATATATATATATATATATATATATATATATATATATATTATATATTCTATTTTTACTATTGCTTGCTTTTTCGAATGATGCTGTAAAGTATTGGAAAGGATAAAGTAGTTTCCATACTTTAAAAGAAAAGTTTTTAAGTTAAAAGTTTTCCAAGTTATAGATGTATTGAGTTTATAGGTTTAGATTTCACAAAGGTATCAAAGTTTCTTCTAAAATTTCTAAAATTGTTTCCCAAATAACTTTTTATTCTTCTAAATCCAAAAGTTATTTGATTCTTTTGTACTGTTCTCATGACATTGTGTGCGTCATATAATACTGAAGACGGGTTTTTGGTTACTAATGGGTGTAGTAGTAGCAACTCATATTTTGACTTTCATGAGATTCTTGTTTTATTAACCAAACTGATGTAGAGAAACAAAACATAGTTTTAAATTATTAAATACACTTCGTCATGATAGTTTTACCTACCATATTGAAAAATGGGTTATAAGCGTTAATATTTAAACAGGTATATCTCTGTTTTCGGCAAGAAGCAGTAGTGATGGTTCAAAAATCTATTTGTTATAAATTTAATAAACTTAAATGGAAAAGCGTCAAAACATAAATAATTAAAAGCATATTGACTTTTTTGATACAATCGATAGGTACAATGCTAAAAGCCAAGTATTAATTTGGGGCTATTTTCCGGATATTAAGGGGCAAACTACCTGATCTTTTGTCAGGAAGTCACGTTTTTTCTGTCTGGCTCTAGGAGCATATAGATCATTAGTTGTTTTGACAGAGACTTTGTGGTATATGTTAAACATGGTTAAAATTTAACCATGTTTGAGCATATAGATAGTATTGTGATAATACAATTCTAATATGGTAGGTATAACCATCTCTCCATTAATCAATGAGGAGATACTTCATTTCAATTGTTCTTATTGTGTTCAGCTGTTTCTTAACGTCAAGGATTAATTTTAAATTTTCCTTAAGTTTTCTTTCTTTCTTCATATTTTCTTTATTTCTTTCCTTTCTCTATTCGTTATTTATTGCTATTTTATTGTTTATATTCGTGTTCTGTTTTGTGCAATAATGGCTCAGCGAAAATTTCGACTGGATTGAGATATGGCACGCATGTGTCTATGTATAAGACTAACATATGTGCTAAGTTTCATATTATTATCAGCATTAGTTCAATTTTTATTAAATGACTTGTGTACGTTTTTTAAAAAATTGGGAAATGGTCCAATTGAATTGATATTTGGTACAAGTGTATACTATTACCTGATAAATGAGACCATTTTAGTTTCGTTTTAATACGATAAGCATATCTATGATTTTTGTTTGATCATAAGAATTAAGTATCATTGAGCGTGGTCAGTGCTGTATTGGTGACCGCTGAGAATGAAATTGATGCTTTTACTATCTGAAGACGAGCGAAGCCAGTTTAAAGTCAGGTTGCAGTATTAAATTTGGCAAACTGTATATCTGAGGATGAGCAAAGCGAGTCCAAAGGAGAAGGAAGAGCGTAGCGAATCCGATGTAATGAGGAAAAGTTCCGAGGTACCCCCTGTACCCGATTTTTTATTGACTTTATCATTAAACTGTATGGTTTATTTATTATTCTTATTATATATAAAAATATTATGACTTTATTTAAAAATAAAATAACTTACGTGATAAAAACGTTCCTCTAAAGCACCCAAGATAAGCCCTTTGATATCAACCATATAAAGCCTTTAGGCTTCTGTATTGACTTTTATTTATTCGTAAAAATATCACATAAAATTTCAATTTATCATCTGGATATAAACAGAACAAGGAAAAACTCTTAAGACTTCGAATCCCTTCAAACTCGATTCAATCATTTTTTAGTACACCAATTTTTATTTTATTTTTTAATGGATGGATCATTATTTTATTTATATTGTTTAAGTCCATACATAATCTACCGTTGAAAATTAAAAAGAAAAAAGGAAAACTTTATTTCTTTTATTTTGTTTTTTATGAAAGTCTTTCTCCTCATTAAACCAACAAAGAAAACTGTAATTAATCAAATTTTCTTCGCCGATACATTTTTCAACCCTTCGATAAAGGAAATTAATCATTAAGAAAAAAATATATTGTTTCTTTTAGAGGAAAAAAGGTACGCATAATTACCTTTTTAAGAGTATTGATTGATAGTCAAAAATTAAAAATTAGTCTTAAAAAGGCAAAGTTAAAAGAATTATTAACTTTATAATTTAATAAATATTGGACTGAAACTTCTCTTGTAACTTCTCGATTTAGGAAACATTTTAATGTAGTTTTTCTTTCTAACAATTTTAATGATCAATTTAATCAATATTAAAACAAATTTTGTTTTTTATTAATTTAATATTTAATTTTCTCTTCTACTACTTAAGGTATATAGTTTTAAGCAGAATAGAATAGAATAGAATAGAATACTGTTTATTTGTACAAAAATAATATTTTTCTTACAATTGATTAAAAATAAAGAAACAGCCTACTCCAGGTCCATATGTTGGACGTCAGGAGGAGGGTTGCTGGCTACTTAATTATTATTACATAATAAGATCAGCTTATACATAAGTACTTTTTTTTTTTAATTTTAGAATGAATGATTAAATAAATAAATTGTGTCATTGAAATCCGGCTCTTTCAGCAGAGATCAATTTACATCTTAGGCCCCCAAAGATTTTTTGTAAAGAGAGCAAGTTTTTCACATTCTGTAGCTGTATTGGGTCGAAGTAGAGCATAATAATTTTCTTGTGAGAGTACTGGCTGTCTTAAATGCAGTCTGCGACAGTCAGACAAGGCAGGGCCAGTTTTAAGTATTGCTGCTCTCAAGGCTCAAGCTTACCCCAATGTCATCTTTACCTTAGTACTAAGGATAAGGAAACATTACTCTCCCCAAACTAAATTGCTTGGGAGCTTTAGAAAACTCCTTATCTAAGGACTTACAAGTTAAGGTAATCTGAGTCCTGGACATACTGATTAGTATAACTTAAAATTAGAGGGCTGACGAAATAGCCAAAGATGGATGTTCTACCCACTTTAATGCAGGCCAGAGCCTGCAAATGACTGGTCTAGAAGGCAGGTCAAATCACTCGTTAAAAACTGGATTTGGATAAAGGCTTAGCTGAATTATATGGAATAATAATAATAGATGTAGGCAATTAAAAATTACTGCCTGCTTTAAATTAAAATAATCTAGAAGGCTTCTTGATTTTGGAAGGTCCAGTCTTTTGTTTATAGCAGGTATTCTGACAGGACACTGCAGAATCAATAGAAACCTTGCAATAATGAAAGTAGTCGAAACCCCTATATGTCTAATATGTGATGTCGACTAGGATTATTACGTAGGAATATGTGAAGGATTGGGAAGCCTCAGATTTGCCCTTTTTGGAGGAGGAGGATCATGCAAGGAGGATCTGGATTCTCTAAAATTGCAGGACTTTCTCACTTTTATCAAAATCGTTGTAGGAGGTTTGATGATGATAAGGTAACGGCGGTGGTTGGTAAAATGATCCAAAAGTGAGTACTACTCTTCAGGTTTGCCCTCAACACCCTTTTTTCTACTACTACTAGTTAAAACATTCTCAACAACAACATTGTCAAAAACTCAGTAACCGAGGTGTCATCATAATCATCGATTTCTTTTATGACGTTCTGAGTTGTCTTCGTCATGTCGTCTGTCTGTCTTTGTATGTGTGTGTCTGTGTTTGTCACAACTCCCGCGGTGTTTACGCTACGAAATTGGCATTTTATGCAAATATAAGACTAGTTGTCTGCCTTAAAGATAAATATTTTTATTCAGTTATAACTTATTTTAGTGTCATTAAGAAGTTTTTACAACTGTCTAATCGAATCAAATGTTTTTAAATGTATCTTTCTCAGTGACAAATAGATATACTAAATTTCATTTTGATAATGGTCACCATTTTCAAAGGCATTGTCTTTTAAATCTTAAAGTCTTGACGTGCTATATACTACAAACTTCTGTTTTTCGACTCATGGCTAAAAGGGGTAAATCATGATGTGCAAGTAACATTCTTCACGGGCTGAAGACTCGCAAAGCGGTGTTTCTGTAAATAGCTGGTTCTGGGACATGAAATTGTTTTCTGTTCCGTCCTGAGCTAACTTATCGTTATGGTAACGATTCCTTACCATCTTCTCTCGATTCCAGAACCAAAGCAGATTTTGTCCATGTGTTCAATCCTTCGGAATACTGGATTGAAAGGGAAAATGAAATAAAGGAAGCCAAGTGGCAGCTTACGCACATAAACCAAAATAATTTAGTGCAACGAGGCGACGCCGGGTCTCTCGGAAAGCAACTGATCCTTCCCTCCATTAGCTGCATCAGTCACGTGACTGATGTGACGTATAAAAAGGTAAGGAAGGAATTTCCAGTCGTGTTGCATATGCTATTTTTTCGGGTTTAGTAATAGTAAACAATTACTTTAAAGAAAAAGAGCATAATATATAAAAATTTTATCCGTCGCCTTGTTGGCCAAAAGTTTTAATTCTTGCGGCGTATTTTCAATGTTTGAATCTATCCATCAATATTAAACATACTTGATAATAAACAATTGATAACACAGTTTCTAAAAATAACAAAACTTCGTTAAAAATTACGTTGGATTATTTATTTAGTATACAAAAATTGGGCACGGGGTACCTCGGAACTTTTCCTTAGCACATTAGATTCGCTTCGCTCGTCCTCAGAATTTTTCAAGTCGATAATCTTATGCTACAACTCGTCTCCAGACTCACTTTACACGTCCTCGCATAGTAAATTCTTCTATTTCATTCCAGCAGTCACCCAACCTGACACTGACCACGCTCGATGCTGCCTACTTTTTTGATCCAAAAGAAATCATTGATATATATGTCGTGTTGAAACTAAATTTAGTATACTTATTTATTGCGTAATGGTATACAGTTGTACTGATTTCAACTTAATTGGATTATTTTCCACGCTGATAATAATTAAACTAATGCTGATAATAAGATGAAACTTAGCACATATGTTAGTCTTACATGGCTACATGCGTGAAAAATCTCAATCCGATGATTTTTCCGAGTTTTATGATTTTTTGAAATTTCGCTGAGTATTGCGGTTAATGTCGTCATGAAAAGTTATATTCAAATAGTACAACTACAGCGGTAGACTGATTTTTTTTACAAAGTTTCAACTCTCTAGCTTAAATGCACTAGGAGCTACGATGATAATAGACTCACACACACACACACACATACAGATAGACAACTTTGTGAAAACTACTTAGGTGGCCTTTAAAAAAGCATGAAACGGATAATTCAGGGGACATCCTGGTTGCGGATTTTTTCCAAACATAATGTTTTACCAATATTCTTATGGTATAAATAAGGAAAAGTAAAAAAATCAATTAGGGGGATTCGCTACGCTCATTCTCCCTGATTCGGACTTGCTTCGCGTCTTCGGATAGTATTCACCCATACAGCCTGACCACGCTCAATGCTCCTTATTTTATATCCATCAAAAATCGTAGATATACTTTTCGTATTGAAACGAAACTTAGTTTACTTATTTATTAGGTAATAATATACACATTTTTATTTTTAATTTTTCGAAATTTTCGCTGAGTCATTATTGCGGGTTAATGACGTCATAAAAATATTTTATATTTTAAGTATGTAAAGTGCTTACTATATAGCCGCCCGAAAGAAATACATTTTGACCTATGGTATTGTTTTCTATTTACTCATGAGTACCCTGTATTATGGGGTAGTTTTCTGCCTGAAAATAGAAGTGTGAACGCCATGAGGGAAGTGGCTTTCTTCTAGAGATTCTATGTAAACTTTAAATCTAGATAGACCTGTTGATTCCATTCGAAATCCGTCAGTAAATACTGTGAAGGTTCTAAATTAGTGAAACTCTTTAAAATTAACACCACAGCTCTCTATATATCTTTTAACAAATTTTTCTTATTTTTCGTATTTTACTTTTCAGTAAAATACGATATTTTTATTAAGACCAAGCTGCCGATCATGAATCAATGCTTTCATAGCTCTAGGTATAAAAAATGACTGAGCATATAATATTGACGCCTACACTAGCGTGTTAACAAGAAAAGTTAGGACCCAGTCAGATAGATATCTCGAGAACTATGTTGTGCCCACGGATGTGATTGAGACGTAATTGTATTAAATAAAACTTTAAACAAAAATATTTAAAGTAACAAGAACAACAATATTTATGTAACACACAACAACAAAACCATAACAATTTTCCATTACAATATTTATCAAAATAATATTTTTTATGATTTTTAAAGTTTGAAGTGATGTTATTTTACTATTAAGTCGTATTAGATTAGCCCCAAAATCTAATTAATGTTTCCTCTCATAGGACTTGATGTTTATATACTATAAGTTTCATCAAAATTGGATCAGCTGTTTTGTCTGTTAACAAAAACATCTGCTGTTATCAAATAAATCGCATTCATTCTCTCATACTTCATATTTTTTCGAGTTTTGGGATCTGTAGGTGCTAAGGTTTGATTCGAACATCGAGATTAGTTAAAAAACTGGAGATGGTATGTTGCTAACACAATGCTTCCTCTCTCCTTTCAGGTGAAAGGAAAGCAATATTATACCAAATTAAGAAATGAATCATATGAGTTAACTTACTATATATGCTCGGCAATTATTTCTGACTACTGGCACCAAATTTAAAAAAAATGTAAAAGAGGCGACGTTTTTTAATTTAATTTTTAATTTTCCATAATAATCAATTTATTTAAATAATACAATTTAAGATTTTATTGCAAATTAACCATAAATAATGCTTCGAATATTGATTATTATAATATTTATTATTATAAATTCACTTTCCATTGTTATTCATTAATTTAAATAACACAATATGATATTAGATAAGTTTGAAAATAAGATAATAGCGAAAGTAATTGCGTTAATAATTTTCTCTTTATTGTTTAATTATTTGATATTTATAATATTTACAATATCCTGTAAAATATGATCAAATTTATGATTCTTTACTGAATTAACCGAATTTATTTTTAGTTATGGATCACATGGGTTGGAAGATGTTTTCGCGATGGTAGATTGTTTTGAACTGACGTTTTAAGAAAAGGCAGTCTTTATTAAAATTTAAACAATTTCTCTTGTTTCGCTGGCATTGGGTAGTGTTTCTAAGCTTTGTACTGGGTAACAAGGTACTTGTATTATTTCAAGTTCTTTTGTTTTCTGTTAAAGAGCTACTTACTCCTAGTCATTACCGCCTCACAAGTCTCAACTGTAGTTGACTGTTCCTTGCCTCCTTAAATAAAAGTATATAATGAATGAAATAACCCAATGTTTTTTTTCTTTTAATAACTTTTTATATTATGTATTTATTTTTGGCCTGACCTTGAATACTTTTGGCCTCTAGACGCCCAGTAAATGGGTAAAACGTTTTTTAGCAAAGGTTGGGGTCTTGAAGGATGGATTTTACAAATGGGGACTCTTTGATCAAGAATATATATATATATATATATATATTATATATATATATATATATATATTATATATGTATTGTTTTGAGAAACGAGTTTCGATAAGACATAAAATAATATCATTCTGACCCATGAGTAGTCTAAGTTTAAAGTTTAGTCAAGACCCATCAGTTAGATTCTGAGCTATAAGAACTCAAAACTAAACCCATATTATTTTCAAACGGATCCAGATGAGACTTTAAAAGCGACCATTCAGACCTAAGAGTAGAGTAAAGTTAAACTATCGTTCTCTCAAGTATATTCCAAGCTGTTAGTACTCAGAAAAAGAATTTTTACTCTAATCCCCTATACCATTATTTTAGCACTTATCAAGATCTGACATAGTTTATGACTCCTTGTATATGATTAGTCTAAATGTAAAATTAAGTCCATATTCTTTAAGTAGTTTTCAAGTTATAAGCAACCAAAATGTTTAACATTTATGTATATACTACTATATACTACTACTTATCAGCAGTAGTTTATATTTTACTTGCAAGAAGTTCTGAGGTACCCTGTACCAATCCTGAATTTAAATTAACGTATATTTAAATTAAGTGAACCAATATTATGAATGACTGAGTAGAGATGTTTTTAGTTCTCTTTCAATCAACTTAATCTCCAGACCAATCTTATCCTAATGATTTATTTGATTTTTTTTAACTTAAACCTATAAATATTATATGTGACGTATCGATTTAGAGGAAAAAATTCAACCGACATTTATCAGGAAATATAAAAGCAACTTTAAGAATATTTGCTTTGCTTAAAACGTGGAAATATCTCTAATTTTTATACTCGAATAAAAACTAGTAATAGAGGATTGAAAATTGGTAAAATTATTTTTAAAAAGCTTTTATAGGAACATGTATATAAGAAGTACAAGGGATGGATGTCGGGGAGCCTGTAGAGTCGAGGGGGGGGGGCGGCTTTGACATTGAGTGATGAGATTTGAAAACCAAACCAAATTCTGTATATCGCTCTTATAGTTATAAAGCTAGGAAAAAAAGCAGAGCTAAAAAAACAAAATATAGCATGACTATAATTTATAATCAGTTTGTTTTAAATTGAAGGATGAGGCAGTGAGGTGTGAGGGTTAGACTGAAACTGCATGCGAGTCAAAATTAATATTCGCTCTAGTTTTCAGACACCATTCTGTATCAAAACTATTTTTAAAGAGCTTAAATTTGTTAATTATCTTATAACTTTGGTTTTTTATTTTTTTTCTCTTTCATAATTAATTACTATTTACTAAATAAAGGTTTCTACGAGACTAGAATGCCTTGTGTTATAGGCAGTTATACGGGCCCTTTTCCATCAGGGCCGACTTTAAGTTTTACTTTTTTGTAACTACTAGCGTAGATATGAAGGAAAAACGTTGTGTTCAACCAAAAGATCCAATTCTGAGACATCATCAGAAGTACACAGACAATTACCTCTGCTGGGTCAAACCCAACAGGTTCACTAACTATATTGTAATTTTTTATCGTATTTAATGCCAGATATAAACAAATATTAGTGTAAGGATGTAAATAAATAAATATTGGTGTATACATTAATACTTTTAGGTAAATGTGTTCGCAAATAACTTAAATAGTAAATAATTTATATTTTAAATCATTTAAATGTTTTATTAGTGTTAACATAAATAAAACATTTAAATTATTTGAAATACCAATTATTTACTCTTAAAGTTATTTGCGAACACATTTATACAAAGATTATGTAGTATGCCATAATATTATTATTATGTGGTATAACATAATCTTTGCATTTATACCTAAAAAGTATTAATGTATAGACTAATCATTGTTTATATGTGGCATTCATATGACATTTATCACTTTTATTTAAATTTTATACCTTCTTAAGAAGCTTTTTTTAACACATTGTTTTAGCGGTTTATGAATGGATTGAAGAAAATTTTTCAATAAATTGTTTATAAATGATATTGATATAAATTGGTATTTTTAATAGAACGATTTTAGGACGGTCTATAAATTAACGGCTCAAACCTAAATGATTTTATTGCTAACGTGATGAAACACTTACTTTTCGGCCAATTACAATTCGTTATTTGTATCGATTTAATCTTTCAAAAAACTCAATTTCAACCGTCTTTCGTAAAATATTCCTTGTAATGACTTTGTAAAAGCAAATTAAAAACAGCTTTTTATGATTTTTATATAAAACCCGAAGAGGATTAAAACAACGGAAAGATAGGTTCAATAATATACAATACGTAACGTAGCAACATTCTTTCCACTGCCTTTGCCATGTGGAAAAAATGTTTTTGTAATTAGTGAAAATAGTTTTATCTGTAGAATGTGTCGGAAAATATGTTTGAGGGAGAAAAGACCAGACCTGGAGACCTGAACTCTAATAAACTTTGTTGCTAATGATTTTTTTTTTTGTTTTCAGGTAAGAATAACTTGATTTTTAAAAACTTCAAAGCAAATCAATGCAACTTAAGAATGGTGAGTATATTATATTTCTGTTTTAAGTTAATGACAGTTATTTAGTATTTACGTATCATGAAAACCAGTTATGCGGGTAAATACAAATACCTAAACGGATAATTCAGGTGACCTCAGTTCTTCTGAATTATTTAGGGAATTCTTTTGGGTCGTTTTCTAAATACACACGATAGTATTGAGGAAATAAATAAAATTGAATAAAAGTAATAGGCTGCAACTTTATTATCAATGTTCCGTAAGTTTGATCTATAAAACTATAGAATAAAGATTATTGGTAAAATTATAAAAAAGATAAAATAGAAAAGTTAAATCGGCAGATTTAGATAGATTGCAAGGGGAGTAACCCTGTTTTTTTCTCAGCTAGAATCGGATATAAAAAGTTCCACAGGTTGGTCCCTTTGGAGACAGATCTGGAATAAGATAGACGGCCTTTGAGAACTGTCCCTTGGGGATCTGGAAATATCCTGAGCGTCAGATATTTTACCTTATAGCATTTATTTTTAGTAGTTTTCTATATTTGCTGCAAAATTCTCATTAAAGACGATTTTCTTATTACAATATGCACGGGTAAAGTTATATATAAACCAAGTGAGGAAATAAACGCGATTTATGTCAGACAAGTAAGTTTTCAATTTGTCCGCCAGAGAGTGGGCTCAAATTTTATTATGGGCGACGCCATCTTGTTTTACCCTTGTAAATGTAAACAAACTATTTATGGTACTCGGTATTATTGTTTTGAATGCGTTGCGTTTTACTTTTTATTATAAAATGTTTATAATTTTTGTAAAAATTATATTCGTGTGCTCTACCTAGTAGAGCACACCAAAATAAGAATATGGAAAGATTTATTTTGACAGAACATGAAAATATTTTTACGAAATTTATCTATTGACTAAAGAGAATGGATAAATAAGTAATAAATAAGTGTAGTTTTATAGTTTATAGGTTAGGACACTGAAGAGACTTTTATAATAATAATAAATAAGTGGTGTAATATGCTTTAACTAATTAATATTTCTTGGCGTATTTTTGTAAAGAATAATTTTCAAGCTTACCAAAAGGAATGAAATCCCAACAAAAACACATTCGAGTAAAGAAAAGAGCCAAGTTTAGCGTAAAAAGTTATGAGATTATTGAATAACCTAAGTCGTGGGTTCTAAATAATGGTTGCAATATATCTTGGCATGTGTTATGTTGGTATATACCTTTACTGCAGTTTCTTTTTTCTTTATCTAAACGATTATTTCACAGAATTTAATACACAATGTTTAAACTAGCACGTACATAATAATATTCGAAAACACGATAAAAAGTCAAACTCACCTTAAATTATCAGTAAAATAAAAGTATTTTAATATTTAGTTTATTATTGTGTAAAAACTTTGCCACATTTTTTGTGTAATTGCTTTAATAGAATAAATCATTTTTTATTTCATTTCTTAAAAGTGTTTATTTTAAATGTATTCATATATTATTTTAATTTTACAATAACACTTTATAACTTTTTTCCTGTCACTTTGTCGTTTATTATTTATATTTATTATTTATTAAAACTTGTTATTTATTATTATTATTAAAAAAAATATAAAAGAAGAGAAGGAAACTGAAAATACAAAATGTGAAAAGTTTAAAACATGAATATTAGTCATCTAACTAGATAATTGTAACTGTCTGAGAACAATTCTTGTATACGACTCTACAATTCTATATTGTATACTATATATTATATTGTATACAATTCTAGTAGTCTCGTACGTTTCAATGTAATTTTAATTAAACTTTTCTATTTTATTATAACTATTTTAATATTATTTTAACCTTTATATATTATTAATGTTTAAAATCTATGTTTTTTTTAAATTTTTACTCTATCTTTAATTGAAATAATTTCAACCAAAATTTGTTGAGAGCTACCCGAAAAAAATATAACTTGTACTTAAATGAATCTGGCCACTTGGCTTTGTGGGTTCCTTAAGTTTATGTAAATTACTTACCTCTTTTTAATTACTCTACTTTTTTGTCTTGTACTTTTTACTTATATAAATAAAGAGTGTTTTGAATTGAAAAATTTTCATTTTATTAATATATCTTAAAACTCGGGTTCGGGATCCTTTACAACTTTTCTCACCCTATCGGAGTCAATGGGCTCATCCTCATCTCTTCAGACTCGCTTCGCTGGTACGCGGATCTAATTTATCTCTCCTAATTTATATTTCGCTCGGAAATCACCTAATTTATGTTTCATTACGTCATTGATCTCGCTTCGGTAAGTCTTCAGACATTGAATCATCTGTTTTATTCTCTGCATATGTGCGAAAAAATGGCCTTGTGGTACCTTGGTACTTTGCCTAACTATGTTGGATTCGCTACGGTCATTTTCAAACTATAGACTCGCCTTACTTTATCCTCAATTTGGTACCTCTTTATATTGCAAAATTTCTTCAGACACTCTTCGCCAACTCGATACTGCTTATTATTAATTGTCTATATTTATTTATAATGAATTATAATACTATATACATATTTATTACATAAACTTTTACCAAATTATAATTTCTTATTTCAATTTGGTCAAAATACTTTGTGCGGTATCCAGTTGTTCTCTTTGGTTAAGTATTGTAACACCTTTTGGATGTCCTTTGTCTTGCTTTTTTTAATGGTTTTTAGAGTAAACGTTAGGTATGTACTTTGTATATCAACCACAAAGCGCATATTTTTTCCTTTGTCAAATATATGATTTAGCGTGAAAAAATCACGATTATTTAAGATTCCTTTGTCAAGTAATGTATACGTATTAGCCCGAATGTTTTTCGATGATGTATGATGTACAAATTTCGTCAATTTTATGTAATTTCTAGTGAGTTTTGAGCGAATTTTCCCTGTTCAAACGTGTAATTAATCTTTAGTTTAAACACGTTTTGGCATTTGAACTATGTAGTTTAATATCAGTTCAGGTTTAAACGGATTATACTAAACCTTAATTTAAACTAGTTCTATGAATACCTGTCTTGAACTAGGTTGATGAATACGGGACTTCTTGAATTTTGAGGTTGTTCGGTTGATATAAGTGAAAAGGGAGTAGTAGAAGGACTGCTTTAAATAAAAATTGACATTGCATTTCCTATAAATCTAAATAGCCTAAATGCTCTTTGTTTAACAAAAATCAACATTTGGATTTTCTCAACGTTTCTATTAATATAAAGAGGTTTTCTTATTGTAAGATTTTTCCGAAGAAATAACTCTAACATCGTAAAAAGACATTTTTTTTTGCATCGTATAATTTAAAATATTCCATTTTTTCAGATGGAGTTATTTAGCATAAAATCGTCGCATTTCGCGGCACCCTTTTTTATGCTGAAGGGCCCAAATGATAATTGAGTTTGTTTAAGAAAGGGAATATTCATGAATTTCATAGGCAGGTTTAAACGATTCATGATTGTTGAGACCTCTTGGAGGGTAAGTAAGATTCATTTAACAGTGAAGCACCCCTGAGGAAATTTTCGAGGACTCCCTTTCTCAGTCCCTTAATGTAAAGGTAAAGCAAATATCTAATCCACCAAGTCCTTCCGATAATATTTTACCCTGGATAGTAATTTTACTTCTCTCGGTAAATAGAATCCTTAGTAAATAATTTTATATATACTGGTTCTCTAAATATTTAAATTAACTTGAAAAATTATAGTAGAAATGTTTACGTCATGCTACCTTATACAAATACATTTAATGAAAACGAGAAAAAGGCTTACTTGATTGGATTGTACGTCTCCGTAAAAATGACAGAATTTCGAATTTACTTGTTTATTGGGAGAAATTTAAACATAAAGTAATGTTATCTGAGAGAGAGGTTAGCCAGCCACAAATCAGTTGAAAATAAAGGACAGATTATAATAAATAAATTAATCTATTAGGCAAACAAAAGGAGATTTTAAGTTATGAAATAGAAATTAAAATGATTACTATTTTCTCATTAAATACGAGGCCCGTTGATCGCGGATAAAATATTTCCTGAAAAAATGTAACCCGGATAAAATTTCCTTGGATAAAATGTGCCCTTTCTATTTATTGCGTTGTTGGATATAAGTGTTTTTGCGATGTAGCAAGGTATGCGAGAACCACTCGAAATGGATTTTATTTGTGCTTTCCCAATATATAAATATATTTAAGCTTCCAGTATACAAATTTTATAATGTTTGAAATTTACAGTATGAAAATACATGATTTTCGAGGTATGCGGGAATCAAAAGAATGGTTTTATCATAGTTAAGGGATCCCCAATAATCATCTCTTAAATTTTACCTTAACTAACTGATATGAGAGAATTGAGAGTAAGATATTTAATATGGTCTCTAGTGTATCCCATTGATTAATAATTGTCAATTCTTTTGGTTTACCTTTGTCTTGCTTCCTTTAACAATCTTCAAAGGGAGAATTTGCTTAAAATTCACTAGAAATTATATAAAATTGACGAAATTTGTACATCATCATCGTATATCATCGACAAATATACGGCTTACGCCAGATAGTTTATTCGAAAAAAGAATTTTAAAAATAATATGGTAAAAATAATTGTAAATCCCATATTTGAGAGAGGAATAAATATGCGCGTGTGTTTCACAACACGCGTGTGTGAATAACATAAAAAATATTACTTTTTTGTACATACATTTATTTATGAGTAGAGCAATTAAGTTCAACATGTTGTCTTTTCATTTTGGTTGACGTTTGGATTACACACACATGAGGAATACAGTATTCTTTTATTATTTTGTCTTTAACAACACTTACAATTTCAAAAGTAGTTTTAATTGGGACATATTTGGCCCAATATTGTCTTTGGTGCTAATTCAAACCAATATCATGTTTTTTGTGATATAATGGTAAAAAGATATATAAATAACAAACTAATTATTGGTCTGTTAAGAATTAAATTCTAGGTAGATTAAAAAATGCTTAAAAAAGAAAAGAAATATATTTTATATATCAAACATTTTCCTAAAAAAGTTATAAGAACTATTTTTATTTTTCCTCATTTATACCGTTGGTATATAGGAAAAGTATTGTGTTTGCAAAAAAGTCCGAAACCGGGATGAAAACGGAATCATGCGTTTCA
The DNA here is from genome assembly GCA_018340805.1 of Microvelia longipes. Classification (NCBI taxonomy): domain Eukaryota; kingdom Metazoa; phylum Arthropoda; class Insecta; order Hemiptera; family Veliidae; genus Microvelia; species Microvelia longipes. The sequence goes on from JACMZG010000008.1 coordinate 55,546,870, forward strand.
GGCGTTTTTAAGGCCTCCTGAGTGGTTTTCGCAAAGTTGTCTGAGTGTATGTGTGTGTTTGTTTGTTCTCCCCTGTGGTAGTCATCCTACTAGAGGCCGTTTATTTGGAGCATGTCCCACAATTATATTACATGCTTATTAAAATATAAACATAAATAAAATATTTTATATATTCTTAAAAGTGTTTTCTTTTGTTTCTTTTCTTGTAATTTAGGCTTTATCTTCTTTAAATTAAGTGTTCTTGAAAATTATTTCATATTTATGGTTATTATTTCTAAGGCATTTTTTCCGAAATATTTATAAATTTTCAAATTTAGTAGCGTCAATAAAATTAATGATGTGCTGTTTAAATTCTTTTTGTATAAGTTGAGTTGTAGGTACTGGCCAGTTGTTTCCTGTTGACATCATATATTGTATTAATACATTGTGGCGCAGATATTGACAGGAAATATTAGCTGCAAAAGAATTGAACTATTTCCTTTGAAAGAGAATAAACCTGATACTAAAAATCTGCAAGGTTACTAATTAAAGTCTACAGATTACAGTGAGACAATAATTTGTTACATTTATCCTTAAATAAAACTGTTTTATCAGTAAATTATTTAATTTTATTTGGCAGTAATTGACATGACTGAAGCAATTAACGGAGTCCTAAAAATACTACACGGAAGGTAACCCAAATCAGTGGTAACCTTATAAATGATCTAAAACAATATTTTGAATTTTATACTAGAACTTCACAAAATTTTTAATAATTTTTAAAACGAAATACGAAAGCATGAAATCCGAAGTTACTGTATTAAAAAATGACCCATTCCAAATAATGACAATATACCAATCCTATTTACATTTACAACACTTAACAAACCGATTACTTAAAATTAAAAGCAAAATTACTTCAGCAAAGCCTGTGTATAATCTTGTTGTCGAACAACTCTATTAAAATTAGCAACGAAGTTAAAACTATATTAAAATCTAAAATAAATCCGTCTGAACTAAATGTTGGTGTATCCAATTTAAAAACCCTCATTGACGGGAAAGTCTTGACTCAATCTGAGGAACAATCAGATATTACAAGTTTATTTCTTTGTTCTGAAATAAAAAAGAAAAACAAGAATTTAAACCGAACTTAAAGGCATTTACCAAGAATTATTACTTATAACATCACAGATGGATTAAACATGGACAATATTCGGGCTCTAATAATGGATCATAATCGTGAACTCATTAATGATAACGACATTTTTAATCCAAAACTTATTGTAAATAATAATAAAAATAATACAAGGCACATTATTGCTAAAGTTTCGCCATCTGTCTGGAGCAAATTATTGGGATCGAAAAAAAAAAGAATAAATGGAGTATAAGTAAATGTGTGTGTGTGCGTGTTATCATCGTAGCGTCCAGTGTATTTGTGCTAGAGAGTTGAAACTTGTACAAAAATCAGTCTACCGCTGTAGTTGTGCTATTCGGAAAATATTTTGTTTATGACGTCAGTCATCTGAACAATGACTCGGCGGGAATTTCAACAAATTATAAAACGCGGAAAATAATGCGACCGGATTGAGATTTAGCACATCTGTAGCCATATATAAGAATAACATATGTGCCAAGTTTCTCATCTCATTATCAGCATTAGTTCAGTTATTATTAAATGACTTGTGTACGTTTTTAAAAAATTGTAAAAAAAACGGAAAACAATCTAATTGAGTTAAAATTCAGTACAAGTATATAAATATAAATACCCTTATGTAATAAATTGGTACACTAGTTATATAGTTATTTATACTTATAATATTATTTAGTAGTTTTATAGCTCTCAATAGATGAATCATGCAAGCTTATCATATTTGTAACCTAAGATATTAGATTATCCATTTGTAATCTTTATCTATAAAAGGCTCATGTGTGACTGCAGTCAGTGCCATTCGCCATGTAGTCTTCATAGAAGCTACATTATTACGTCATCGTTACGGTATTGTTATTTATATTATATTTGTAATTAATTCTAAAGTATCTTTTAATTGAGTTTTAAACCATTTTCTCTTTTCATTTGAAATCACCACTTCTGAGTATTATAACTGGCGCCCGAACAAAAGGACTCTAAGTAAGTTTATTTCGCGAACGCGACGTTTATCTCGTTTGGAAATCATCTTATTCAGAGAAACTAGGATTCTGAATGTCTGCCGTCTATCCAGCATCAGATTCTATACAGTTTATAGTTAAGAAACCTATAAACTCAGCAAGATTCAACTTAGCAAGAATTTGAAGAAAGAAGATTGTCGATATTGGCCGTTTTGCTAGTCCACAGCTATTTCTCCATACTTGTAAGTTAATCTTTTTATAATACTTTATTTCTCGACCTTTTGTCCTGAAATAAGCATAGATACATTACTACTGAAGTAATGATAATTATTAATTAAAAAAATGTGTAAAAATTAATATTTGTTAAACAAATTATATTGTTAAAGTTTATTTTAACAGCTTGATATTGACTTCTATTTACGCTTACTGCGACTGTTTATCTCGGTAAGATAAATGAAGACTTATTAGGTTTATTGTAAAAAAAAGAAGTTTATTTTTACTAGTCGTAATGCAGCTTGATATTGTTCTATTTATGTTTATTGTGACTGTTTATCACGGTAAAATAAATACAGACTTTATTAGGTTGAATACTTTACAGTTAACAAATAAAATATAATTTTATTCAAAAATAATACAAATATATGTATTAATTAAAAAAAAATATAATATAAATTTAACATAATAATTATTATCTATTTTTGCTTATTGTGACTGTTATCCCGACAAGAAAGAATAGTGAAAATTATTATCTCAATTATAAAAAAAAAACAAATAAATAAATAAATAAAGAAATCATATTATTTTTTCTAACAAACGCAATACTATTATTTTAATTAAATTCAAAAGAATACAATTATTTTATTTACAAAAAATCATATTTTTATTTATTAAAAAGAATATTTATTGTACTTATATTTATTTACTCAAAAATTATTATTTATTTTTTTTGATTTTTATTTTATTTTTTTGTTAAATAAAAAACAAAAACAATATAAGTGATTAGATTATATTTTTTTAAGAAAACTTATTATTACAATCTTTATAATATAATCTTACTATTATTCACTATAGTCATCAAAATAATTTTAACTTTTCCAAAAATATCATTACTGATTACACTGATCACATTATCCTCTTGTTTTAAAGAAACATAGATATAACTAATAGTTTATTTTTCAAAAGTGATACATTATTTACTAGTAGGTTTTAAAAGTCATTTGTTGTTTGATGATTTTTAAGTATTTTGATCCTTAAGTTTTACTAGTTTCAGAATTTTAACATAATTTATTCTATTTCTGAATTCGATAACAAAATGTCTAAACCCTATACTTACGATTTAACCGAAGTTGATTATGACCATTTAACGGAGTTTGATGGCAATCCATTAGATCTTTTATACTTTACTAGAGCGATTGAAACTATATTTTCATACACATGTGACCCAGATAACTCTAGATCTTCCATCAACCATTTAAAGCTTTTGAATATAGTTAAGAGCAAACTAAAAGGCTCAGCACAAATATTAATTAAGTATAAAGAAGTTGCTACAATACATGACTTAATTGAACATTTAAAAAATCAGTTTGCTGACCATATAACAACCGAGATTTTAAGAAAGGAAATCTATCGTTTAAAAATTCAACCCAATGAATCTCCGTTTTCGTTTTTTCAAAAGTTTTATGACCTAAAAAATTTGTTGTATACAAGGTACTGTATAGATGGATTATGTCCAGAAACCATACCAATATTATTAGAACAAGCGGAAAGAGAGATGATTTATCAGATGTACCATGAATTTCATTCTGAGTTATCTTGTTTCATTATTTCTTTTAATCCACTAAATCTGGATGCATTTAGGAAAGTCCTTTACACCAAATGTACCTTAGTTCCCAATCTAATTGTTCAAAAAGTAGACTATAATCAACTTCATGACCAACCATCGCATTATACCTATGTTCCCTATAACTATTATTTACACACCGGTTCATCAGATACCCCCAGAGTATATGCCAATGAAAAGGAGTATTATTCTAATAGCTTAACTCGACATAAAGACAACGTTACTGAGTCTGATATAAAATTAATTCCACATCAAAATAATCCTTTAAAGTTTACTAAATCATGTGATCATGTACCAAATACAATTACTCAAAGTCCATCATTATTAAACCAAACAAATTTAGATAAACTTAACCAACTTGATGTTTCACCGAATATAACTAAAAATGTTTTGATCAGCAAACAAAAAAGTCCATATCTGTAAAACAGAAAGATTATGAAACAATTCACATGACTCAGATGAGATAAAATGAATCTCACAAAGATAAAGAGTTAAATTCCAAAAATCAGAATGATACAATAACCATCCCCTTAAATAAGAATAATCCCTCTTATCTGCCTCTTACTAAAAATAAAATGCAAGTCAAATATGTGAATAACCCCTTATTAATCAAATATAAACAAACTACTTAGCCATGTAACTTCTAAAGAAAATCTCGGAAATCCTTTAAATTTAAAGAAATATCATCTAGATATAATAACTGTTATGCCCCAAGAGCCAATAAAATTAAACTCCCAGAATTTATCATAATAATATTGCTCATATATATCAAATTATTATCATACAACACATTTTATTTCAGTCCTTATTCTGATATAAATAATTGTAAAACGATGCTGAATTCAGCATGTTATAATATTAATTTTGAACTAATGATGGAAATATTCAAATCTAGGTATAAAGAAAAGTAAAATTATTTTGCTTTTAAATTTATAATATCTGATGATGCTCTGGATATTCTCAAGTGCTTTTGTAATTAATCATAAACATTTTCTCTTATAAACCTTTATAACATAAATATGAATAATATGTATTAAAAATAAAATCAATAATTAGCATTATTATAGCGATATCAAGTAATAAATAAATAATATAATAATAACAATACAAAGTATGTTAAATTTGTAATGTTGTAAAATAAAAATGGTTTAGTTATTTATTTCATCATGATAATAAATATATTTTAATATAATACCTAATTAATAACAGTTTATATTAGTAGTAATTAATACAATAATTATTTAGTTTAAATATGTAATTCTAAGCTAAAGGTTGTTAGTAAATGATAAACCTATTGTAATCTTTATTTAGGTGTATGTTATATAATGGTTTGCTATCATAACTCAAAGACATACTAATATTAATTTAATTAAAATAAATGTTATAATTAACTAATAAGTAATTATGTGAAAAATTATATTTATTTTGCTTCAAGTTTTAATAAAAACTTTTGTAACTTTAATATTATAATAAGAATTAATAATAGTTAAATATTAACTTTAATACATTTTAAGAATTGATAATATAATAGTTAAAGTTTTCTCTTTATTTTACTTTTTGTTTTACTGTTGTGTCTTTGTTTTACTGTTGTGTCTTTGTTTTACTGTTTATTTTTCTGTTATTTTACCTCATGTTGAAGGATCATTATACATATATCTGAAAATGCATTATTTAACTAAACTTCTCTATACATTAAAACAACCTTTGGGTACTAAAAGACAAGTTTATTTAAATTATTGCAATTGTGACTGAAGTTAATCTTTAATATTATAATGATCAACTATATTAATTTATGATAATGATTAATACCTTTTAACTATACTAACAGTAGTAAAATTAGTAATAAAATATGTGCTTTTCCTTTATTTGTAGTAAAAAGATTTTGTAGATACTTTAATATTATTAAAGCACTCTTATTAAATTTTTATTAATGTTAACCATGTAAAAGAATGCTTCGCATTTAAAATATTTCATTTAAATAACTTATTGTATGAGCCAACAAGTACATAAGAAGTTTAAAAATATTAATGAAAATATTTTAATTTTACTGTTAAATGCTGGATGTTTCATTTTGTTAAATGTTTCATTTTACTGTTATCATCTTATTTTAAGACGTAGTTATACTATTACTAATAATATTTTCTAAATTATTTGTAATTTGATTTTACAAGCCTTTACTTTTCCTAAAGAACGAATTTTCTATCTACATATTTCAATTGATTAATAAAGTCTCATTTGCCTACATGTACAGTACAGTAGAAAAAATGTCAACAATCTAAATCATACTACAACAATCTGTTGAGTATAAAACTTTATACATTTTATGAAATTTTTAACAATAGTGTAACTTTCTTCATATATAATCAATTAATTTATATAAGTAAATTTGTAACAAGTTAATATAAAAAAAAAATATAATATAAACTCCTTATAATCTATATACATAAAATAATTTTAATACAGTTGATATTAAGCTAATATAGTTAAAATAATTTAAATATACATACATAATTTTAATGTAATATAAAATAATTTTGACATAATTTCAAAATAATAATAACATAGCGACCTAAATAATTTATATCTTATGAATCTAACAATTAAAACTAGTAATTTTATATTTATGAATGTATATATTATATATATTATTCCAATATGATATATATACTAAATTGATTAATTTTAATATTTACTTTACCAAATTATTGTAGAATTATTTGCTCAATTAGGATTTTATTATTAGAAAAGATATTACCTAGTTATAGACATGTTTTTGATAATATTTCTTATTGTTATGTTCAGTAACCTTATAAATTTAGCAGCATGAAGTCAAAATTAATTCAAATTAAACACTTTCAAGAAAAAATGTTATATAGCATTTTTGACTATTTTTTATATAATGTATTAAATTATTACTAACCATAAATAATATAAATGTTATATTACCAAATTATAATTAATAATTCAGTTAAGTATAAAACTATTAAATAATTATACTTGAAACTTGTAATTATGTATTGTAAATGAAAGAGGACGCTTTCATCTTCATATAAAATTATATTTTTCTTAAATTTACCAACTACATCACTCGATATAGTTCAAGTTCGTGAGGACACTTCACTCTTAAGGAGGGAGAAGTTATATAGTTATTTATACTTATAATATTATTTAGTAGTTTTATAGCTCTCAATAGATGAATTATGCAAGCTTATCATATTTGTAACCTAAGATATTAGATTATCCATTTGTAATCTTTATCTATAAAAGGCTCATGTGTGACTGCAGTCAGTGCCATTCGCCATGTAGTCTTCATAGAAGCTACATTATTACGTCATCGTTACGTTATTGTTATTTATATTATATTTGTAATTAATTCTAAAGTATCTTTTAATTGAGTTTTAAACCATTTTCTCTCTTCATTTGAAATCACCACTTCTGAGTATTATAACTCACTAAGTTTCATTTTAGTACGAAAGTATATCTATGGTTCTTTGTTGGACCATAAGATTAAGCATAATTGAGCGTGGTCAGTGCTATATGGGTGACCGCTGAAGATGAAACGGATGTATTCAACATCTGAGTACGAGCGATGCGAGTCCGAAGTAGAGAGAATGAGCGTTGCGAATCCGATGTGATGAGGAAAAGTTCCGAGGCACCTCGAACCCGATTTTTTTACATAAAATGCAAGTGTCGTAAAACCTCCAGTTCTTCTTCATCTTTATTAATTAATTGAACAGCTTTAGAGCCACTTTTATTGACCCATAAAATCTTCCCGTCAACACGTGTTTTTGTTGTTTTGTTTTTAATTAAATCTAATACTTCAATATATTTTAGTTCGCTCCAAGAGATAACTAAATAATTAGAATCAAAGAAAAATAGATAACCGTGGTACCGTGATCCTGATTTTAATTGATAAAATGTTAAAGATAAAATATTAAGATCTAAGACTGCTACTGTGCTGTTAGGTGGATTAATGTGATTATCATATGTAAAGAGAAGAGCTAATTTATCATGATTCATTGCACTACTTTTAAATTTTATATAATTTCCTATTTGATTTCTTAGTGAAAAGTTCTCTTTATGGGACAATTTTGAACGTGAGTATACATTAATGAATGAGTAATCAATATCGCATATTATAACGTATTCATTATTGACCCATAAGTAACAGTTATAATCATAAGTATAGCGCATGGATTTCCTAGTTGATCTCAATGATAGAACTTCATCAAATTTGGGGTTTTTCAGATCTATCGAATAGATGGAATGGCTATTTTGTTTTTGTTCTCCGATAAACTGGACATAAACGTAAAGATGTGATGTGAAAAATTTGGTACCGTAATTAACAACCTGACCTCTTTCCTGAACAGGTAGCGGTTGAGATATTAACTCTTTTCCTTGTTCTATATCCCATAGATGTAAAGACTTCCCGTCTGTCGTCACATAAAAATTTCCATTGTGGTAAAATGTGTGTAGAAAAATTTGATTCGTCTGTAATTCTATTATTCGTCCGTTAATTGATTCAGAGTCATTCCTAACATTAAAAACTTCGATGGAATTACTATACATAGCTACCAATTTTCCGTTGTTCAGTTTCAAAGAAGATGAAAGAAATTCTTGTGGCTCAGTTGAAGTATTTAATATGGATTCTTTCACTTTATTGTCTGCAAATTCGATAAGTTTGTACCTCCTAAACTTGGTGTCGTTCATCTCTATAACTATGCAATTTTCTCCATAGTTAGTTTCATAAGTATGAGCTAAAGGCGTTATTGTTTCCATTTTATATTTACCGGTAAACCAATTACGTTTAATAGTTTGTTTCTGTTGAATAAATTGGATTAATTTTACCCTCCATTTACACAAACTACTTATTCTGTTGCTTACACAAGTTTGACTTGGCTCCGAATCTGATGCAATATCTAATGTCACATCTTCCATAAAATCCGCACAGAATCGACACCAAATTCTGTTTAAATTGAAAGCATTTCTCCAATCAACGCAAACAAAACTGCAACTCAAAATATCGTCTAATGTTAAATACCCTGCTATTTCTTCAACTAGTTCAACAGGTAACTCACTAATATCCATTTTATTGTTAATTTTGAAAAGTAAATAACAGTAAATTATTAAAAGTTCTAGTTAAATGAGATCTTATTATATGTATTTAAATTTACTAACGGTACGACTTTATGTTCTAATGCTGACCTTCTTCCTTCCTTCTTCTTATTTTGTTCTATGTTGACTTAATGTTCGAGGATTGATTTGTTCAGTTTTAGTATATAAAATCTTTACAATTGTTTCTTCTTCAAATCAAATAACACTTACTTGAATGTTTCCAGATTTCACAGGATAAAGATAACTATTCCATTGGCAGTACACAGAGTTTAAATGCTCAATAATCACTAAAATATTTTTTAAAACGGACATGGCACTCGATTGTTATCTAAGATATACTCAATTCTTAAAATTGCATTAGTCATTCATTCAAATATAAGTTACTTCTATAGGTTAACAATTTAGAGGTAAAATAACATTAAATTTAGTAATACCGTTATGGCTGCGACCATTTTTAGAGTTTCAAAAATATTTTAGGTTAATATAATTTGTGATAAAGTTGTGTAAATCAATGATGTTTCAGTTTTATTAATTTTGCCCTCTTGAACTTAATTTATATCTTTATCTATTATTATTTTGTTTTGTTTTTAAAGAGTTATAAACAATATTAGGCCTTATATCTATACGAGTATGTCTATCTATAATTATCTTTCTATTCAACTTTTATTAGTTTTTATGATTTATTAATTATCTTTGACTATTTTACATTTTATTTCTTTTACTATTTCTTTAGTAGAAGCAAAAGCAACACAAAACTTTATCACTTAAACATAACAATTAACATTTATGTGTACATTTTGTCAATCTGTATACAACTCTTTCCTTTCTTTTATAGCATAATTTTCTTCATAGGGCCAGTTGGTAGTTGTAGTTACTGTGTGAAGAGCTCATCTCACCTTGCAACATTTATCTCTCTAAACTTCGTTTTTATGAACGAAGTTCCTCTTCAGATCTTTATCGTGGACTTAATCGACCTAAATCAGTTTTTTTAAATGTATTAGTTATCAAAAATAGTTTACTATAGTTATTATCAAGTGAATAATTAAACTATAATATCGGACTTGGTTTAATGGTACACCATAAGCGTATACAGTTAACCTAGATATAACTTTGTGATCACTAGTTTTTAGAATGATATTTCACGGATCGAAATACTTCTTTAGTCAACATCATCAGTTCGCTGCATGCACTAATTTGAGTTTTGGACATACCTACATCATCATGATCAGTTTTAACAAATAATATGTTCAGGTCAGATCTTTCTTTACCATCTTATTTGTCCATCATTAATCTTATTCGAACCAACCATTTTTGATAGCTATTGAATAATCAGAATTTCGTCACTCATCTTCTTTAGCTATATCCTATGTTTCCTATCCCTTATATGCTCTATATTTTATTTTCACACCTTCAACATTAATTTACTACACAAACTCACACTGATAAAATAAGCTATTCTCAATATGTTTGATAGTTTCAAACATAACATTGATGGTTTCATTATTGCTCATTCATAAAACTTTATTTTATATTTTTTCGATGTATTATAATTTTATTACGAACGTTTCTTTGTATGGTTTTCGGTTTTTCATTCAACTTTAAAGCTAAAAATAGTATTTTTTTTTAATTTATGACTTGTTTAATTTCATCCATCTAAAATAAAGCAATAATAAATTTTTTAATGGAAGTAAGTTTTCTTTTCATTTTGAGTTATACTTTTGTGTGGTATAATTTTAATTTAACTTTTGTTTAAATGATTGACTTTGCATTTGATGGTCATTGCTATTCGCGATTCAAAGTCCGTAGCAGCGCCACCGTCGCTGATAAGAAATTGATAACGGAAGGGTGATCGTTGTTAATGTCCTTATGGAAGTTTTTTGGTTTTTCGTATGAACTCATTAGAATCACTATTTCGTTGAAAAATAGGGTTTTAATGGGTTGTCACGAGTATTTAATTGATGATAAGATGGTAAAATCACAAATATAGTGTTTTATTTTAGTTATGTTAATTAATGTTACTTTTAATAATTTTTAGTTTACACAAACACACAAAAATTACCTTTTAATTGCATTAAATTGTTTAAATTAGTTGTTACAGGTATTTAAATTAACTGATAACAGCCGATTTTCACCGTAAGTGCTTTAATTTATTCAATCAATTTTATTTTCACGCTAAAATATATAAATAACTCAATAAATTTCACGTTTTTTTGTAAAAATGTTTGTTTAAATCATCGTTTAGGTTTATTATTTTTGGGTTAAATCGCACAAATCCAAGTCTGTAGTGATAAAAGCCTGATTCTATATTTCAAATCCTGGAATAATCGAAGTAATTATCCATGAAATATTGGCCATTTTTTTAGCACCGATGGTCGTTCTATTAATTTAACCTCATTTGTCACAAATTAACGAACAATAAAGGAATAAAAGAAGAATTTTCCACGGCTCCCATGCTAATCCTATGATAAAAAAAATTTGATCACCCTTTCGTTTTCCCGCCATTGGCATTGCCAACCTTATAACTATCTCTTTGAATCGCGAATATGGCAGTAAATGTACAATATTAACCATTTTTTAATCGTCTCTTTCAATACAGTCCTTTTGTTATTTTATTTATAATTGCCTTATGTTGGTGGGACGTTTCTTTAGTTTTTAATTTTGATCTTTCTAATCTTAAAGGATTTCTCAGTCTATTGAAGCATTTCATTTTAACATTTGCTTCTATATTATTTTGTTGTTGGTATCAATATTACCGTTATTTTATGTTACCGTTATAACATTTCATTGATTTCGATTTATTTTATTTAAGAGAAAAAAATTCTCTATATTTTCTTTAGAACTATATATTTTTATTAGCACTATATTCTAATATTTTATTTGAATTAAACCTTGTTTTTTAATGTTTACCAATATCTTAATGTTAAGTTCTTTCTGTCATTATCATACTGTTTATCATTTATCACTAAGTTTTACTTGTACAGAGACCAAGAACCAGCGCTAATAACCTGATTTCTATACAATGATGTATTATTGTTAAAGTTGTGTAAATCAATGATGTATTATTGTTAAAGTGTGTAAATCATGATGTGTTAAAGTGTTAAATCAATGTGTTAAAGTTGTGTAAATCAATGATGTGATTAAAGTTGTGTAAATCAATGAAGTTTGTGTGTAAACCAATGATGTATTATTGTTAAAGTTGTGTAAATGAATGATGAATTATTGTTAAAGTTGTGTAAATCAATGATGCATTATTGTTAAAGTTGATGTATGTTTATAGAATCAGAGGAATAATTTTAAATTATTAAAAAGACAAGTATTTACATGAAAAGTTGAGTTAAATTTGTTTCCTGAGACGACAGTATCTGAATTTTATTGCTACAGCTCGTGCCTTATCTTGTTGGTTGCTGTTAAAACTTAGCGCTGTGGTTCCTGCCTCTTCTATCCTTAGACTAATAAACGAGGGCTCACCTCGAGATATATCCCTTTAACTTTCTTTATTATTTTCTTTTATGAAATATTTTCTGCGTGAAAAATGTATCTTTTTGATGAAGATTAACGATTTCCTAAGGTCCTTGTTTCCTCCCTTGGTTTTTTGGTATATTTCATAATTTATAAACGGTGTGTCAAGGTGTCGTCTGCTCTGTGTTGATCTATTTTGCCCATCACTTTGTTTTTATTGTTAACTTTTTAGGAAATCATAATTATTAAATAGTCAAATAAATATGTGTTCTGTTATACTCTTATACATCGTTATTTTTACGGTCCAAGTGGCAAATTAGTGTCACTTTAATTAGTAGAGACTTAAGTACAAATAGTAATATTGGCTTTTAAGAAATCTGATTTTACCAATTAAAATTTTCAGTAGTTTTTTGTTGTCTAAATTAATGAAAAATATTGACCAGTTCCTGCTTTATGCCAGAAACAAGTTTTAGGTTTATTTTTATGCTTTATGTGTTGTAAGGATATAAGCTAAAAGCTTTATGGTCGTTTTGTGTAAACACATGTATGTCAGATTGTCTAACAATAGCTGTAACACTTCGAGTCAAAATGTAATTTCTTTAGAAAATATGTCCTGCTCCTTTTTTGAGGTAGGAAAGTAAAATTCTTTTCCGGTTTTGAAAGTTTAGAAATAGATTCCAGAATCTTGTATTACGAATATGCTCGATGATGACATCTTCTCTACTTTCTGTTTCTATACGTAAAGTTCTGCCTTTGGGGTAGCACAGCCTTAACGCGAAATAGTTAAAAACCATTTCGACAACCATTAAAATCTTCTGGTCTGTCAATCTGACTGTTTAAATTGGTTGATGAGCGATTTCGAATATCGTTGGTCAGATTTGTTCGGGGTATGTTAGTGATATGATACATAGGTACATAATACATTATGTACCATTTTACTTACCACGAGTTAACTAAATCGTGAGGGCGGATAAAAATAGCTGACGTTTAAAAAATAATGTTCGGTGAGCCTGCAAATGTTTTATTTTTCTCAACGACTCATAGGTCATATTAACCACATTATAAGTCTCAACGAAATTCCTTCACAAATAACAATTGGCGTTTATTGAATTGTTCAATTTGTGGCCTATTTTATTAAGAATATTATTGTATTTTCATTAAAATTCAAAACACACGATTTAAGAAGGCCATTTTTGATCGTCAACTTACCGAAACAAGCAACTTACCAAGCAATCAAAAAGCACGGCTTGAGAATCACCGGATGACAAAAGCATCTTAAACAAGGAATTTTCTTGCTTACAAGAAAAACAGTTGTTACAGCTGTTAACAAAATTTGTTGTTTGATAAATAAAATATTTGCCGAGCGAAGCACGGGTATCACTGCTAGTATATTTATAAATATTATATATTAACTTACTATTCTAATTTTTATATTTTAAGCTGAAATTATTCTTAAGTACATAATTGAAATGTGCATAGAAATCTGTGCCATATGTATATTTTTGGGTCTGTGAAACAAATTTCCAATTTATTTAATTAAATCTCTGCAAAACATTTTATTTTATACAAATAATTAAAAATTAAATAAATTCTTTTAATTCCTTTGTAAGTTTTGTGTATAATGTCACAGTATTTGAAAATTAAATTAAGTTCAAAAAGCGATATAATTATTTACGATAAAGAATTGGATGTAGGATACTCTTGCAATTTTTAGACTTCAAAGCCGAAGTCCACAGAACGTTTTACACAGATCCGCTTTTACTCAAGTAATTTAATTTTAAATTACTTTTTTAACAAATCTGTTGCTACTCTGCTTGATCTAACTTTTGATGTATATTATAAATGAGTGAAATGCCAATTTAGAAATTTAGGTAATATTTATTTAGGAAGCCTAAACGTAAAGAAATACGTTAAATATGTTTACAATATTTAACCAATCGTTTTTCTGCATTTGTTGGATTAATTTTACCATTAGAATTGCATTATTATGTCAACTTTTAGTTTAAATTATATAAACGTAAAAAATAAACGTAAAAACAACTTACCTAAAGGGTTATTGGTATTTTTATGTTTTCCCTTTTAAAAATAAAACTTTCAACTGAAGCCAAATGTAATACTGGTTATAATTAAAGAAGAATTGCAAGGTTTTTTCCTGTGCTCTAACTTCCTCTATTTAGTCTCACTTTAATACTTTGAGTTTTGAACCTTAATTTATAACAACGTTTTTACACGTGTTGTGGTTACCCGTCTTAACTTCAATCAATTCACAGATCAAATTCTGTCCCAAAATCTTTTTAAATTGTATGCCGTCAGAATGGAAATAGGGCTCTGTTGGTTAGAGATTATATTATACTATAATTTCATATTACCAATGTTTATATTATTGAAAAGTTTCTTAAATTTTCTTTCAGATATTTTTATTTTTCTTGATTAGGTATACAGGCAAACTAATGATTTTACTAAGAATCTGAAACTCCCATTTCACCTGAATCAACCGTTATAGATGTTTTAAGACCACCTAACAGGTTTTTACAAAGTTGTCTTTCTGTATGTATCTTTGTTTGTGTGTCTGTTATCATCGTAGCTCCCAGTGTATTTATACTAGTACTAGATAGTTTGAACTTCGTTCAAAAATCGATTGTAAGGGTCTCAAGTTGTGCTATCCGGAAAATAATGTTTTATGGGGACATTAAATGAATCAGCAAACGTTTTAACAATTCATAAAACGCGAAACAATGTTTGATCGATTTGTGCTGAAGCAAGTCCAGCACACATTTAGTCATTTACAGTACCTAAAAACGTTTCGTCTCTTATCAGCATTTGTTCAATTTTATCGAATGACTTTTGTACGATTTTTAAAAAAAAATAATTTAAATGGTTTTTTAATGGTTCTGTATAATGCTGTAACGGCCTAGCCGTGATACTAGCAATAAATAAGAAATAAAGGTAATAGATCAGAGACCATACATTTCATTTAACAAATTAATATATTTAAGCGAAAAAAAAAGACTTATGGTTACCTTAAATAACATCTAATTGGCCAATTAGGAACAAACAAATTATTATTATTAATCATAAACTAAACATAAATTTCGTTACCGGCTCCCCGACCGTAACGGACTCGACCGTACCGACCACGGATCTCGTAACGCAGCTTGATACTTGACGTGTATATTACCATAGACAGGCCACTTAATTCCAACGGCTGACTGACGTACTGACTTGATTTGACTTACATAAACTGGAACTTAACAGGATGACAACTACTTTAACTTACTGAACAAAATCAGACTTGCCGGTGCACATAAGGTTAAGCGGTAGACAGCAACAGGGCAAGATGCCGTTTTGCACGGAAGCATGGAATTTGTGTTCCTTTACATGGTTCTATCGCTAAGTGTTGTTATAGCGGCTGGATGTTAGATAGCGTAGTTAGAATCCATCATTTAATATATGATGTGTAAGCGCTGCAGCGGGTTGAGATGTCGTACAGTAGGAGGCATTTCAAAGGTTCGAGATATCGATACCGCAGAAAACGATACTAAACAAATAACAAGATATTTAACAGATTAATTAAAATTTAAGTTTAAACAAAAACTTATATTAATATCTGAAAGTTTTAAATTAAATTAAAGTGAAAGTTAAAACGACAAGGTGATTCATAAAGTTCACATTTGAAACACAAAGAATACAATTTAAACTTTATAGTTTTGATTAAGAGTGATAATGATTAACAACGCAACAAAATTAATTAAAGAAAAATTAAACTAAAAAACAGGTAAATTTGATTTATATCACCAAATAACATATTATAATAAATAGAGATAAGTGAACATAAATAATCAGATAAGAGGGACTTATAGTCCCGAACAGGTTCACTAAATTATTTTTTTTTTTGAAACATAATTATTTTATATTATAAAATAAATATATTTTTTTTCAGAAACCATTTGAATTTTCTTTAATTAAGTTTATCAGCGATAGTTATTTTGAAAAAATATCATGTAGTACCCGCCATCATAGTGTACCCGATGCATGGTAACAATTTAATTATCTTGCTATCTATTTGAATAGATCGGGTTTCTAAAAGTTTTAAGAGAATAATATAGCCTGAAAGTTAGAAATTTGATTTATATTTAGCATATTGAGTGGAAGGTATAAGTTTTCTAACGATAGGTTAATCTCGTTTTAATTTATTTTTCTTATAGTTGTGAAGATTATTGCTAAAGTTTAATTTTAATCTGATAGAGATCGTTGCATTGGTATGGCTTTCCTCTGGTTTAAACACCTGCTAACTTGCTACGTATATAATCATTTAGTAATATTGAGTTAGGATTTTCTGATATCTTCTTGAAGTAATGAAACTTAGCGAGCTTTCCTGTTTCTTAAACTTAATACTTTTCGGAAAGGAGTGAGTTAAAGGAACTACTAAATTGATGGTTAAAGGTATAAAAATAAGAAATTTCTCTCGATTCCATCTTGATATAAGACCTAAAGGTGTTATTCTACCATGAACAACCTCAGCAGACGGCTGGTTTAGGTGTGTATTGATTGTTGTATTTCTAAATCTTAGTTTAGTATTGATAAACATACGAACAACCTAATAAGGTGTATAAAACTAATAAATAGTTTTTATTTCCAGCCAGTACTGTAATTTTTGTCATAAGCCAGCATTTGTGTCTTATGGCCTCTTGAACAGTCAAATTTTTGATTTTTAAAAATCTTTTTAAATTTTTGTTGACTGCAAAATAGGTTAAAATAGCACAACTAGACTTAAAGGCTGATTTTTGTCCTAAGTTTCAACTCTCAAGCAAAAACGTAGCGGGAACTATTCAAGTTATACAGTTCTCTGTATGTGCCTGATTTGTTAATTAATTTGCCATAATTTAAAATGTAACAAAATACTAAGCTTGCAAAACTTAATCATATATGAAGCATATTAATCGGGTCTCGGGGTAGTTACTATCAAAGTTTAGTGACTTCAAAAATGTTTAGAAACGCTAAACGCTGAGCTAGCAGTTTAATTTAGTGTGCCTATAGCAAATGATGTTTCAAAAATATTTTCTCCCTCCCTGCTTTATTCAGGTAAACAAATATTTGTCATTCTCTAATTACACATCAGTTATCATTACATTTTTTGCTAAAAATTATGTCTTTTGTTGGTTATTTTTATTGCAATTTGTACTTGAATTTTACATATATAATAAAATTTCTATTATACATAATACTAGAAATTCTACTCGCTAGTAATAGTTTTGTTGTACAGGGGACTATTTTTCATCGCGTTTTAAAAGCTTAAACTGTAATAAGCTTAGTTGTTAAAATTACAGAGAGTGTAATTAAGGAAACTTATCTAAGCTGAGACAGGGCTACATTAGTCTGAGCTTTTAAGCAGTTGTTGACGCAGCTACTTCTTATTTTCCTAATGCCTCTCTCTTCTTATAATAGTGTTTTCGCTTGAGTTTACTTTTCTGTTACAATCTTGAAAAGGCAGAGGATGACTGATGCTGCTACAATTCGTAATGTTATATATATATATATATATATATATATATATATATATATATATATATATAATATATATATACATTTCAAATATCCCCGTCTCTTACAAATGGCAAATAATATATATATATATATATATATATATATATATATATATAATATATATATATATATTATATTTAAATAAAGTATCACGTACACTAAAAAGATTGGTCTAAATGAAATATTAAGCATTAAATACTACTGGAAAAATAAACTCGGTTGGGTTGTTAAAATAAAATAAATAAAAATCTGAGTCAAAGAAATAGTTCTAATAGATATTAAGTGTCTTCTTTTAGAAGAATAAAAGTTATATATTATATATAAATATATATATATATATATATATATATATTATATATATATATATATATATATATATATAATATTATATATTATTTGCCATTTGTAAGAGACGGGGATATTTGAAATGTGAGACATATATATTGTTCGTACTACTGGGTAGACGTTTCACTGTATAAAAAATTATTCTGGCCTTCAATGGTTATTATAGAAGGCCATAAACCACAAATTAAGTTTATATGTTATTACCTTCTTAACTTAATCTTGCGGAAACATATAATATGCAGCACGGCTTTACCAATAAATGATTTTGAATCTTGTTATATTTATACTTATATACTTTTATATTTTTTGCGTATTGTATTGTTTATATCCCCTTAGTAGATCGCTTTTGTGTTTAATCATACAATATAGTGATTTGTTTTTGCTCCTTCTTTTGCGTCCCAATTTCAGACAGATCTTACTTCAATCCTTTTATATCTGTGACTAGTTGAGTAAAATTTATGAGCTTATAATATCATCCATCCAGGTATTCTGGAACTTGGGAGGAGCTTTCTTTAGAGCAAATTATGCGGAAACATAATTAATGAGAGACTTGGTAAAGCATCTCGGGGCATGGTTTGCCGCATCCCTATAGCATTACTTTGCGAGTTTCCTTTACTTACTTTCTTTAAAGCTTAAAGAGCTTGTTCTGCTGCCTTTTCTTTAAACCTCTTGTTTTAATTGTTCATAATTCATACAGCCTGAGATTCTTAGTTGAACCCTGAAGTGCTTCTAGATCAAACGAATTCGTATTTCGAAAAATTCACATTTTTGAACAAATTATAGACGTTGTTAGTATAATCTTGTATTGTTATTTTTTTAATTACTATTACTATAATTATCTAATAATGATTTTTTTCTCACTAATAATTTCATGTAGTTATTATTTCTTCTTAGCTTTAAATTGTTTATTTTTTATTTTATTTACAGTGCTTATTTTTGTGTTATAAAAATTTCAATTAATTTTTATATTTTTTTATGTTTTGTACTTTCTTTATGCATACAAATTACTTTATGCTTCATTTTTAGACTCAATCTTGAATGTTTATATAAACTATATGAAAAGTACACAAAAACAATTTTTGGAGTAAAAACTTGTTATACAATATAGCCAGAGGGGAATGTTAGAAACGTCATTGTTTAGATAGAACAAAAGCTAATATAATGTGGCTGCGGTTTAATCTACTGGTCTTAACTTAGTTTATTCCCTGCTAGGTTTATTTAAGCTCCAGACTTTAAGGAAAAGAAGCTTTTTTATTAGTTCTTCTTTTTCTTCTTACGGCAGTATTTTTCTTTATCACACGAAGTAAAATAACCGGAGAATTACCTCTCAACAATCAACTGGAGGAGTCTAAAAGGTTGTAATCTTTTTGATTGACGTACATTTTAACTTTTTATAGAGGTTATTTTATACCTTGGTAAATAAAAGTGTGTTTTGATGCTGGTTTGGAGCTTTTGCTTGGTATTTCCTGGAACCCTAATGCTTTTCTAGACTTCTAAAACGTTTTAGATTATCCTTACAAAATAATAAATATAATCAAATTAAGGTATACTAGCCTTTTGAGTTTTAGTTTCATTGACGTGCACATGTCACAATTTTTAAACTTTTTAAGCGATTTATAAAAGAAGCTCACGCTTATAAGGTTATATATAGGGTGAAATATTTATGATCATGGAGCTGTTAAAAGATGAGTGGGTCTTGATTGTTCCAAATGTGTTTATTTGCGAGTAAAAGAAGGCTATAAAATAATTCTAAAGAAATTTATAGTTTTATACATGACTTGGAAGTAATTTTTGCTACATGTCATCGTTTTCTTTTTTGCGAACAACTATTAAGTTTCAAGGCTTTAAGACTGTCGAATATAAAATTAGCTGGCTTTCGGAGTTTAGGTGACATAGGTAAACTCTAGGAACAAAAAGGATGTTTTACTGTTTTAGGACGATCGAATCGAGTCCCAAGTGGTGAGAATGAGTATAACACCTATATGGCGAGATAAGTTTAGAGATCTCCTGTATCCGCTTTTTTGCTTTTCCTCATTTGGAGGTATCAAGGAAGAGAATTGTGTTTGCAAAAAATCTTAAATCGGGTTGTCACTGGAATTATCCGTTTCAGGTCTTTTTGAGACCTCATGAGTAATTTTACGAAGTTGCTGTCTGTATGTGTGTGTGTCTGTTATCGTAGCTCCTAGTGTATTTATGCTAGAGAGTTAAGAAGAATCAGTCTTTAGGTGTAGTTGTGCTATTTGGGAAATATTTTTTTATGACGTCATTAATAATGAGCCCCCTCCCGTAATAATGACAGCAAAAATTTTGAAAAATCATAAAACGCGAAAAAAAGTTGCGATCAGATTAAGACATGGCAAACATGTAGCCATGTATAAGATTGCCATATGTGCCAAGTTTAATTATTCATTATCAGGTTATGTACGTTTTTTAAAAAATTGTAAACAAAACAGAAAATAATCCCATTAAATACACTTTGGTACAAGTGTATACCTGTAATAAATAAGCACACTAAGTTTCGTTTCAATACGACGAAACGAAACCATGGAAGTATATCCATGATTTTTGTTGGATCAGCATTGAGCGTGATCAGTGCCATGATGGGTTACCTCTGGAAATGAAACAAATGTTTTCTATCTGTGAACGAATGAATCGACGCACATTCAAGCAAACTACTGGGTTTTGTGCCAGTTTTTTGTGTTCAAGACTAAGTTTTGGAAACAATTAGTTTTAGTTTAAAATTCATCAAATTTAATTTAAAATTAATTAAATTATTTAAAACGTAAAATTTTATTTTGCGTTATTATAAGTTGTTATTTCTTATCTTATAATAACAATAATTATATAACGGACACATCATAATTATAGTTATAATATTTTTACGATAGTAAAAGTAAGTAAGTAAGTATGTAAGCTTTATTGTGAAAAAAATACATGCACATACAAAAACAAAAGAAAACTAACCTGAATATTTTTCTTTTCAAAAAAACTACTCCAGGGATTTTGAAAAGCCGTTATAGGTGAAATTAAAATTAGATTAAATTCACCTAGACCTATATAAGTTGCTTATTGTAAATGTTTACCTTACATCTGCCGGTTTATATTATTTTTGACCTAAGTGCGTAAAAACATATTTATTTGGTAAGAGGTTGACTTAACAGCTATTTTTAAGTGACTAATGAAAAAACTTAACAAATAACAAGGTATATGAAGCTATCAAATAGTCCCCCATATTAAGTTTCCACCAGTAATCATCTGTTTTATCTATATCATTAGTTTTTTTTTTAAATTCTTTGTTTTTCTTTTTAGTTCTCATAAGTTCTTGTTTTTTGTTATTTGTTAAGTTTTTTAGTTTTACTAAATGTAGTTGTTTCATTACCCTTTTGAGGATATAGTAAGTTCTGTTTAGTTTTGTTTTGTTTGTATTTATTTAACTTTAAATTAGATACTTTATATATAATATTTTTAAATGTTTTGTAATTGTTATTTGTTGTTTAGGCCTTAAGATGACCCAAAGGGGTTGAGATATATAGCTTTTTTAAATATATTTGTAGAACTAGTCAACCATTTTACATAATAACTATCGAGTTCTATAAAAGAGATGTTTCGCTAATTTACTTGTTGGAAAATTATATTTCTGATATTTTTGCTTAATAGTTGTACTCAAGAAAATGTATTACTTTAGCAGTTCTTTTTGATATTAAGGTAAATAAAAATAAATGTTTGACATGCAAATATGATGATGTGCTCAATCTGAGAATAAATCTTAATAAATGCTTTTAATGTTAAAAAAAAAGTTTTTCTTAACGTTTATTATTAAGTTTATAATTAAAGTTGAAAATTTATTCAATTTTTAAAAAAATAATAAATTATGAAGTAGAGCATGAATATTCAATAAGATGGTGAATTGTGCCTACTGAGTTGAAAAGAATAAAATTCTTAAAGCTCATTGAGCTGCATTAGAATAAGAAACAACTATCTGGAAAAAATGAAGAGATAAAATATCAATGCCAAAATTAACTTACAACATTGATTTTAAAAGTGGTAGATTTTTTCCCTTCTTGCTTTTCTCATTTATACCTTGGGTTTGTAGAGAAAGTATTGTGTTTGCAAAATATACAAAACCGAAATTTTACCTGAATTTTTTTTAGGTGTTTTGAGACCTCCTAAGTTGTTTTTTAAAGCTTTCTTTGTCTTTGTGTGTGTCTGTTATCATCGTATCTCCTAGTGAGTGTGTTTATGCGGATAAACATTTTTTAATTTGATAAAAAAATACTGTACTATCCCGATAGTAATTTTTATGGCGCCATTTACCGGCAATCATGGTAGTAAACATTTCAAAAATGTTTCGAATTATATGAAATTTAGCTCGCATGTAATCATAAATAAGACTAACAGATGTGTTTAGTTTTATCGTGTTATCATCATTATATCGACTTTTATCGAATGACTTGTAAAGGTTTTTTTAAAAATTGTTTAAAATTAAAAAATAATCTCGGTTTAAATCCAGTACAAGTTTATATCCCTTTATGTAAAAAACAAGTATACTTAGTTTTCATTTAATACGGCAAGTATCTTCGGTTTTTGTTTGATTATAAAATTAGTCAGTGCCTTAGAATCGCACTGAATAAAACGCTGAGAATAAAACTAATGTACTTCCTGTCTTTATATTTATTCTAAAGGAAGAGCGAAGCGAGTCCGCAGTAGTGAGGTTGAACGTAGAGAATCCGATCTTGTGAGGAAAAGTCCAAGGTACCCGTACCCGACTTTTTTTAATTTTAATTAAAAAAACTAACCATATAATCATAGTCAACAATTAGAAGTGACGTTTATTTATTCTCCAAATCTCAGTGTAAATTATATAATGCATTTGACACAATCTGTTATTGCTTATAACAGAAGTAAAAGAAGAATATTGACACTATTAAAGAATACTATAGACATTTTAAGTTCGGCATTACTTCGGAATTACTTTAAGTAATTCTTTTATCAAATTTCAATAGAAGGTGGGGCATAATCCTGAACTTATAAAACTTACTATAAAAGTCCAATAAGACTAAAATTGAAAAGTTGCTAAAAATATTTGTTGTGCTAATTGGAAGTGTTCTGTGTCAAACAAAACCTCAACTACTTTTGTGGCAAGCACAGTTCTTGCGATATCAAAGATTAAATTACGAGCAACGAAGCGACCTGTCTTTGTAAATGAATCATTCTTCCATCATGATTAGAATTCTTGTCTGTCTCTTTGTCTGTACAATTTTTTGTTACCAGTCGTCGCTCAGACTTTTCAAGGATGTTTATGTTATTTAGAGCAAGGTCTCATACGTCACTCACCAAAATATATTTAAGAATCTCGTTAGGGCGGATCGAATAAATAAAATAAAATAAGAATAAAATAAATAAAAATATAATTTATTCATTTTAATTAATTTTGTTATTTTTAATTCGTTGTAATTAATTTGGTTTCAGATTTTAGATTGATCACAATACTTTCCTATAAACCAACGGTAGTATGTAAGAAAAAGTAAAAATCGACTTTAATCAAAAGTTGTAGAATTGTTGGATCTAAAGACGTGTCTATGACCCAGCACTAAGCCAGCTAACCAAGTCTTCCTGGGGCTATGTATGCTTTGTCACACTAGAGTACTGTGGCATTTTTAACACATTGCAGTATAAAGATCTCTGCTATATAACCGAGCCCTGGGTCGTATACTCTATTATTCTTTTCCGTTCTTGACTGTTTTATAACCCGACATTGTTTTTCCTGTTTCCCTTTACAAGCATGTTGCTTGAGGTAAGATCTTTCCTTCCTGCGATAAAATAATCTTTTATGGTTAGCTTAAGAATGTTATTCTCTTGTGAACTTTTATTATAAACTTTTCTTCCCTGTATTTTAATATATTTCTTAAAATCGATTGGAGAGTTATTGGTAGCGCGTGAAAAATCTTATTATAGTTTTTGCCTTTTTTCTCCAACCTGTGTTTATAAGAAGAGATTTCTGCAGTTTACTCTCTAGAGTCTAGATTCTATTCATACTCATGAAACCTTTTGTTCCCTTTAAATTCAGTTACTCTTATATCCTTCCGACCTCACCTATATAATTTTATGTTTTGCACATCACTCTATTCTATGTGTGCGTCATTCTTTTCTATTGTATTAAAGTTTATATATATTTATTATTTATTTTTATGTCTAAAAGTTTTCTTATTTTTCTGCCTTTATATATGTACCACATGGCATCTTTTATCGTTCTCCCACCATTTTTAATAAATGTTTTTTTTTCTTTATTTATCTAACTATTCTGTTATATTTTCTTTTATTGACTCCCTACATAGATTAACTAATTTTACGTTAATAGTTTTAATATATGATGTATTAAGTAAATGATTTTAAAATCTGCTGTTACTTTATATTAGTGCAATTTGGTTACAGGCTGATCTAAGTCGCGAGTTAGAACCGCTTGAAAGAGCTGCTGAACGTCTTATACTAGCCAGGATACAGGAGTTAATAGTCAAAGATGCTTTGTCTGCTGCACAACTGCTTAGTGACTATCATGACACGTTCTACCACCAATTTTCAGGTAAAGTAAAAAATAAGTATACAATCAATTTAAAAATAGCCTACACTGATAATTCAACTTACTAATAAAAAGTAGTCAAATATAATAGTGTCAAGTTTATTAAAAATTAAAATGTTAAATAAAATACTCGATAAGAGTATTTCAACTAATTATAGAGATATTCCTGCTAAAAACTACGGGAGTAACCAACCTTGTTTTGCTTTCTCTACTGCTAAAGGTGGCGATCGTTTATAATCAAATAATAACTAATAATAATAACAAATTCAGATCACGACCCAAGTTGCGAACCTTGGATTTCCATGGTTCAAAAGAGTACTACGCCGTAACGGCCTGCACCACACTACCGATTACATAAAGGTGTTAGTATGTCTATAAATAGTTATCCAATAATTATTAAGTCACTCCTTAGATAGACACAGATAGCCTTCTCTTAAATTTTATCTTTTGTAGTATTTTCGTCTGTTTTCTCTTATCAACGTTTTGAACAGTACAACCAAACATAATTTTATTGGAAAATTGTCAACTTCCCTTTTGTGAAAATTGTCAACTTCCCTTTTGTGAAAATTGTAAATATATTATTAGACAAAAAATTTCTCCTCAAAAGCTTGAATAAATATTATTATTCTAATGTCTGTCCATATTTTTATTTCCACTTCTCTTTAAAATAATAAATAAATAAAACATGGTAAACCTTTTAAACAATAATCTTAAAGCAGACTCTCTCACCTTCTGGCTTTACATTTCTTTTCTTTTTTGTAACTTAATATTTTTCGTTGGTTGTTGTGTCCTAGAGCTTAAACACGTACTTTCTGCACGTTCTGTTTATATTTCTTAACAGAGCTTTTTTAGCAAAAAAAAAGCTTTTTATACAGTTTTTATTTTCATTCAATTTACATGTGATATTTAGAAATGTTTCGTTGGTTAATTTTTCTACAAAAGCTACGAGGTATGCTTGTAAGTTTTGAAAAAGATATTTGTGTGCAAATATGTAAAACTAAAGTAGATAAGTAATGTGGCTACCCCATCAACACATTTTTCATGAATTAGACACCCTATGTTCCGTCTTTATATTCTAATATTTTAAGCAGAATAACTACTTGAAACTAATAACTTTTAATAAGTAATGAATCAACAATAATAAATTACAAGTAGTTTCAACCTGTGTCCCTAGCGGTTTTTCATGCTAGCACCGGTCAAGTTCTTTCATCGGCAGGTCTGAACACGTGGTCGGGAATCTTCTATAAACCAACATTTTTTAGAATCAGTTACTACAATATTCCGTACATTGTCAATCACGTCAATAATATCTAGGTGATTGCAATGCGTCAAATTTTGGTACTATTATAGAAATGGCAATTACTGCAAGGACCTCTGAACAGTCTAGCTCTAGATTTCTGAAACTTATTTTCACTCTATGAAGTTGTTTTGCTTCGAGAAATCACACAAATATTGATTAAAATATTAGCAATTTGTGTTGATCTCGTTTGGTGTACTACATTTAATGAAAACTACAATTTTGTAAAACTGAAACGTTAGTTGACTGACTTAAATATGGCATGTATAAGCAGTTAAAGCTTATAATTCAGGTATAAAAAAGGGTAAATATGTAATATTCATGTAACAACATATGAAAAATCAATATAAATAATTCATGCTTACATCTTTTGTTGTGTGATTGAAACGTGGAGTCAAAACCTATAGTGAAATTTTATTTAATGAAATACATTGTATCATATTATGGTTCTGTAGTTCGTCTCAATCCTGGCTGCGCCGGATCCCACATGATGGGATGCCCCATAATATCGTCCTATTTAATAAGTTAGTTTATACCATGAATGAAGTTGGGAAAAGTTATTAACTTTAGAGAGTGACTTAAGACAATCATATGTCAACTTAACAAGTTTAACATGAATTCATTTTCAAAGGACACTACTGGTCCGATCTGCTGGAAAATGGTCCGTGGGTACAATCATTATTCTGTGATTTTTTTTAACTATTTCTCATTAGAATACTTATCTTACAAGTTAGATCGTATAACATTTTATTTTGCAGAAAGTAATATTTAAAAATAATATTAAGTTTCCCTTGACTTTTATTTAGATCTATTTCTTTATTTTATCTCTAATGCGACAAAAGTTATTTGAAAAGCTAGCATTTTGTATAAAAAAGAACAAAACGATAGTTTTCTTTCTTATTTTAATTGCATTTACCTTTTTCTTTATACAATTTCATCCAATTTCTTTCCTTCGTTAAAAAGAGAATGAGCTTCATTTTGAGAAGTAACTTTTTTTTAGTTTTTTCAACTGTTTAATGAAAGAGACTTCTAGGAGAACCAACAGCTATTGGAGAGAGAAAAAATCCTTATCCTCAATTTATTTCTTTTATTGGAGTTCAGCCTTTGAAAACAGACTTGCCTATAAATTTCTCTATAATATTATTCAGGTTCTCTACTTATCTCTTTCCGTTTCATCTTATCTCGCTACCGGTATCTCTTAGAGATAAACCCATTAAATCCCTATGGTGTTATTATTAAAGTAAAAACTTTTATAAGTGTTTAATACTAATTTTGTTTAAAGGTCTAATTTATTTAATATTTTTCTTGATAATATTTATTGATTATAATTTATTGTTATCTTTTTTAAAAACAAAAATGATAAGTTCCATCTTTTTGTTTTACATAAAGGTGATCACTTTTTTATTCAAACTTAATTTAAGTAAACTATGTGCATAATTGAGTTTAGTTTTTTCCTTAAACGTCTCTTGTTCTGTCATTTATCCTGTTTTACATTTCTACAGTCTTATAATATAATTATTATGGTAATACAAAAATGAAATTAATTTTATTAAATGAAGTGACTAAAATTATTATTTTTTAAGTGCCAACTACTTTGAGTTAGCAACTTCGAAGTTACAGTTGTAGACATGAAAAAGTTTTAAAAAATCATCCATATACGTAGTGTATACTCTGAAAGCTAATGTTATTAGCATGAAAGAATTGGTACTTGATAAAATACATTTGGAACGAAGTGTCACTGTATTAATTGACATATATTTGTTGACACAAAATGATTACTAAGCTTCTAGCATATATATTTAAAGTATTAAAGCTTTTAGCGAATTTTCATTATGAAAATGACGCTTATGAGGTTCGGATGACGGAAGTTGAGGGTGGGAGTGAGTGGAATCGTTCCTATTGGCTTCCTGATAACAAAATATATGCCCGAAAAAAGTTTATATATATATGTATTATATATATATATATATATATATATATATATAATATATGTATGTAGATTCTACCCTTTCGTATGGCGAACGATAACCTCGAAGGCGTTGTCAAATTGAACGAAACTTTGCAAATCGCGAGATGTTGTGGAGGTTACGAGCCTATGTTTATAAAAACATTATGACGTCATCAACCAAAGTTATGACGTCATGAAAAAAAAAGTTTTTTTGAAACTTGAAATGGCTTTAAAACAAGGTATTTCGTGTTTAGGTACGGTAGCTGAATCGATTAAGACCAATTTCAGCTCAATCGAACCATCACAAATGGCGCAAACAGTATACATATATATAAAATGTATATATGTATATGGTCAAAGACTTGTACGAATCTGTTGGTTCAGTAGTGTTAGAGGGTGGGATATAGTAAAAAAGATGGACCTCTACCTCTTGCTCCATTCCTGGTAAGCCTGCTGTCCCAGAGAGACAGGACAAAAAGGCTTCACAAAACGGCACAAAAGCCAAAAAAGGCCCGTAAAGCGAAGAACCTCGAAGTAGTCTTTATATGGTCGAAGTCATTCTAAAACGATTGCGACGGTTTCAGCTCAATCAGACAATCCTAAGATAGATAGTTCACTCCCGAGTGTAGTAGGACACTCAATTGACAAGTTTGTGTTTATGATTTAAGTTGGGGGCCTCATCACTAGAGTCTTGAATAGCGCTAGTAGTAAAAATATTTGCTCTATTCTCTACTAGATTGTGCTGTAGTATTTTTTTAAAAAACATTGCCAATCGTTTAGTAAAATAAAATAAAAGTAAACAAAGATCTATGACAAGCTGTAGTATTCGCGATGTATTGTTTAATAAAACTTGGGGCCTCATCACGCGAAGCAGCACCATCGTTTTCTTAAAAAAATAACAATAATTTCATTTTTTAGTTTTTAGACTTAACATTTAAATTTGCTATCGAGTATAACATCTCGGTTGCGCAAACGGATAGTAAGGAAACAACATTTACTTGATTACCCTCAACACTCGTTGTTTGGTTGAATAAAAATAAATAAATAAAATGTCAGAAATAACAAATATGTGAAGTTTCACGCTGTCACCACTAGACTGTACTACTTGAGCCTGCTCATCAACTATTTTTTTTTAAATCTTTGAGATGAGCCATCTATGTTAATATTGTTTATCTATGATCCTAAGTGACGGAAACGGTATTTTTATTAAAAACATATATCATGAATATATTTTGTTATAATGCTGTTGTTTAATAATTATAGCATACTATTAATAATAAAGTATTAAAAATCTTAATTAGTAAAATCAAATCGTGAGAAAGCTCTTCAGGCCCGCGAAGCGGGCCTGTGGGAGAGGCTGTGAAAATTCGCTAGGTACATGGCAAAATGCCATGTAACAAGAACAATAATGAACAACACATCATACAAAACAACAACAATGTGGCCGCGAAGCGCCACAGGAGGCCCCCGGGCCGCGAAGCGGCCCGTGGCCGACGCCGCGGAGCGACGAGGCGCGAAGCGCCGAGGGCGCGTAGCGGCTACGGGCCGAAGGCCCGTATTTTGAGATTTGATTGAAAAATAATGTTTTTAATGTCTAAGGACAAGTGAAGCGAGTCTAAACACGTAGTGCAATATAAATTTGTAGATTTTTATATTTTGAGTCCGAAGGAGCGACTGAGCGTAGCCAATTTAGGGGTTGGAAAGATTTAGCGAGGCAGCAACTGGAAGGAGGTCGCTGGTAATAAAAACTGATTTTTGTACGGTCAGAATATATACTTAAATATAAATTTGGCAACTTTCATATTCTGAGGACGAGCAAAGCGTGTACAAATAGTAAGGAAGTGTAGCAAATGGGATATTCTGAGGAACAGTTTGTAGGTATCCCGTTCTCGATTTTTTTCTTTTCTTACTTATACGATATAGATCATAGGTATATAGTATTCTATTATAGTATACGGTAGCTGTTCTGTTTTCTAGGAATGTTCGTTCTATTGAGTGTTTAACACTTCCTTGATATCGTGGTCCTCCTTTGTCACCAGCTCTTTATCATGAGCCGCCATTATTCCTACAACTTTACAACTTTTATTAGCATCAGCAAAATTGAGTTTTGTCTCTCTTAACAGCCATTCTCTAACCTTGGACAGTAAATAAATAATAATATAAATAAATAAGTTTATTTCCAAATAAATAAATAAGTTTATTTCCGAATAAATTACAAAACTTGGGTTGGTAATTTGTTTGTTAGTTTGGGTTTGTTTGGACAAATAACAGTAGGATAACATAAGACAGATAACTAGTATCACAGATTAACCTGCAATAACTATATCACATACATACTTAACATTCTTAGCTTATTTTGAATAACTATTAAATAACATTAATTTAAGTCGGACATATCAAAATATTCTTTTAAATTATAAAATACATTTTCAGTTAGCCATGACTTAATTTTACTTTTAAAACCTTAAAATGGTAACTCACTGACTTGTTCAGTAGTTTATTATACAATTTAAGTTCTAAAATTGAACGGCCCACTTCCATGTTAGCTAATCTATGGTATAGAATAGTTAACGTGGTTTTATTCCTTGTATGGTAACTATACTAATCACTATTACACTTATAACTATTAAGATTTAACTTAACAAATAACGACACATTATATACATACAAGATCACTTTTAATTCCGGCTATATTCCTTATTACTTTCTTTTGTAATACTAGTGTTTTGTTGATATTTACCAGACCATACAACACTATTCCATCGTTTATTCGGCTCTGTATCATAGCTTTGTGTGCGAGAATTAATGTATTATTTGGTAACATTTTTTTAAATTTTCTGATGACAAAAATGTAAGAAGATGTATGAATGCTATGGACCATTTTTATTGGTGTTTTCAAGTTGGCTTATTATCTAAAACAATACCAAGGAACTTTATTGGATGTTTATTTTCATTTTCTCTCAGGTTAAATGTAATAGTTTAAGTTTTCTCCCGATAAAGAAAAAAAAAACTGTTGGCCTTGTACCATTGTTCTATTACTATTATTTCTTCTTTCAAGTTCATCTTTCAGAGTTTGTTTGTCCCTGTGCGTATGTATGTCATTGGAGTCATCTACAAAAAAGCAGAGGTCTTCCTCAACAACATTAAGGGTCGGTTGCATTTTTTGGGTCTCTAGATATGCTTCGTCGTATATATCCATAACACGAACGTAACATCTTTACTTCTGATATAGATCCATCATAACAAACATATTGCTTTCTCCCTTAAAGTAGAGATTCAAAAAATTGTAGGCGTTCCTTTCTATTTTAAGATGTTTGGCTTTCATTAGAAAGATATCATGGGGTCCAATGCTTTGCTTAAATCTCAACAAGTTAAAGTTAGATATTCTTTGTTTTCTAGATATATAATGATTTTTCTACTACTTTAGTCACTGCCATTATGGTAAATCAACCTTATTAACTTGCATATTGGTTATTCGGCAAGTAACCATTCCCTTCCAGATGTTCTAATAGTTGTTCTTTTACTATGGCTTCTATTATTTTACCTATATCTGGATCACTCTTCTTTCCTTTCTTATAGGTAGGCATTACTTTTGCCATTTTTAATATTTCTGGCATTTTTAATATTTTTGGCACATTAATCAATCTTATCAATTCAACTATTATATTTTTATCGGCATAAAATAATCATCAATTTGTTTGGACCTCGTTGTATTTATCTTTTATTAATTAAACACCTCGAGAGCTTTGTCGCTTAGAAGGTGTAACAGGAATGCTAACTTCCTACATTCCGGCGCTTTATCTAAGTTTTTGGTTACTAGATCAATATTAATCCGTTGTTTAAAAACTGTCCAAGCTTTAGCGAGATTATTGGAAGTATAATTTAACGGATGAACAGTCCCTTCAATCGTTGCCGGGTTATTTTCTTCAATTAATCTTAACAGGCGGCGTGCCACTGTTATCACACCTGACTCCATGTTACGTGATTTATTATTTAAAACAAGGAATTAAAACAAAACGAGAAACTTTAAAGAACCGCCATTTTATATATATCTGAAAAAACATTTGGTCTGGTCTCTGTTGTCATCATTTTTACATCAATTAATTAATTTATATTTATTTATAGTGTATTAATTGTTTCATAGCAGTAAACCTTTTACTGCACTTTGGACAACTTAATCTTGTTCAAATGCATATATTTCTTGTTGGTAGGAATATAGTAGATGGTACTGTTTCTAAGTCAGGCATTAATGTTTACACGGCATTGTTTATCTTGTGAATTGCGAAAAATTGCTGTTTGCAAGAATTGCCAGAGTATTCTCTAAAAAAAGTTATTCCGATCTCTGCCAGTTCTCTTGTTACTATTTTTAGCTCAAGCTCAGCTACTCCCAAAATAATGGTGATAA
Source organism: Microvelia longipes (assembly GCA_018340805.1). Taxonomy (NCBI): domain Eukaryota; kingdom Metazoa; phylum Arthropoda; class Insecta; order Hemiptera; family Veliidae; genus Microvelia; species Microvelia longipes. Next base: position 55,579,485 of record JACMZG010000008.1, read on the forward strand.
AGCCATCTCTAACTTTCTGCCTGGAAGGCTTCAAATGGGCCTTATTTCCCTCAAAGTCACCTGGCTTAGAAAGGATAAATCAAATATAAGAGTAAAACAAAAAGTGCCGCGTTTCTCTATTCCTCGGCAGCAGAAATTGATCAAAGCATAGAGTTTTGTACCAAGTGTTTCAACGTACAGGTAGGCCAACACACACCCAGACAGCCATTAGTAGGTTGAACATACTACGTTTTCTGGAAAAAAATATAGCAAGTTAGGAAACAAAGGCAAAAAGTGAAAATTTAGAAAAGCAATCTTGAGCAGCTCGTTTTCATATGACTTTTCATATGAGTCCGATTCCAAAGAGACTGTCTTGGACCTCCGGCTGCAGAGGTGGATGCTCCCTCTTTTGAGGCCTTCTTTCTTCATTACAATTATCATACTCCGTGTAATAAGGTGCTATTAATTTTAAGGGAAGAGAGTATGTATGTCATTGGCCCAGGTTAAAATCTTGTCATGATGAAGCCTTACGCCACTAGTACACTCTTTTTTATATTATTACGGAAACTTTCATATCTTTGGTTGTATTATCTGCTAGGATCCACTCCACTTTATCCCTGTATTCTTCATTTAACCTGCTATCTTGCTTCAACATTAGTATATATTCCTTTTGGTGAGCCGTTCAGGTAAAACCTTGGTTTTGGATTTTTAATACAATTATATTACTTTTCCAATATGCATATATAAAAATTAGTCACTAGGTTAAATCTATTCATGAATTGTTGTTAGCATTAACAAAATTGTGTTCTCAATTCTTATGGGATTAAAACTTAATTTCTCATTGAATCAATAAATATATTCTCTTTTTACTTAAAATGGTTTACGTAATTTAAAAGCAAACTTTCCTTCCTAGCAATTTCAGACTGTTATGAAGTTTTGAGTTTAAATGCTTTTAATCCATATTGTGTTGTAAAAATTTATTAATTGTTGAAAATCATTGCTATAAAGTATCATTTCCTTGTTTAATATTCAAATGTTTAATATTTTATAAGGGAAGAGGACGATGAGGTTTACTGGATATTCTAGCTGTTGAAGGGTCCCTTGTTGAATAAGATTTATAACTGCTTTAACAACGACCTATGTCTCGTTATCTATTGACATTAAAAACTTTATTATGAGGAACAAACTTTTATCATGAATTTTTTATCAGCATGTTGATGCATGCATTGTGTGAAATATATGATCTTGGGCGCTATATTTATTCTTTAAAAACTTTACCAACTTTAGATTTTCATGTCAAGGTCATAACTATTGAAGACTAGTTCTTGTAAAAAAATAAATGTAAATTATAATTTAATAAATATTTCACCATGGGTAATTTCTAGTATCATTTTATTGGGAGGGAGAATCTAGCCAAACCCTGTGTGTGAAACAGTCATTACGCCAAAGTTTATTTTCTTTTAAAAAAAGAAAGGAGAAACAAATTACATTTAAAAAAGAACATTTTTAATACATTTTATTTTTAAATACAAAGGTATGCTTAATATTTACCCACTTAAATATAATAACAATTTAATTGCCACTACAAAAACACTAAATATAATACAACACAAAAAACGAATTACAGATATAAAAACTATATAAATCTTGATCAATATATATATATATATATATATATATATATATATATATATATATATATATATATATACATAATTAATTAGATACATATAATTATTATACATACATAATATAATTTATACATGAAGTCTGACATATAAACTGACTGTCCCTCTACAAACGGGACATTGTTTCTGACTAGCACTATTTAGTGTTTTCAATGCATCTAGCACAGACATAAAATGTTCGCACGGCATAGCAGCGTGAGATCGTGTGCCAATAAGGCAGACCACACATACTTCCTCATCGTCTGAGAGCGGAGACCGAGGAACACCGAGTTGTGGAGCTTCTAGGTTATTTGATATTATGCCTTCCACAATTGTCCTTGATAACCTAAAAAAGTTGTATAAGCGGTCCCTCATGTTTACATTTCCATTGTCAGTGAAATAATTCTGAAAATCTTTTAATATAAAATCTTTTAATTAAAAAATATGTTTATTATCACTTTAACTTATCTAAAGTTTCCTTCCATAACGCCAAGAACCCCCCCCCCCTCCTACCATTCTAAATAATCTGTTTTGCTTAACTCATTATAAATTACTTAATTTATGAAAAAACTTTATTGATTTATTAAAATAATAATTTACAAATAAAATTCCATAGTGCGGGGTTTGCTCCAATGAGTGTTTTCAACTCATTGTTGTGGCTTTCAGCTATATTATTGGTGCGGCAAGAGCTCTCCCAAACAGAAAATACATCAACGCCAATAGAGTTTATCCAGTAGCTGCAAAATAAATAAATTAAATATTAAAGGAAATGATATCCTAATTGAAGCCGTCTTAGCTAGTATAAAGTTTTTTAAAATACATTGATATTAATAGCGTAAAGGTTTGTGGTCCCCAACTCAAGTAATATCATCAAGTAATATTGATTTTATTAATTTTGGTCACTAATTCCTCTTGAAGCATGAGCTCTGTGTCTTTAGATACTAATATATACCTATCGCTTGTTTCAAATCTTCTTTGATTTTCATTATATTTTACATAAGTACCATTTTTTCCTAAGCTGAAACCCATTCGATACTGATTATTTGTGGGCCATATGACTGTATTACGGCTATTGTCATACAAGTTCATGTCTTTATTCCTTATTTCACGAAAGGCTCTGGAGGATTCAAATATATTTTTACTTACTACAGTTGATAATATTTGTTTATATATGTCTGCATTTAGTTTGCCTTTTTGATTTGATAAATTTCGTAATTCAATCATGCTATTTGTAAAACTTTCTATCTTGTTAGAGCCAGGAAGGAGGCATTCTATGAAATTATTGTTTATTGCATTCTTTTTGAATATATTTAAGAAATTAAGGGTGTCAAAACCTTTGTAATAGAAAAAAAACTTAAGGTTCATAGATGGCGTTTACTAAGCTTTATAAATCTAAAGCCGATATATCTATAAGTGGCTCTATAATATCGATACCTATAACTGTATGGATAGTTATAATGGACAGTTTAATGCGGCCCACACATTTAATGATTTTATAAGTAAGGCTAAATGATTAAAAGTGTTTTCCTTGTCTGTTTGTAATGTTATAATTTTACTGCTTACTGATTTGGACGTCTTGTCTAGCGATTGTAAGCCAGAGTAGTTTTCTAGAGATAACCAGTCATTTTCTTTAATTTTCTTAGTTTTAAGTATAGTAGAAAGCCCCTTAGATAATCTTAGAGAGTTATTATTTTTAGTGGCAAATGATATACTTAAGTCAACGTATTTAGTGGAGTTATAAATTAACGATGTTCTACTTTTAACAGTTTCTGTTGTGCCCTTAAAATTAGTAATACTGTTTAATAAATTATTTAAAAATAAGTTGTTATATTGTGTAATTTTGTCGGACGTTAGACCGATAAATTACACAAATCCAAGCCCCTATACGAACAAAGATATTATCTTTACTGATATTATCCTCGTTCGTAGGGGCTGTTTTAGCTAATTTGTTAAAAATATTTTTTTTTAATATCCATAATCGGGTTTTTTTATTTCTTTTTGGATTGCATTTGCATGGCAAGGGCACTTCGGTTCGTTTGCTCTATGGTATAACCGTTCCCTATGATTGGGGTTGTCTGTCTTTATTAGTAATTTACAGTTATGGCACACTGGGTTTTTATTTAAGTTCTGACATGTTTTTTTTTCATAATCTCCTGCACAGTGCAAACAAATTTCGCTATCTTTTTTGCAGTATTTGGATATATGGCCGTATTCCTGGCAACGGAAACACCTAGATGCGACAATAAAGTCCTTGACACGACAAGAAGTCCACTCTATAAAAACATTGCCCGAACTTAAAAGTGCTCGCCTCATATCAGGCTCGCATTCTAAAACCCGATATACCGTATCTTTGTTTCTAGGTCCTAATTTAAATCGGGGTTTAATTGAGATTGATAGTTGCTCTAGTGGTTTTTCTTTAACCATAGGCTTATTTTTTTCAAATATGTTGCTGAGGATGTCTTGTTCATTTAGATCCACAGGAACGTCGTACACAATTAGTCTGGGCTGTTTCCTCTTTGGCTCAGAGATGACGTACCCTGCCTCTGCTAACTTGTTGTTTATAACTTTTGCTTTTTCAGCCTTAATTTCAAGTACAACTCCTCCTCCTTTAATTGTTTTGGACCTTTTTACTTTCAGGTTTTTCTCCTTTGGTATATGAACAGCCAAAGCGTCCCTTGTGTCCTTGTTTATATCACTTTCTGTTTTCTCTGGAGAATCTTTTGATTTGATGATCACGACTTCGTCTATTGGTTTTATTTGCTTAAGGTTAAGTAATTTATTTTCGGTCATTGATTTTTTTAGCTTAGTTGGTAGTTGAATTATTTCCGCATACGTCAGGGGTTTGCAAGGCGTTGTTGTCGACACAATTTTCATTTCGAGGTCATCAAACCTCTTATTAATGACATCGTTCATTGAAAACTGTGGCGACATATTTACCAGAGCTTCCATCCTTGATTTTATTGTTTTTACCATACTATTTAGTCTATTATTTAGGTTGTTAAAATTTTCATAATCTGCTCGCAGAACCTTCCTTTTGTCGAATTCGGCGGTGGCCCATGACGCAAAAGATGAATAGAGTACATTAAGCTCACCTCTTCAAATATGTCGGTACATATTTTCTTCACTGGACTGTCCTGCTTTTCCGTGTTATGATGGTTATTTGTGTGGGAGTTAGTAAACTTTTATGTCATTAAAATATGCTTCTAGATTAAAAGTTTGAATGCAAAACTTTTTTCCACATTATTTCGTTAGCTCCAATTGGAACTTATGAACTTTTTTGACTCGTTGGAACTAGTGAACTTTGGAGACCACGAGTTTTGGAGGCAACTTATAGGATCCCTTCATAATAATCACGGGACAGAACATAATCAATGCCCAGCAGCAGTCATCCAGTAGAGCAGCTGTCAGCAGTTGCCGGGGTTCTGCAATGTACTAATTGCAAACAATTTAAATGTTAGAATTACATAAAATGGGGAAGAAGAAAATGTATCAATGATTGATCTCAGCTGGTTGAGACGAGGGGTAGGGAGCTCCAATAGACTAAATAGACAAACATGCTAAACAAGAACTATATATCTAATATCAATAGCAGACCAAGTTCGATATTATTAGTTCATAAAGTATAGAAATCAAATGCCCTTAGAAATCAATTTATGCCGCTAGTATCAATTCAACGACAGAATAAATAAAGGCTTTCATATGAAACTTATATGGATTTCGAACACAAACTACATCCATCTATGCCCTACTAAAACAATTAACTTTATACACACAAAACGAACTAATAACAGCATGGGTTTTCCTTTTAGTCAAATTCCATTTTTAATTTGATAAAGATGAAAAGCTTTTTAGATTAGTTGATTAAAAATGACAGAGCTCTTTTCCTCCTTTCCATTTAACTCTGGACTAAATAAAAATTAATTCCAATGTTTATACAACCCGAGAGAAATATATAGTCCGTTAAAAAAAAATTCTATATCATTTATATTTTTTTTAAATGAAGGCGAGTGCTTTAATTAAAACTGCTAAGTCCCATAATAATCAAATCAATTTTTTTTTATTCTCATACGTCAATTTTGATATAGCTGATTCTTAAAATTAACTATGTGACGCAGAAAAGCGTATATCTTAATATTAACTGTAAATACAGTATAATGTATCGTTTTAATATCGTCGGGAACGAGATAAACAGTAAAATAGACCATCAACATCAAAAAATGCTAGCACGGTGGTCCGCATGTCGGGCGATTTTCCTTTTAAATGCTTTAGTACAATTGTACAATTCATTAGATTCTAATACGGACTTTATTCTATACTTCCAACTCGAGACGTTCGTGCCGGAAAACTTGGATATCTGGTCATGATCCATATTTTTGATATGGTAGTTATAGCACCGTGCACCTGGGCCTAGTTTAACCGCGAGGGACTAGTAATTAAAAAAAGAGTTTTTAACAAAATATTAATTTTTATTGCAAATCGGTTAATGGTACATAAGACAACGTACATGTTCCGCATGTATTTATTTATTATTTTTATAATAAATAATTATATGCGTAATAATAATTTTTACGCATTATTTTTCCTCTTTCTTATGACAGAGTTACCAACATAAGAATTACATAAAAAAATACTCCCAACATATATCAGTATGTTTACTGGCATTGTATTTATTTGATTTTCTATTTATAGATGTTTCTTTAGTTACCAGAAACTTAGTTTTATTGTTCTCTACACCTTCAATACGTCATATATAGGTTATTTGATAGAAAGTGTTTGTATCATTTATTTTTTCAAGCAGTGCCATTATTAGTCCTATTTATTTCTGGCTGGATAGAGTTAATGTGGCCTGGGCGGTTAGCATCATTTGCTCTAAGCTCATCTGGTCTCTCCGATGTTTAAAAATTGCAACACTTTGGTTTCCCTTTCAAATTAGGACCATTTTTAAAAGCATGCCTTTCAGCACAGTGTGCACAGTTTGGTTCTACGTCTAGTTTACAGTGTTAGGCTACATGGTTAAATTGTTGATACTTGCACCGTTTAGACGCTATTACGTAGTCTTTAACCAGGATTCTAAGTACTCCGTGCTTTAACCCTGCAAGATCTCCACTCAATACCTTATTTAAAATGTCTTTTCTTGTGTCACATTCAATTACTATTTTTTGGCGCCTCTTTGATTCTAGCTATTGGACAATTTAAGTGGTGCTTTTTTCTTTTTATGTTTTCTATTATTCCTTTATATGAAAAATCCTCCGGGTCATAAAAGTGATTATTTAGGACTCTTTTATAGGTTTGAAGGCCGTATATTTCCCTGATTTTATTATGTCACTCTTCATAATTTTCTTTCTTTCTGTTTTTATTAACTAAAACAAGTTGGACTTCGCCACCATTGACTGTTTTTGACTTTTTGGTATTTTTTCAATGTATGAATTTGTTTTTTTTTATGTCCTCTTTGGTGTGTCTATTTTATCTTCTGTTCCCTTTGGTGTTTTTGGCTTAATAATTATGGTCTTGTTTTGGTAAAATTTTATGCTTGCCAATTTATTAGATTTAATTGTGTTTTTTTCTTTTATTAAAAGTCGTTAATAATATTTCCGCATAGGCGTTACGGAAATATTTGACTCTGTTTTCTCAGCCAACGCATCTATTTTGAACTCTGATATTGAGTTAGAGGAAGAGACTTAAAACCCTCTCAGTATTTTTATATGTTCTTTTAATTGGGCTTTTGTTTGAGAAAATTTATTATTTTGATCGATGATTTCAAAGCTTTGTTTATTAATCAAAGCGAATTTCTGATGGTCGCACTTTTCATTTTTCAATTGATAAAAAATGATTATTAGTAGCCCAGTTTTTAAAATACACATTTAAAGTTCTTAAATCACCTAAGTTGATTTAAATGTTGTTTGCGATGGCTGTCAATTCACCTTCCATTTCTGTTTTTGAGTTTTTAACAGAATGATGATGTCCTCTTCTTTAAATTCAAGTATATATTTGAGTTAGTAAATAATGTCATTAAACTTTTATTCGAAAATATTTATGTATTAATAGATAACCAATATAGATTATTAAATAATAGAATCTTTAGAGATTTATAAAAAACTAATCTAATTAAAATTGATTACTATTCTAATACTACACTATTAAAACTTCTAAGTTGTTCCCTTGATCCATACACATTAATGGGAGACTCAGGTACCCTCTATACTTGCTGTTGCTAGAATCAAGGGTATCTAATTCTTCCATGTCTCTTCAACTTGCGTTAAATATTGTTGTATAATGCTGTTTAAAATTTACTCCATATTAAAATTGGTAACTACATAATTAAATGATTTTTTACTTGAGTTCTGTTTTCTGTTCATTATATGATAGCAATGCATAGGTTATTATACCTACATATCGTTAATATGCATCACAATATTATTTCCATGATTATGACCCAAATATAGTTCGTTTCATGTGGGACAACCTGAATATATTATATCCCCTAAAAGAAACTTTATAGTGTCTTTCATACACCGTTGAGAATGTTCACTTGCCTTCTTAAAATACTTAAGTCTAGAGTTCATCTTAGCCTTATCAGATACGTCCTTTAATTAAATGTTCATTCTAAATATTAGGTAAAATTCAATGATGTATGAAGAAAACTTCTCTTCATGAACCGAGCATCCAGAGAGTTCCTTCTCCTCAAGAGCACAAGCAATACAAAAAAGTGTCTGCCTCTATTATTTTGTCATTGGTGACATGTCTAATGGTTGCTTCCAGGATGGGATTAGAGATCTTAATTTAACTGATGGCATGTAAAGAGTTCCATAGAAATCACTAAGAGCAATAAGTCCGCCTTCATCCAGTTTATCGCTCTTTATGATCGCATGTCGCACTTTTAACATGCGATCAACCCGCAATCTTTTTTGCACAAAATCCAGCCTTGAAATCTAACACTTGGCCCCACAAATATACTTACCTTACATACATCGTTCAGAGAGTTCGCTTGCCTTCTTAAAATTATTAAGTCTAAAGTTCATCTTAACCTTATCAGATACATCCTTGCATAAAATGTTATAGTAAATATCAGGTCAATGATGTATGATCTTCAATTATGTATGAAGACAACTTCTCACTATACTTGAGGCAAATACAAGTATGAATACTACAACACTGGTTATACTTGGCTCAAGTACAACTTGTTATTGTATGAACTCTATTACACCTGCCCCAAGAATAGATGTACTCGACGTTAGTAAATTAAGGTTATTGGAGATAAAATTGTAACTTGAGATGAGCAAATTTATACTAGCGGCAGTTCTAATTTTGATTGTAAAAAACTAAATTAAGGGCGGTGAGAAGGAGAAGCAAAATTTTTATTACTTCTCGCAAGTACAACTTGGCATTGTTTTGAACTCTATCATGACTGGCTTAAGCTTAGGGTTGTACTAGTGCCTACCAAATAGAGGTTCTAGGTAGTTATTCTAGCACTTGGGCTAAGCGTACATGTACTTGCAGCAACTTCACATACATTTGGTGTAAGGATAATTTTATACTTGTCCTCAGTCCAACACCTGTCACAGGAGTTATGTCTAAGTTCATTTAAGCTCCTTGTTCTTGCAATAAGTAACAATACTTATTACAATACAAGAAATAAGCACTTCAATACTTCACTGTAATCCAACCTTATTTGATATACTTCACCCAAGCCTATATAGATCCTGCCCCAAGCTAGTATTGCTGTTAAGCCTAGCCCTGTATCACTTGCTGTAATACTTATTGGCAGTAACAGTTGTACTCTTTAGGAGTATAATTTGAAGTCAGTGTAATCCTTTACTCCAATCCCAATCTTTACTTTGCTCTAACAGGAATCACAATAGAGTTCCACCTTACTTGCAGGTGTAGCTTCTAGCAACAGTACGCATACTTGGCATAAAAGATATCTGTAGCTTTATTACAGGTTCGTTTGTACTAGGTATTATGTACCTGCCAGAAATATACCTGTAACTAAAAGGTTTTATTGATGGACATTGAGGTATAAGATACAGAATAACATTTATTTACAGAATAAAATAATAATCTTATTGTTATGCAAAAGCATAAGTACATAACAAAGTACATAGTACATTACATTCATAAATATCTACTTATTTATAAACACAATATTTATAAAAACTTAAATAACTCATAAATGTGATAGCATTTTTTTTATACACATATACACTTTATACACTTATCAGTTTTTTAATATATATATTTAATAAATTTATAAAATTATTGAAACACTCTTAATAAAATTTAAAAAGAATAATAGCATGAATGCAATATCAAATTAAATAAAAAAATATGCTCTCTATAAAGATTACTAAATTAAAAAATAATATAAATTATTGTATTGCCTTTCAATAATTATAAAAATTATTATAAGAAGAGTTCAAGTCACTTATGTTCACTTGCATTTTTATTTTAAATAACTATGTCTTTGAAGGAGTAACAGATTTATTTTGTTCTTCTTCGTCAAGAGAACTTTTCTTGAGGTATGATAAGATAATGTTTGACGCTAGTGAAGTTGCTTTACGCTTTGATTTGCCTTTGTTGTTCTTATTTATTTTTGGTGGTGTGGTGTTTAGAGTGTTCGGAGACGTTGAGCCTTCCTCTTGTTGAGGCTCTAGTGAAATTAACTCATCTAGCTTATAATATTTGGCATGGATCACTGCTTTGTTTCCTCTTAAAAAAGCAGCTTGGATATCTGGATTATTTTCATTTTTAGTTGTGTTGTCTGCGTTTGTATTGTTCACTGATTCAATTGCTTCAGATGTTTCTTCTGAAATTTTCACTGACATTTTTTCTCTGGGATTCCAAAGATAATGACGCTTTTACTTTTGCAACCATTTCCTATTTTACTTCGTAAAGCATTTGTTTCCGTTTTGAGTGAAGTAATAGCTATTTTCACAGCCGAGTTATTAATAGCAAATTGATTTATCTCCTTCTTAATTTCATCGAACTTTTTATCTAAATCCGGGTTTACAGACTTCTTTTAAGGCTTTCTTCATGGCTTCGTGTTCGCCCATTTTGCCCTTGTTACGGAAATTCAACAAATTATTAATTATTTACAGACACTCGAGTAGATAAAAACTAAAATTTAAATTGAGGCATATTAAAAGAAAAGCCATAAATTAATCAAAACCTGTGATGTTTTTTTTGTCGGGTCAGGTTATGTTACGAATTCATATTCTTCTCCCGATTTAAGCTATTTATGTTTGTGTTAAAACTTTTCGTATATCACTATATTTAGTAAACTTAATTTATTTAACAATTTCACAGATCAAAAAGTAGTTTAGCAATTAAAAAAGCATAAAACACAATGATATTTTACTTTCCACCGTTGGTGAACCAATTAACACTAATAATGGAATAAGCGATTCTAATATGAGAGATATTTTAGAGAAATGGTCTAATCATAAAAAATCTCTTGTTCACTAAAACTGTTTTAAACCTCCGCCTTAGTTGCCCTAAGAAATTAAAACTTTTTTTCGGCAAATACATTTTGTGGATTGACCAGGAAGAAAGGTGTCCTACGTGTCACAGCAATGAGGAAGTGAGTAATTTATACCGCACCATACTGCATGTATGTACCATACATGGAGATGTGTTGAAGTATTCCTGGAACAACATAAGTATAAGAAGTTAAATACATGTACATTCAATAAATACACACACACACAGTTTCAGAAGTGTCAGGTGTAAAAAGAGGATCAAGCTCTCTGTTTGTTCACAACTGAAATTTTAACCAACATTTAGAAATTAATACGAATACATAATCATTGAGCTTACATTATTTATCATTATTATTAAATGTCATTTTTTAATAAGATGTACCATCCAAGCTCTCTTTAGATGGCACATTTTGCACATTTGCCAGGCACTGCTACCCACTTTTGACAACATAAAGCAATAGCCAACAGTGGGCAGAATCATAAAAGTTGCCTGCTAGCCAGTGGAGGGGGTCTTAGGCTTGGATTAGCCACACTAATAAATCCACCAAAAAAGTAATTTCTAAGCCCTCTACAAATTATCAAGCTTGATGCTAAAAGGTAGGAAATAACAAGAAAAATCAAAGTTAATACATATATTTTCAAGAAAATATTTCATTGTAAAAAAAATAATTCCTAGTAAAAGATAGTCCAACTACCTTCTAAAAATCTCTAACTGCACTTGAAGAAAAAAATAATAATCAAAATTAAAACTACAATCAATCCCTTCATTTAAGACTAAAATAAACTAATAATTATAAACTACCCCAGTAAATTTGAGATTGTTAAGAAAATAATTGTGAACTGAACCAATAATAAACTTTTAATTAAAAATTCTCTAAAAATAATAATTTCTTAAAATAATAGTTCATTTACTTTTTGTTTGGCCAATATACTTAATTTATAAAAAAAGGTAAATATATTCCAATAATAGTGTAATCAAATTAACCATTCACTCTTCATCCATACTCAAATCAAAATCATATAAAAAATTAAATTAGTACAGAAAATTTCCCTTATAAAATAAGGAAGAAATATATATAAACAATAGAGAAACTCTCAGTTTTTAAAATTATAAAAGAATAACCCCAACCGCGGAAGAAAATGTTGCCCGAAACCGACAATCAAAGTGTTTGTAAAACTTAAAATACTTGAAAAGATCTAATTATAGATGGCACTTAAATATGATGGTTAGCTTCAAAATTTATAAGTCCAAACTTTAGAAAGAAGAGCTGCACAAATCAGTCAGAAGAACAAGAGATTACATTTAGAGAAAACATCTAAAAAAGGTGAGGCATCATAACCTCAAAATCCCATTTGAAACACACCTTCAGCGTCAGCCTAAAACTAAGGAGAGGGGAAAGTAATATCTAAAATTATATCTAAAGTTATCACCCCAGGTAGATCCTAATCTAGCAGTCTGTTTATTTTTACTTATCACTAAATCTGGTTATTATTACCAAGGCTAACTAATTATTAACACTAAAACTAAAATTAAAGGAAAAGCGCTTAGCTGTAGTAGAATTCCAAATTAGAGAGTTCTGCAAATCTTCAAAGAACACATTTCATATCATGAACATGATCTTAACATGAACATTAAACATGATCACTTGGGGTAATTAACATTAACTACTCAAGTTTCACCAACAAACAGTAACCAGCACGACGCATCCGTTTAAACCCGTAAAAATACGTACGACACAAATCGGCAGTCTGTTTTAAGTAAAACTTTACAAATCGGAATAAAACTCCCGAGCCAAGGACTGACCTACACTCGCAGCTAAAGCTTGACTGAGGGAAAAGAAATGTATAGTTAAAATTAAGGGAAACTCTAAACTGTAATCGAAACATGACCTCTAATCTTTAAGGTAAAGATTTAAACCATGAATTAATGAAGAAATAGTATAAATATAACAATAAAGTTCAAATAATAAAATAAGGTTCAAAGAGTGTGTGATGTTTGTAGATGTGTGGAAGTGTGAGTGAGTGTATAAATGTGTGTGAGAAGTTAGTAGATGTGTTGTAGTGTGTGAGAGTATAGGTGTGTGTGTGAGTAGCTTGTAGATGTGTCTTAGTGGGTGAGTATGAGAGGGAGGGTATGTGTAAGTGTGTGATAGTGTGAGTGTAAAGGGTTATCTAAGATAAGGAAGGAAAGACTAGGAGACCATCATACTAATACAAATCAACAATTTCACTTCTTAAAAGCTAATAAATAAAAATTCACACTTTAATATAAAACCAAAAAATGCGCTGTAACAGCACATTTTGCCAGGGTCGGTCTGTGTATTGAGAGTGAGGGCGGTAGCCCTCTTTAGGCCCCTGAGCCAAAAATAAACTTAAAAAATATCAACATATTAAATATTTTTGAAGTTATAGTATATACATTTAAGAACTCATTACAATTATTTAATATATTCATAAGACCATAGTTAAAAGAGCCCTATACTCTAAGGTAGGGCCTAAAGAGCTCCTAGAGACAAATATTTTTAAATATAGGGTCTTTAAGGTCCTATTTATTTTACCTGGGCTTTTAAGGGCCCTATACTGCAGGCTAGGGCCATAGCATTCTTCAACAGGGCCCATTGATAATATAATTAAAAAGATATTTTAATTCTATATGACCTTTAAGCAAAATACCTAGACGTTTAAGGGCCCTATAAGAAGATTAGACTCCTATATCTGGGCCCTACATTATTACAAAAGAGCCCTAGAAATTAAACACAAAATAGTTTGATTAAATATTACATTTAAATGAATAGACTTGAGTTATATTTCAGTTAACTGTAATTTTACTTAAGTTAATTTTTATACTTAATTTTGTCAAGTTAATTTTAATTTATTTAAATTTTCATTTCACATTGTAGGCAGCATTTAAGATACTACGGTACAATTTCGTATTGGTAATGACCCAGCTCAGGTGGCTGCATTCTGGGAGCAGGTTTTTTATAGCTTATATCTGAGTTCTCTTAAAAATTTAGCGCCACCCCATTTATATGGTGGAGGCCACAAAAGCATATACTTGTGGCACATTGTATGTTAAAAATAACGGTACTGACAGAGATTAATCTGGCCAGGAAAAGGAACGGAACTGGTAAATGGGGAAACCAGAGGGTGGGTGTAAGATAGACACCATAAACAAATAATTATGGATGATAAAAAGTATATATTGGTCAAAACATTCTCCTGTTTTGGCCCAGAAAAATAAAATAAAAACAAGACTGATTAATGGCTAAGCACCAGTCCGACTCTTACTAAGCTGAGACGATATTTCATGTAAGCACTGATCTTAAACAGATCAGTAATGAGCTTTGATAGATCAGACTGATTCCAAGAACCACTGAGTTTATATAAACTATAATATTTAATATTGAGCAAATGGTACCATTATATTAGGTTTAAGCAAAAACGGCCCTACACCGCAACTATAAAAAGGTTTAGGAGGTTTTTGAACTCTAAACCTGGGTAATTGACCCATGAGTGGATTGTAAGAGCTGGGCTTGACCTTGAAACACTCAACACAATTTTTGACAATCTTTTTTACTAAATTTTTACCATGGATAGGCCAATAAACACGCCTAACCGCTGCGAGTAAATTCTGAGACCCAGTATGATAATATTTCAAATGAAAATGTCTCACAATCAAATAAGTTAATGATGCTTAGCAGGCAATAAAATTTTGACTAGTCGTCAGGTCAATCAGTTTTCTTCTGAACAGAAGCCTCTCTCTTTGATGTCGGATCGAGTTTTTTAACTCCTCGTCATTCGTAAGAAGGTCCGGACCAAAATCTAACGTCAGACCCCTTTCTGTAAGAAAGCAAAGCCATGTGATCACGGAATTCTGTGTACTTACTGCCTGAGGCGTATTTACTGCCTGCTAACTGAGTCTCAGTACTGGAAGGTTGGAGTTGAGCCGGAGTACCGCTCAGAATTTGATCCTTTTCAACATGGTATTATTCAGTTGCTAATGGTTCAACACTACCAGATCTCCCAATAGGAGAAATGCTCCCCTCAACTGGATTATCCTCATCCTTACTATAATGACTGCAATATTTACTACTGCTTGGCTGGATTTGGGGAATGGAGTTAGGATAATTTTCTTAACTCCGATCCAATTGTATCTGATCTTCATAGTACAACCCTACTCTTCCTCCATTACCAACTAAATAAGTAAGAAGGGTGACTTCCTTTAAAATGCGTGCCGGCGTCCTCTTACTGGAATTATGCTCATTGTATGATTTGACAAGACCCTTGTCATTTTCCTATAAATTTACATATGATGGGCATTTCCAAATTATCCATACGTTTGGTTTTTAGTGACAGGTTTTAATAAAGACAACTTACCCCTGGGTCTATACTTAAAAACTCTCTCAGCAGGAGTAACTCCAGTTGCTGTTGAAGGCATATTCCTGTATGAAACTAGAATACCATCTAAAGTGTTTTGTAAATCACAATTAGTGAGTTCAAGGTGTTTACT
Source organism: Microvelia longipes (assembly GCA_018340805.1). Lineage (NCBI taxonomy): Eukaryota > Metazoa > Arthropoda > Insecta > Hemiptera > Veliidae > Microvelia > Microvelia longipes. Next base: position 55,595,117 of record JACMZG010000008.1, read on the forward strand.
AAGCATTTGCTTGATAGACCCCAATCCTCTCTTAGCAAGTCCATTAGACTTCGGATGATAAGGAGTACTAAACTGCCTCAGCATTAGTGCTACGCATAATCCATTCCTCAATCCATTGAGAGATGTCATCTACTAATATTAGGAATTTATTTTGATTCTTCTCTAATAATCGACATGCACTCTTTGAAACACATGATTGGTAGTAAGCCAGTGTACTTTATTGACTTGACTACCACTAGGATTGTGCAAAGCACATGGCTCGCATGACAACACCTTTTCTTTGATTGCAAGGTCAATTGATGGCCACCAGCATAGCTTTTGGCTAACATAGTCATACGAACAATATCTAGGTAATTTCCATGTAAAATATCCAAAAGTCCTCAGGAATCACTACTTTATGTCCTACGAGGAGACACCCAGACTCAAATTATTTCTTTTTAAAAAGAATGGGTTTAAACTTTGATCGGAACACTGAGCAGGCCACCCATCCTGCACATACTCTATAACCTTACACAATGCTTTATTATTTTTTGTTGCTTTAGCTATGTCTTCATAGGACAACGGCCAAGACGAAATCAGTTTAAAAGCTTTAACTGCTTCTATTTTAGTTTGATCTTCTACTGGCAAACGTTTAAGCGCATCGACATTTTGATTATTCTTACCTATACGATAACTAATTTTGTAACTATAGGATGATAAAATCCACGCCCATCTTTGTATTCTGGCTGCTGCTACAGCTGCTACCTGCTTAGATTCATCAAATATAAACTTAATAGGTTGATTGTCAGTAACAATTTCAAATTGATTCCCGTATAAATAACGGTGAAACTTGCGTACCGCGAATATCACCGCTAAAGCTTTCCTCTCTAACTGACTATAATTTCTCTCCGACTGAGAGAGCACATAAGAAGCAAATTGTAATGGATGCTCCTCGCCATTTATGATATGACTTAATATCGCTCCTACACCAACAGGACTTGCATCAGTATGCACTATAATAGGTTTACTGGGATCATAGAAAGTAAGAACATCTCCTTCCGAAATCAACTTCTAAAACTTTTAAAAAGCACTTTCATGTTTATCTTCCCACTTAAATTATTTCCCTTTTTGAGTAAGTTCATTAATTAATGTATTATAATTACTAAAACTTTATTTTTTAATTCGACAGACGCCATGACAGTTTTGAGTAAAATAACTCTAGTATACTAGAGGGGGCATAGCCTATCTCAATACATTGAGAGGCCTGAAACATCATCTTGGGGCTCTCAGAGGCTCTGTGTAACCTCATTGAAACCTCCTTCAAGAGTCAATTAAGGTCATAATAAATCAATTGATTCTGGCTACCCCCACATTGTTTGTGTTTTGATTGGTATTTTTAACATTGTCCCATATAAGATATTGTAATTTTGTACTGATTATTTTATTGTATTTATAAGCAAGGGTGGTCAGGTTACTTTTTCGATGTTTCACAATTTAACCTATAGGGCCTCTCTAGTAATAATATCTCTATGGATAATAATCATATTCTCAGGGAATGAAGACACATATACCTGCACCAAGTTTAGTTACATTTAACTCTCAATAAATTTAAATAAGAAATTTAAAAAAAGCATTATAAAAATATAACGCATATAAAAATAAAATATAAACATATAAAATATAAATAATGTAATAATAATAAAAATATAAATATTATATAAATAGTAATAAAAAAATAATAATATAATAAATAAAGTAATATAACAAAATGTGACGCTAATATGGACGCTTAATGATAAGCATCCGCATTGGCGTCTTTGAGCTCTTGCCTAGAGTGTGTTTCTTATCAACTTCCAGCCTTTAAAATTACTTTAATCAGTACAATTCACAATGCTTAATTAAATAAATATGAAATTAATTATAAATTTAATCATATTTTGTTTACATTAGTAGTTTTATGTAAAATAACATTTGTTAAAATTCAATATTACCTAAACATTCTGAGATGAAATGTCCCAGATTAATTTGTGTTAACACTTCGTCGAAAGACTCCTTCATAATAACTAAGTATAAGTACGAAACACACAAACTATAATGTGTAAAAAATTTGTAAAACTAAATACTAACTATACTAAATATATTTTAACTATTCCTTATAAAAAATATACCAAAGTAGCAGTAGAATTGAGATTAAAAACGATTGAAAACGCACTAACCGAATACGATGTAACTAGTACGAAGGCTCGAAGGCAAATGAGAGGGTGGGGAGCCTGACTTGCTTATATAGGGTACGCTCGTTGTCGTCTCTTAACCCCTTATTCTTGACACCAGTGTAGTTAATCCTTCTTCTAAGTACGTTTTTCTTACGCCTAGCCTTAACTCTGTACTTGGTACAATTATAATATTATTACTTATCACTAGAACATTTTACACTTAAACTTAAGCAATAATAAGACTTAAGCGTAGTTTAAAGCCAAAAAACAGAAAACACGTGTATTGAGCGTTATGACACATAAGTGCACTATTCCACGTTATTAAGGTTATTAAGCGCACTATATAAAAATCGTTCATAAAAATCGTTCCAAACGATTTTTCGGATATAAATGAAACTTAGTGCAAAAATTGACCTTCTTAATGTCCCGAAACCTATTGTTTATGCATTTGACGTAGTTAACCTACAATAATGACTCTGAATAAATTGCCTCATGTTTTAAACAGAACAGTTTTCAACATAAAACAGTGTCCCCTAAGCTCGCTTTAAATGTTAATTAATGTTAATAATTAATTATATCATTTATGTCGAGCACAAGAAAATAATATATAATTTATTACTTTCTGTTAGTAATTTATTAAAAGTATATAAGCTAAACTACTATATGTACTTAGAAAAAGACTATATAAAAAGACTTACCTATACTAAAAGGATATCTGTGTCGAATACACAGATTTTTTTACACATTATTGCACATTTTTACTTCTATTGAGTGTTAATGTAATGGGTATCCTTGTAGCAAGTTTAGTGTTACACCAGATGTTATACTAATATTTATACTAGACGTAAGTGTAAAAAAGTCTCCCATCTAGCGCAATTATACTTGTGTCGAGTAAAAAAATTTAAATAAAACTATATGTTTTATTTAAGTTTTATACTTGTATACATCTGCTAGCTTCATATTTAACAGACATGACAATGAATTACGTCCCAACAATGAAAATTAATTTTTGAATCCTTTTAGAGAACCCTTCCTATTTAGAGAACTAAATGTGGAAACCTGAAACATTTAAGATGATATATATTTATTAGTCACATAAGCAGTTGAAAATGTAATTCTTTCGTAAAAACACAAAACTGAAAATCTACATCTGTACATAGGTTGATACATTTTTAATCAAAAATGTATATTAGTATTTTCTCTTTGAAAAAATTAAACAACAAGTTGTGACGCTACTGTTCAGGTTTTGAAATGTTTACTGAAAGTTAATGCAAAAATTGGATTGAATAAGCAAGAAAGCGGGAATTTCAAAGGTAATTCGCCTGGCTTGCGGACCACCGTGTGACCAAAATAATGAATAAAACCTACCAAATTTATTTGTAGTGTTACAGAATATCATTGCCCTTCTGGATGAAACACCATTGTCTATTTCGTTTTAAGATTTATCGCTCATTTCATCTTCTTAAATAAAATTTTCATACTCTCTGTTTTGGAAAAATGGTTTCTCTGTTTTACATCATTGGGAACATGCACTCATTTTTATCATCGTTACACTCTTCTTGTCGCTTCGTCCCATTATTTGGCTCATCATTTTGTTATTCTAGTACCATATCTATTTGGCTATTAGAGGAAGGAGATTCCATTAAGCCTTGTGTTTAACAGATTCTAATTGTTCTTAAAACTCTGAAAGTCAAGTTTATGTCATGTTTAGAGTTCCATTTCTGTATAATAATTGCAAAATAATTAATGGTTTTTTGTCTACTCTCGATGTTAATACATTATTAATAAATATATATAATTTTAAAATTGCGGTTGCAGTCCATACAAAGTCTTGAAAGCTAGACAGAGCAGCTTGGCATTTGCGAGAAAACTTTTTCTAAGCTGGAAAATAACATTTGCTTGCTCAAGTATCTTAATTATACAGGGACTATTAATAGAAACATTGTGGCGTTTATATCTCTTGCTGTTAAGAGCATTAAACGAATCATTCACAAATTGAATAACATCTGCTGTTTCCAAAGTTTCTTCTTTTAATAATTATCCTGTGTTCTACTGAAACACTAAAAACTTGGATAGCTTATTTGACATTCATTTTTTAGTATGGTGACCAAATTTAGGGTTTGTTTATTTTAGTCAAGGCTCTTGCTGTATTACATTCTGAATCAAGTTAAATGTAATGCCTCGAGGTAATATAAATCTGCTGTGAACATTTGGTTGTCATTTCCTACTCCTTTTAAGTTTTCGTGTAAAAAAATATTTCTTTAATTTTTAATTAAATTAAGCAATGTTGATACACCCTAATAATAATAATCAATTTTTTTTCTGGTGCTCACGAAAAGGGTCCTCTGGTAAATATTAAATCATCGCTTACCACCTAAAGTAATTTGAATTCTAAAAACTTCCTTGCAGGAAAACTTGTTCTGTCAAATTATATTTATAGTTAAAAAAAATCTGAGGGTGCCTGTCAACTCTCATTGTCCGCTTGGTCAGTCCACTTGTAAAATTACTTCCTCCTCGCTATTGCGCTATTAGACGCTACATACCTACCATCTACAAATTCTGTGAATTTAGTTATTAGAGTTTTTAAATACTATACTCTAAAACAAACAATAAAAACTCAATTTGTAATTATTACGTGCTTTTAAGCAAATAGTTTTGTTTTAGAGATTTGGTCTCTTGGTTAATATTTTAATTCCATTTGACATCAAGCTATTTTCGGGTTGCTTAAATTTTCTTTTAAAAGTTATATTAGAACATGAACTTATATTATGATTAAACATAAATGCTATAATAAATACATATAAACCACTAGATATTTTATGCCATTTGAAAAGCATGTCAGATCGACATTAAATTCTTTACTGTCTGAATAATGAAAACTTGTATTCAAGTATATTTGATATGTTTCTACTGAATTAGATAGCACAAGCGGGAGAGTTACTTGTGATGAGGCAATTTACTTGATGAAATATTTAATAAGAACATAATAAAGACAAGTAAAGTAATGTAAAAGCTTGGGTAGCTAATTCACATTCATTTTTTAGTATGGTGACCAAATTTAGGGTTTGTTTATTTTAGTCAAGGCTCTTGCTGTATTACATTCTGAATCAAGTTAAATGTAATATCTCGAGGTGATATAAAGCTGCGGTGAACAATTGGTTCACATTTCCAACTCCTTTGAGTTTACGTGTGAAAAATTATTTCTTTAATTTTTAATTAAATTAAGCGCATCATAAAGGTCGTGGAGTTTAAAAGTACTGCTCTTAGAGATATTATAACCTTTTGGTTTACAGGTCCCTGGTCACCAGTAACTGCCATGGAAGTAAATCCACAGTCTCTTAGGACAGATATTATTTCCTCCCAAGCTTTCTTCGTAGCCTCAGCCTTCATTCCTTCTTTTCTTAACTAATAACACGACGGGATTTCCCAAGACGACTAAGCCCTCCAATCATAAAAACATTAACACTTTTGGTACTTTATTCTCTCGACACTACCTATAGTCAAGAGAAATGTTATATTCCAAAATTGATTTATAAATAAAAACGTTTTCATAATTTTTAAACTTAAACTTTAAGGGCGTGTCTTTAAACAAGCGCATTATGAAAATTATTTGATCCACTAACGCCTAAACATTCTCAAAGCTTTTTCGTTTGAAAAAAGTTACCCTGGGTATCTTTAATTGTAGAACATAAAATAAATAAATAAATAAATATCTATATTTGCAATAAGTATTTGACAATACAATAGCAATGCGTCACAACATTATAAAACATTTTTTTTAAACAATACAAACAAATAAACCTCCACGCTGACAAACTATATATTTAATCAATACTAAAATTATTTTTATAAAAACTCATGCATTATAAAAATCTGATATTTTATAAATAGGTTTTTCAATTAAAAGTTTATAACATGCATCAGAGAAGTCGTCCTTATCCTCTATACTTTTTATTTTTCCGACAAAGCATTAAATAATTTAATAGCAGTGTACTTTTGACTTTGTTCATATTTAGTTGTACGATGCTTTTCAACTAAAAAATTGTTCTTATGCCTCGTGTTGTATTTATGTACATCTGCATGTTTTTGCAACTATTTTTAATTAAATGCATTTGTTTTAAATTTCTATAGATGTACAAACCTGTTATCGTCAATAGTTTTAGCTTTGGAAAAATTTTCTTACAACTAGCTCTAGGGGGTGCATTATAAATTAATCTAATAATTTTCTTCTGTGCCCTTAAAACCTTACTGGCTTTTGTTGAGTTGCCCCAAATTTCCACTCCGTAAAGTTTTGAAGTCACAAGACCATGATATATTTGTATTAATTCGTGCAAATTTTAAATATTTTTTTAAGTGCTTTAGAATATAGTAGCTTGAATTAAGTTTTTTTATTATGGATTCTATGTGTTCTCCCAATCAATATTTCTGTCAATATTTAAGCCTAAAAACTTAGCTCCTCTACATTCGGTAAGTATTTTATTATTATATTTTATTTCATTGTTGTTTTCAAATTTACCTACTTTCATAACCTCTGTTTTTAACTCATTTAATACTAATTTATTTACTTTTACCCATTGTTTCAGCTGGTTTAGAACTCTATTACTCCTGTGAGATATTTCTACCTCATCGGATCCTCTCACAATGATTGTTAGATCATCAGCGAATAAGATGCAGTCATCAGCCTCAGATAATGCATCTGGTAGATCATTTATATAAAGGGAAAAAAGTAGAGGCCCTAAAATACTCCCTTGAGGCACTCCCCTCAAAATGTCTTCAAAAGTAGATTTAATTTCCCCATAATCATCTTCAATAGCAGTGCATTGTTTTGTTATTTAAATAGTCTCTAATAGTATCATGCATTTTACCCCTGATTCCTAACTTGTATAATTTCTTTAATAACAAATAATGATCTACCAGATCAAATGCTTTTGACATGTCAACAACAACAACTATACATTTTTTCTTTGCTTCTAAACTCTCATGAAATTGATTTGTAATATATCTCAAGGCTGAAATAGTTGATTTATTTTTCTGTAACCATGCTGACAATTACTTAAAATACTAAATTTTCTAAAAATGGATAAACCCTTTCATGTATGGCTCTTTCAAAAATTTTGGATAGTATTGGCAACATGGCAACAGGTCTATAGTTCCCTAAATGATTTCTTTCCCCTTTGTTTTTGTACAATGGTACTAACTTACCAACTTTTAATTTATCTATGAAAATCCCATTTTCCAGCATGCAATTTATTAAATATGTTAAAGGTGTTAAAAGAAAAGGAGAAATCTGTTTGAAAAGTCTATTGTTTAAACCATAAATGTCAAAGCTAGTTTTATTTTTCATTTTAGAAATTAATTTTTTTACTTCTTCAACACTAAAATGTTTTGTAAAAATAGATTTTTCAAAGGTTTCTAATTTATCTAAGTAATGGTTTATCTCAACCTGATCTACAGTTTCAGGTTGAGCATCTGGCAATTCTTTGAAATACTTATTAAAAGCTTTAGCTATACCCGTTGAATTTCTGCATACTTCCCCTGTAGATAATACAATTTCTTCAATTTTTTTACAATTACTAGTCTCATTTTTAGATTTTTTAACTATTTTCCACAACTCTTTTGAGTTGTTGGTATTTGAATTATCACTAATCTTATTAATGTTTTCTCTCATTTCTAGCTTATAGAAAGCCTTTACTGTTTGTTTATATGTTTTCTTATATTTTTTATAAAAATCTATAATTGTAGGATCAGCTTTTTTTAACTTAGGAACAAGTTAGGATTAGTGATAATGTACCGTTTAACAGCATACCAATGTTGCTACATCCTAATAATAATAATCAACTTTTTTCTTGTGGTGACGAAAAGAAGTCCTCTGGTAAATATTCGTTGACTACCTAAAATGGTTTGAATTTTAAAAACTTCCTAGCAGGAAAACTTGTACTATCAATTTATATTTATTGTTTTAAAAAAATCTGAGGGTTGACAAGATCTTGATTGCCTCCAACCATGTGGGACTCATATACAAGTACAACTACTGGATAGCACATTCGCTATACAACCGCCTTCATCAAATTCTACGACCGAGTCCTCCCCTATAGCATTGGATCAGTCCACTTATGTAAAATTACTCCCGCCTCGCTATTACTCTACTAAACGCTACATACCATCTACAAATTCTGCGAATTTAGTTATTAGGGAATTTAAATACTGTACTCTAAAACAAACAATAAAAACTCAATTTGTATTGGTTACGTGCTTTTTAGTAAATAGTTTTAAAAATAAAGTGGCACAAATTACCCTAAATCAATAAATAAAATATGGCTCCGGTTTACACAAAATAAATATTGTATGCTTTTGCCAATAAAGAATTTGTTTAAAAAAAAGTAAATAGTTTTGTTTTAGAGATTTGGTCTCTTGGTTAATACTTTAATTTCATTTGGCATCAAGCGATTTTCGGGTTGCTTAAATTTTCTTTTAAAATTTAAATTAGAACATGAACTTATATTATGACTAAACACAAATGCTATAGTAGAAACATATAAACCTCTTGACATTTTATGCCATTTAAAAAGCATGTCAGATAGACTTTGAATTCTTTACTGTCTGAATAATGAAAACTTGTATAAAAATATATTTGATATATTTCTACTGAATTAGATAGCACTAGCAGGAGAGTTAATTGTGATGAGGCAATTTACTTGATGAAATATTTAATAAGAACATAATAAAGACAAGTAAAGTAATGTAAAAGCTTTGCTAATATAAAGGCTGAGTAATTGGTATGCAAAGCTTCACAATGCCTTTTTTAGTTCGTTTTTTCAATGTGCACCTCTGTTTTTATTGATATTGTTTCAGCCTACCAGTCAGAACATAAAATGTATAAATTAGTAGTAGAACCAAATAGTCTTCCACCATACTTTCATAAATATTTTATCTCGCTTTTTTATCTGAATACAATACATTTTTAAAGAATTTTTAATAAATAAACATTCTAAACAAACTATTGTGGATCCAATTGGTTGTAAGGGATCCTCACTTCGCTCAAAAATATAACACTTAATTGAATGTACTCGGCCTTGCCTGGATCCAAATCGGTGTCTATTCCTCGAGTATCGCTAGTTATACTTGCTAGAACGCAGTTATAGTGAAGTTAAACTTCACAAACCAAATAATATTGATAGAGTTCTTCGAGGGTGAATTTTAATAATATCCTAGCCCTTTAGGGCTATTGCTTAGTATTACTTGTATGTTGAATAAATCTGAATGAAGCACAATGGTCGAACTAAACGGTCCGTAGGGCTATAAACTAGTCTTCTATATTCTATTCCTATGGTTACTACCATAGGAAATTATATTATTAAGAGCCTCTAAGGTAGAAAATTTATGGTTATTGTTTTTGAGTTGCGTTCTTTATTCTTAATAAGTTCGGTTAAAATGTCCTGTTAGCTAGATTTTGGTTCGCATTATGAGTGCTTTTTGGCCAATTTTTCTACAGAGGCTGGGTATGATGTAGTATGTCTATTTAGGTGCTTTCCAGACTGATTTTATTGTGCGCTATACGTTAAACTTATTCACCTGTGGCGATGCCAAGAACAGAGGATGTATGATTCGAGTCTTCAGTTAACTCGCCTTGGGAGTAACACTCTTACCACTTTTTCTGCCTAACCTCAAAGTTCCTCCTCGGTGATTTTACACCAAATTTTGCGACCAATATCTGGTCCAGCATCGTCAGTTTTACTCTATGGACTTCCATAATGTGTGTCATAGCATCTTTGCTTTAACCGATTGTGCCCAAATCTTTCAACTTAGTTGAGCTGTTCTTCGCCATTGACATCACATCACTAAGGCTTGAGCTAGAAGTTAGAGAGCCAGATCGTCTCGTACCTCTTCTCCCGCAACAATATGATTAATCTCTTTCGATTTCGGGGTTTTATCTCACGACGATGAGGCTTTTCTTCGTATTATTCTCATTTTTTAAATTCCAATCCTCAATAATATGTAAAAGAATTCACATACTTTGGAGTGTCGTTTTCAAGTTTAGCAAAATTCTCTTTACCGTCCATAGAATCTATTTCCATGAGAAACATAGCACTTGGCTAAACAAAAACTATCCTTATGAAATCAAAATATGACTTACATTAAACCAAAGTAACTTTATTTAATTCTATTGTTTCCTCTACACTTTTATACGCTTCTTAACTTTGGGTTCTTAGATATAATAAACAATTTGAATGAGTCTATTCTGAATTTTTTTTAAGTTTTGGCCTCTACTTTAACAGTACTACACCTCCACTTACACACACTTCCCAGATAGACACTACATTACTATTATTACACTATATGGTAAGACTTCCCAGAATAGACACTATTATTACACACTATATGGTAAGACTCCAGAATAGACACTATTATTACACACTACAGACTTCCAGAATAGACCTATTATTACACACTATATGGTAAGACTTCCCAGAATAGACACTATTATTACACACTGCATGGTAAGACTTTCCAGAATAGACACTATTATTACACACTACATGGTAAGACTTCCCAGAATAGACACTATTATTACACCTATGTAAGACTTCCCAGATAGACACTATTTTACACACTGCATGGTAAGACTTTCCAGAATAGACCTATTATTACACACTACATGGTAAGACTTCCCAGAATAGACACTATTATTACACACTATATGGTAAGACTTCCCAGAATAGACACTATTATTACACACTGCATGGTAAGACTTTCCAGAATAGACACTATTATTACACACATGGTAAGACTTCCCAGAATAGATACTATTATTACACACTACGTGGTAAGACTTCCCAGAATAGACACTATTATTACACACTACATGGTAAGACCAGTAGATTCCAAAATATTCAAATGAATTATCTTTGTTTTGGCTAATATTCTGAGTATGAGTGATTCTAGACTCCTTAAATTTTGCAACCAATCTCTTCTTTATTTTAACCTCGCGTTCATTTTCAGGCCATACAGTTGGAAAGATATTTGTGTGTTAAATTATAGCGAACACTCTTGAAACTTTTTTTGGGTTCGTCCACAAAAGCTGGACGAAATTAGACCAGCCCAAAGAGATTGTCTAATTTCAGGGAATCCTGAGATCTACCACGGTTAAATTATCTCGTTGGTTTATTACCCTCAGAGATATTTGACTTAAACTTTTACTCTTCCTTCTTTTTTTTTGTTTAAATACATCGCTACTCTAGTTTGAAAAGTCAAGAATGCATTTAGCTGAAAAGTATCAGACTAAAATCCATAGTTGCTTTACCTGTTTCTTCTAAAAATGTAAAAACATTTATGCCTCTAAAGAGTCTAAAAGTAACAGTATTCTACGAGTTTGTACATATCAGAATAAATTTCGTCAATAAATTTTCCACAAACAGTTAACTTCGTAGCAAGATTCGATTCGAGAAACACTTCGATAGTATCGAGTGCCATGCGCATGGTATATATATATATATATATATATATTATATATATATATATATATATATATATATATATGACATTCTAATAAGGAAGACAAAGGGAATTTATCCCCCTGCTAACCCCTTCCATTCCACTCGTCTAAACAACCTTCTAAAGCGTAATTGTTTTATGAAAATTTACTAAAATTACGCCTTCATACTTCTTCCTATCCACAAAATCCAATTTTGATCACCCGAAATAAATATATGATGGAGAGTGACCCAATAAATAAATATTAAATAAATAAATATTTAAACACTGAAAACAATTTTATCATCTATTGACCATCTAAACAGTATTTGATGGACGACAGATTGACTCGATTTTGAGCTTCTTACTTAGTTCTAGCTTTAAGCAAAATCAAATTAATGTCAGCAAAGGCCTTGACGATAACATGATCAGGGAAAACTGATATCATCAATTGATTAAACTTGAGTTTCTAAGTTTTTTACTTTGATGTTACATAATCTCTCAGAACATCATCGGGTCTTGAATCATGATAATTGAAGAAACTTAGTTGCTATAATAGCGCATTTTTTTGTAAACTTTGCAAGGCAATCGTTGTCTTTAAGTTCTTCCTGAACTGACGGCCTCCATGCCAAGGCAAATGCACCTTTGGCATCCAGCGCTTTTATAATGACTACTTATTTGCCATCTGAACTGGTTCGAACAAAACTCTTAGCACTAATTTGTACATAAGTCCTTTATTCAGGAGTAAACCCGTGTCGATTTAAGCTGAGAATACTCCTTTTTACATAAAATGCTGCATAAGCTGATTACAATTTTTCTGCTATCTGTTTGGCTTGCATTATACATTAAATGATGATTAAAAGCATTCTTGCTTTATTCGATATCAGTATTTTTTTTAATTAATAAAATTGCTTCATACAGAATAAAAATAGTGTTCCTTTAATAGTGGTTTTGTGGTTTAAGTTTAGTGCATATCTAAAATATTTTCTTAAATTAATTAAACCACGAAAACCTAATTTCTTTGGTTACTTGGAAAACTTGCACGCTATGGTAAACCACAAGAATCGAATACTACATTTTTTGTATGTTTTATTAATACTGACACCTTAATAAGCTTTTAAGCTTGTGTGTGTTTCATGTTTTTTGTAAAAAAAAAATCGTTGAAATGCATCCATTGCTTTTATTGCTGATTAATTCTCTGTAAAGGCAGCATCTTGTGCAGATCCTAAACAAATGACACGCATGTAGGAGTTTGGTTACACAACGATTTCAGTAAGATTAAGTATAACTTTTGTCATTTTATTGACAAATAAAATGACTGTTTTCTTTTATTTGAGGTTAGCTTAGTTTTTCTTGTGATATTAATGACGAGTGTTGGTAACTTACTGACAGTAAATCGTTATTATATGAATAGTTTAAAACACGTGTAAATATTTATGTCGAATATTTATGCATATGGACCTTGCATATACATTCAAGGTCCATTTCATGTATATGCAATGTAAGTTGCATATACATTCTTTATTGTGTTACATGAATAAAGAAAAAATATTATGATACCTTATTATTGTTATATGAATAATGAGATGATATTAATATATCTGTATGAAGTGAATCATTATTATATGAATAATGAGGAAATATTATAACTTGAGTTTATTGACTATAATATCTTTATAATATGTGTGAAAACGCCGTTTTAGATGATTTCAAATTTCAAATTTTTAAATAGCCATAACTTGCTTAATAATAATGGTACAACCTTGAAATTAGTGTCTACTCCCCCACACTAAGAACGGCTAACAATCTGGTATACATTATCTTGCGGGGAAAAATGTCTAAAATACGGTTTTCGGTAATATTGCCAGAATGGCGGTAATTTTAAATTCGGTAACAATGGATTAACATTTAAAACTTGATTATTAAAGTTATTTCTTACCGCGATTCTTCCGATTAATATTCAAAATTTGATTTTAAGTCATTTAATTCTTGCTCCTTTCCTTGGTGTAATCTTTTTTTTGTGATAATACTTTATAATTAAAGTATTGTCGGTCATCTAAGTACTATTGGTCTTTTGGTATATGCAGGCATATTTTCAGTATCTTCTAACTAGTCTATCATAGTTTAAATCAAAGTTGAACTTGTATAATCTGTTTGATTTATTTTCTTTATTAGAGCTTGTATTTGATGAGTATTTAATTTTCTTTTCTGCGCATCAGCCATAAGTATTTTCTCAGCTTTTTAAAACCTTCTACAGAAATGCCGCGGATTGGTGTGGTTTGCGATTCGATTTTTTGCGATCCACATTTTATAAGAAAAGTTTTAAAGATTTATTTAAAGATTTTTTTTATTTTAAGAAGTTTTATTTAAAGATTTTTAATTTATGATGATTTTTTATGATATTATATATCATAGTTAGTGCCAAACTCTAACAGCTCTCAAATAACAGCTGTTATTTGAGAGCTTAAATAACAGCACTCAAATAATTTTAAAATCTTGTGAACTTTATGAAGTCAATAATGGTAGTTCCGTTTAAAATCTTCAGCAGTCGAAAAATGTATTATATTATCTAAATTTTTAGATGTAACAGTTGGAAATGATCGAGCCTTACTAACCAATGTTTCGATTATAAGTTCTGGCTGCCTGAATCTCGTCTCTAAATTTTTTGAAATTGTATTTAAATTTAATTACGGTTGAAACAAATATTTGGCAGCTAATAAAGCCTTATCCGTCAGTGATTTATATATCAACCTCACCGTGTTTTCCTCGTCGTTAAATTTACACTTTTCACGTGATGACCTACCTGTACAACGAAATAAACATTGGTCAATCCTCCGGATTGTCTGAAAGTTATCGTCCTGATATTTGTTAATCTAAAGATTTCTCCAAAGGCCAATTTTGCAAGTGATTGGAAAGCTTGTGTCAATAGTCGATGAATCATCAAAAATACTAACATTTTCCTTACCACGCCAAGGAGTATCACCACTGGGTGATTCCTCCTATCAAGACTGCCAAGTCACTTTAACCAGTATGAGCACTATGTCAAATACATTTATTGCAGACAATACTCAAAAAAGTTAAAAACATGTAATGCTGCTTAGTTTCGCTCCGCCATCGGTTTTTCTTTATGGATTTCATTGTTATCTTGTCGTCAATTCTTCTTGTCCTCGCTATTTCTTGTGGAAATATTATGTTGCGAATAATCGCTTATTGCTGTTTCTCTTTGTCCAGTTTTTATTGGCATGACTAAATTTATATTGGCTAAAGTTTCGTTAAAATTGTCTGCAAATTTAATTTTTTCAGGTTCGTTTAACCAAGGTTGTACATATTCCAAATAAAGCATTTCTATATTCACATCAACCGAACTATTACTAACTGAGCTAGCTTTAGAACTTCTAGGTCTAATGGATACAGCCTTAATAGCAGTTTCGACTTCAACTAATGCTATTTGTCTATCAATCTCATTCTTTCTAATTTCACCTCGTTCTCTTTCAAGTTGCGTGAGTCTCTCAAGTCGTCTAACTCTAATTCACGCTATCTTTTAAATGCGTAAAAGTAAAAAGCAAATTTTATTGTTCGGGGTTTATCGATTGACATATATAACAAAATATAAACAAATCACGTTTTTTGACTTAAACATTAAAAAACATTAGCATACAGTGTAACATTGTTAGTTACATTGTTACAAAATTAGCATACATTCATACATAGGAAATTAGCTAACATTGTGGCATTATGCCACAAGGAGGTGCAAAGCACCAAGGCCTCGGAATTGGCTTGTTTGAAATATCTTAAATTTAGTTGGACTTTAGAGGAGTCGGGGTTATTGTTAGTTTAGGATTTATTCACTTTTGGAGTGGAAGATACAACTAACATGTTGTTGTTGGCCACAGCAAGAACAAACCGCTATATTCCTTGAATAAACTTTGGAAGTCTAATCCACCACAAATGTTAGTTTTTCCAATCATATTCAATCAATTATTCTCATCCATCTCGAGCTATAAAATTTATTTAATTAAAAAAAAATATTCATAGACCAACATCTGTTGCCCTTTGTTTATTTTATGTTAGTCAAACACGAAGCCTATCTTGTTTTCAACTCTGCAAATATTATGTAATTTAATACAATAACTTATTCATTTTTATCCCTAATAGTTGTTTAAAGTATAAGTTTATGTGTTGCTAATATTTATTTTATACCTCCCTTGAGTACTGGGAAAAACTTTAACATTTCCCACTCTTTCTATTCTTGTTTATTCTCAACAGAGAGTTTAACCTGGTTTGTTTTTCATTATACTTCTCTCTTGGGACTTTTTCGCTACAACAGTTTATTTTTTGTTATTCTTTTTTAGAAAAAAATATTATTATTTTAAAGTAGTACCAGTGTTTAAATATTGGGTTAGATGGTAAACATGTGCATTTTTTAGATTGAAATTTTTAATAATAATAAATAAACATACTTTATTAAAAAATATGTTTTCCTGTAGGGCTATTTTATGATTACCTTGAAGTAAATATTAGCTTGTTTTAATATAGATGTTAGCTTGTTTATTCATATTTTATTTTATTTTGCAGTTATGTTTAAATTAAAGTAAAATATTTTTCTTAAGGTCTACTTTGATCCAATACTTCTTGAATGCTGATCAAATTTGCTAGAGATTTAGTTATTTCAGAACCCTTATTACTGCCGCAAAAATAATAATTTATATTTAAATTATTTCCAGTATGTTTCTAAAATTACTCCTCTTTAATATAGAGAGGGTAGAGATTAGGTTTGTAGGGTATAACATCATATATATGTGATATGATACGTGTACAGTTTTAGCAAATTTCCTTCGGAAATTGCTTTCAATACACGCACACACACACACACGGGAACCACCTCGGGTGGTAGTAGCAACCGTTACGCTCAAAGTGATTCTAAAGTTGGCGATAATTTATCTAAACAATAATCTTTATAAACTGAGAGCGTAACCTGGGATGCGAACCCCAGACTCCGTGAGTGTCAAAGGTCAGTGTAAAGACTAACGCCTTAACGACCTCGGCCACGGAGGTGGCTTTGAGCGGATTATTTTTTTAAAATTAAACTTGGTATAAAAATCAATGTTGTGGAGGACAGAAATACGAATTGAAAAACAGGTTTTCAAACTGACTGTTTGATTCAACCTGGAGCAGTATCATTACTACTTGTTACTCAATGTTTGATTTATTACCTTAGTGCTACCTGGACTACTTGTTATCTTGATTTATTACCTGGAGCAGTAGTTACTCAATTGTTGATTTATTACCTGGAGCAGTAGCATTACCTTGTTACTCAATTGTTTGATTTATTACTGGAGCAGCATACTACTTGTTACTCAATTGTTTGATTTATTAAGCAGTATCATTACTACTTGAGTTTGATTATTACCTGGAGCAGTAGCATTACTACTTGTTACTCAATTGTTTGATTTATTACTGGAGCAGTAGCTTACTACTTGTTACTCAATTGTTTGATTTATTACCTGGAGCAGTAGCATTACTACTTGTTACTCAATTGTTTGATTTATTACCTGGAGCAGTAGCATTACTACTTGTTACTCAATTGTATTTGATTTATTACCTGGGCAGTAGCATTACTATTGTTACTCAATTGTTTGATTTATTACCTGGAGCAGTTCATTACTACTTGTTGGAGCAGTACATTACTACTGTTATCAATTGTTTGATTTTTACCTGGAGCAGTAGCATTACTACTTGTTAATCAATTGTTTGATTATTACCTGGAGCAGTATCATTACTACTTGTTACTCAATTGTTTGATTTATTACCTGTACTTGTTACTCAATTGTTTGATTATTACCTGGAGCAGTAGCATTACTACTTGTTACTCTGTAGTTGTTACTCAAATTGTTTGATTATTACCTCAGTAGCATTACTACTTGTTAATCAATTGTTTTCAAATTTTTCAAAGGAAATATGTTTCCAAATTTTAAAAATGAAGTAATCTGATCTGTATAGTACAAATAATGTTGTCCAGTTGTCCATTGTTGTTCCATTCGATTTTGGAATATTTAGTAAGAGTCTCCTGATTCATTGGTTGGTCTTAACATGAGTAAGGTGTTAATTGTTTTTTAATTAAATGTTTTTTTTTCAGATTGTGAAGAGCAGACTTTAAAGAAAGCAGAAGAGGATTTCAGAGGGAAATTAGACTCTATTGTTAGAGTGTTGTCCAGAGTTCCATCCAGTCAGTCTCTTGTCAAGAAAATCAAACAGCTTGAGACTAAATTCAACAATAGAGGTTTGAAAGCTGGAGGTACATTTGAATGGGTTGATTCATTACTAGTCAAGGTGAGCTTGCCTCAATGTTTTATACTGTAATAATTTGTATATTTTTATATAAAACAAGAGGCCTCTTGCCCGGTCCACGGCCTCTGCTCTTAGCCCCTCATCCGCTATGCGGCATTGGCTAATATCTCTAAATAAATAAATAAATAACCGTTGGAATAAATATTTACATACATGGTGTATCAAATTCAAATGTCAACATCGTAGAGAGATATTTTACAGATCATTTGAAGAAGTGACTCTATAAACCATTGTCAGATTTTCATCCCTTATGGAGTTATTTTTATAATTAGGTGCTTCTATAGTTAGACAACTTCTTCTAATAAAATTACTAATATCTCCCGATGACATTATTGTGTAGTAATATTATTGCCACCCATATGGAGAACTTAAAAAAAATTCTTAAAGAAGTGTACAATATTATTGGGAGGTATTCCAGAGGCCATTTAAAGACAGTATGTCTTTCAAAACCCTAGTCTGAATTTTAACTCTTGTGGAGTTATAAGACTTTGTCTAATATGTCCTGTTCAAATGATAGTAAAGTAATATTATTGCAACCGTTAGAAAATGTTAGCAATATAAAAATCAATTAGTGTGGCTTAGATGTACTTTAAAGTACAACCATATGTTTTTTGGGAAAAATTTGGCCAACTACTTAAGCATATTTTTATTATACTATTTATATTTACCACCATTTAGTTTTTAAACATAAACAATGAAGTTACAAACAATGTGGATTTCTAACCTATGTTTAGGTTTTGCTGATAAAATAATGATGATAATAATAATAATAATTGTCTCAATCATTAATTGTGTGGCTAATACTAGAAATAATGAATAGTAATTGTGTTGCATTATTACCATAATTTATTTTTTACAAAAAATATAACTAATTTATTGTTGTGTTACAGTGCTTGGAAGAGGGCCACTGGCTTCTGGTTGACAATGTGAACCTATGTCCCGGGTCAGTGCTGGATAGGTTAAACGGGTTGCTGGAGCCTGGTGGAGTTCTAGTTATTGGTGAGAGAGGAGTGACCTCATCAGGCTCTGAGGTTGTCATCAAACCTCATCCTGACTTTAGGATATTTCTCACTATGGATCCAAGATATGGAGATATTTCAAGGTAATATAACAATCTATGAGTATAACAATGAATATGAATATAACTACTGGTAAATGCTAGGAAATAATTCAGCTAGTACTGTGTTATCAAAAATAATTGAAATTACACTGTAGAGAAACATTTTTTTTATTAATATAGAAACAGACCAGGTGTCCGAGAAACATTTTTTTTATTAACATAGAAACAGACCAGGTGTCCAGATGACATTTATGAAAAAATACATTAACAACTACAACAAAAAAAAAACAATTATTACAAAAATTGCTTTTAAAAAGAAACATATTTACAAAAATTGCACAAGAGATTAACTAGAAAAAACAATATATTAACATAAAGCAAAAATATTGAATAGAAATAATAAAAATAAAAACACAAATAATATTAAAATGATACAGGAAAGGAATGCATAAGAAGAGTTA
Source organism: Microvelia longipes (assembly GCA_018340805.1). Taxonomy (NCBI): domain Eukaryota; kingdom Metazoa; phylum Arthropoda; class Insecta; order Hemiptera; family Veliidae; genus Microvelia; species Microvelia longipes. The sequence goes on from JACMZG010000008.1 coordinate 55,614,649, forward strand.
CAACAGAGGTAGAGATTTTTTTTGTGATATCATTTCATACACCGAATTAATACAACAAGAATAGTTGACACAATATCATTTGACCTTTGTCATTAATAGCTCCACATCATGTAGCATTTTGCTTGCTACATTTCCTAGGTATGTAGGAAATAAGTAGAGGGGTCTACTTTTAACTTGAGTAGTATTAATGATAATTGCCAGCACAATTTACTTAATTTAATTTTAATTTTGTATTTTATGAAATTAAATTATTTTATTTAAATAAATAAAAATCAATTTTAAACTATTAACTTAAAAAGATCAATATCTAAAGCCCTTATGTAATGTTAGATGTGGAAATTGACAAAATCGGAACTAATGCTAATAATAAAATTTAAGTTTGTGTATGTGTTAATCATACATAGCAGTATGGGTTTATAAAATTTCAGCCAGATCTATCAACTTTGTAATTTTTTGATTAGTCATTACTGTGGGTTAATGTCTGTTATGACCAATTTCTAGATCAATTAATTGACGGTATATCTGCTAATTATTTATATTTTTATCTTTGTCGCTGTAATTTTTAAATAAATAGATGGGCTGTAAATAGAACAGGCAATACAAAGAGAATCGTCAATGGAGATTGTCTTATATATTTTATCAGCATTGATTATCTTGTTTTAACTTCATCATTCTTTAACTTATTTTCTAGGGCTATGAGGAACAGAGGTGTGGAAATCTTTGTTGACACTCCAAGTATGAGTTGTTTGCATCCCATGGATTTGCATTCTTTGCTTGTCCACATTGGTTTTGAGTTATATCAACATAGAGAAGCTTTAATTGATATTCATAATAAAATTTCAGAGGCTTCACAAGGTAAGGATTATTAAGTATTGTTTATTAAATAACTCCTCTCAATTAGTGTAAAAATTGTAAAGAAAATGTTTATTTCACTGGGTCTACTTGAAAATATTCTATAACTCTTTTTAACAATTAATAAGTACTAATAGTTGTCTTAGGCAGGGCTGTAGCCCCCCCCCCCCTCCCTGAAAGAATTAATTTCAATCTTTAAAAATAGTTATTTATGCCATAAGGCTGAGAAGTGTGTCTTTATGTCACGGCAATTAGATTTACCGAGGAGCGAAGCGAGTCGGGAAAAATTGCCAAGACATAAAGACATTCTCAGCCGGATGGCATACACTATTTTTTTTGAGGTAGCATTCATTAAATAAAGCACTCATTAAAAAAAATCAAAAAATAGCACTCATTAAACTACGCTATATACTTAATTGGAAAAAAAACAAACGTCCAATTATTATTAACTCCATATTATCGTCGTCATTAAATTCATCCATAGCTTCATACTTTTACTCAAAAATGTAAAAGCTTTACAAACTAGTAATGCGTTGCATCAAGAACTCACGTTAAACGAATACATCAAATAAAATTATTTATTTAAAGCAAGCGAAGATAGTCTATCGAAACATTCAGACGCTATACTATTTTAAAGTATAAAGTCAAAAGGGCTCGCTTCACTCGCTACAATACGTATATTTATCATAATACATAATAGTAGAAATGGCTCGCTTTGTTCGCTATATTGCTTATATTTATAATAATTCAAAGTTAAAAAAAGGCTCGCTTCGCTCGCTAGATTGCGTATATTTATAATAATACAAAAAAAAGGCTCGCTTCGCTCGCTAGATTGATATATTTACAATAATACCTAGTAAAAAAAGGCTCGCTTCGCTCGCTAGAATGCTTATATTTATAATAATACAAAGTAAAAAAGGCTCGCTTCACTCGCTAGAATGCTTATATTTATCATAATACATAGTAAAAAGGCTCGCTTCGCTCGCTAGATTGCTTCTGTTTATAATAATTCAATGTTAAAAAAAAGGCTCGCTTTGCTCGCTAGATTGATATATTTACAATAATACAAAGTAAAAGAGGCTCGCTTCGCTCGCTAGATTGCGTATATTTATATTAATGCATAGCAAAAAAGGCTCGCTAGAGTGTACATGTTTATAATAATGCATAGTAAAAAAGGCTCGCTTCGCTCACTAAATTGCTATATTTATGATAATACAAGGTAAAAAAGGCTCGCTTCGCTCGCTAGAATGCTAATATTTATAATTATACATAGTAAAAAAGGCTCGCTTCGCTCGCTTGATTGCGTAGATTTATATTAATGCATAGCAAAAGAGGCTCGCTTCGCTCGCTACAGTGTGCATGTTTATAATAATGCATAGTAAAAAAGGCTCGCTTCGCTCGCTAATTGCGTGTATTTATCATTATACAACGATATATTTTCTTTTTCTACTCTTTAAGAGCTTTAAAACGATATACAACACGATCATCTGGTCCGCCATATTGGCCGCCATTTTGAAAATATTTTTCGGAATATATTACCAAAAACTGTACAGCTCTGACATATTAATTTAATTTGTATAAAAGTATCTAAGTATATTACAATAAATCTTTATCTTTATTAAATTCTTATAAAATTAGTAAAAACTAATTATTATATTAAATTATAGCCGCCATGTTGAATTTTTCGGAATTTAGTATATATCATTTTTTGTTCTACTAATCAAGAGCTTTACAACGATATATTACTCGAGTTATTCCTTTAATTTTAAATTTTTTGAGTTCATCATTTTAGCCGCCATTTTTAAATTATTCAAAAAATTTTAAAATTTTTACCATGAAACATATATTTTCTTTTTCTACTCTTTAAGAGCTTTAAAACGATATACAACACAATTTTTTCGCTCAAAATTTTTTTTTATCCGGTCCGCCATTTTGGCTGCCATTTTGAAAATATTTTTCGGAATATTACCAAAAACTATACAGCTCTGACACATAATTAGTTTAACTTGTATACAAAATTTTATTAAAATCGGTTAATTTTTACGGCAGTTATCGCGACACGTACAACAAACACACAAACATACAAACAAACAAACAAACATACGCGCCGTCCCAATCTTCTGAAATGTAAGAACTCACTTACGTTCGTTCAATAAACCCACAAATATTGTCAATTAAAACACCTTTTAAAAACTAAAAAAAAATAGTCTACGAACAAAAACAGAAACAAAATGAACGTTTTTAAAGAAAACTCATAAAGGTTTAACACAGATTGTTTTTTGAACACGCTACATTACAGTAATGGCGGCAACATATGAATTACTTTTACATCCTAGGAGTTTTTTACATTCATTATTGTCCTCGGAGGTGAAAAGTACTAAATAACCTCCTATAACAATAATGATTGGCTTCTCATCCTTAAAACGGTCCAATAAAGTGCTCAATTACATACTACCTCAAAAAAACTATTTTCTTAGCTTCTTCATAATTATAATCCCAGTTTTTATTTTGTTTGGTACCTCAATTTAATTACAATATCTCTCCAAAGCATTACAATTGAGAGACTTTTTCTAGAAAATTATGCTTATGAAGTTGTTGGTATGAAAGAAGTTGAGAGGAGGAGTTGGGGATTGATTATGTTGGGCTTTATGACAATGAAATTAGTAACATCATAACCAAAATTGATAAGAAGAGTCCTTCACCCTGGCCCTCTCTGTATTATATTCTTATAGATTACATATTTAAATGTTAAGTCCAAAAATGTAGATAATAGGGAGAAAGAATTATTCCCAGAGAGAGGGTAACATGTTGAAAGCAGAATTGAAAGTCTGGTCACTTAAGTAAATTAGGGATCAGCTCCTGGTTTCAATATATATATATATATATATAATATATATATATATATATATATATATATATATATATATATATATATATATATATATATATATATATATATATATATATATATATATATATATTATATATATTATATAATAATATATAATGATATATATATATCATAATTTATAGAAGAACACGAAATTCACATATTTTCTGATACCTTACCATGTAAAAAAAATCTTTGAATTATAATATATGTATTAAACATATAAATAACATAAATAATTGGAGAATTTGACAGAGAGATTGATTCTTGTGTTATTATTTTGCGAAGGTTCTGAAGAAGTAACAATAAGTCATCTTTTAAGTGCATCTAAGCTGGCGGTTGAAAGTTGGAAAAGAGGTTTCCCTCTGGATCATGCTGTTGAGGAATCATTTACTACTGTTTACTTAAAAGGGCGATTAGTTTCAAGAGATTTAACTAATGCTCTTGCTTATATAATGGAAGATGCTTTGGCTCAAAACAAACCAAAATTATTAAATATCGAAATTTGCACTAGAGATACTTTACCTTACAATTGCTTAACTTTACAAACTTATTATCTTCAAAATAATAGTAAAATATCAATTATTCGACAGCAAAGTTCATTAATATCTAGTTTTATTTGTGCCTTCAAATTAAATCCAAAATTGTTTTATAAACTTTCAATTGGAGATATAATTGGACCTGAGTTCAAATTTTTATCATCTGAGAATTTTAAATTAACTGAATATTCAATTTCTGATGTTTTGCACTTTTCATTGATTACTTTTTATTTATTGTCTTCATCTAAAGATGTTCAATACAGATCTAGTTTTATTAAATCTTCCATTGATGAAATGAATACCAATATGAGTGATATAAACTTTGTCCAAGTACTTTCATCTTTAAATAGTATGCTACGGGATATTGTTGTAAAAATGACTGAGGAATCAGAACTCCCGTGGGACAAGAGATTGTTTCGTAGTTATATTACAAGTGATTTCAGCGATACTGATTGGTCACTTGAGAATAAAGTTCAAGTTCTCATGTATTACAAAGTAATTATGAGGAGTGCTCTATTGAGTACGGCTGGCAATGCTTCTGCTTCCAAGGACTGGAAAACAATGACAGCCATGCAATATTCAAAAGCTGTTGTACGAGGTAAGCATCCTATTTATCTTTCCTTTTAATATTTTATTTTGTATTGGGTCCTGACAGTGTGGAATCATTGGATTGTTTCTCTTGCAAGAAACTAACTCTAACTTTGAGTGGTCTTATCGACTCCGGACTGGTTTTATTACATTCAGCACCCCAAAAAACATTAAAAACGACACCCTACTCTAAAATTAATTTTTACTGACCGTTATTTTGGTTTCCCGTTAGTTTCCATGGGTTTTTTCAACTTTTTAGTCACTTATATTAGTTTTTATCAAGCTACTAAAACTATATCAGCTCCAATAATTGTTACAATTATTGTTGTATTAGTCAATTAAAAAAATTATATTACATTTCATTGTGGTATACTGTTATTTTTGTGGTCCCCAATATAAATAGTTTAATCATAAAGTTCAATATTAGTAGTTAAGGGTGTTTTACCACTAAGAGAAAAACACATTGACACTATGTGCAAAATTTTTATTTTTGATTACAAAATAGCCTCCAGCAAATAGCCATGAGTATTTATTTTTTAAATAAATTGTTTTCCCTTTCAACCCAATCAAGGTACTAAATCTAAATCAATTATTGTTGTATTATTCAATAAAAAACTATATTACACTTCATTGTGGTTTTTACTGTTATTTTTTAGATTAGATTTTTGTAGTTGTTTCTTACTCTGGGATGTCTATCCCAATAACACCATGTATATCCCAATTATTTTATGCTATGCTCTTCTATCCTTGAGGCATTCCTTTTCTTAAGTTCCATGGTGTTAATTATAGTGTGCATGGTTTTAATCTTGTTGCTTGTTTACAGGAGAAGTTTTATCCTCTCTAAAAGGCATCCTTGATGTTCTGGTCTGTGAAGTATCTTCTCTCGTATCAGAATTTGATAGAATCCTTGAGACTGGACTGCAGTGCTCAGAAACTCAACTTAATATTGTTAATAGTTGTGCACTCTTATGTACCCTGGCATGGAGATTTAGGTAAGCATAATTATTTGCTTACGATGATTTACTATAATATTTTTTTATATTTGTGCAATCAGGTGCTACATTGATAATTGCCTTATTTTATGCTAGTTTTTACCAAATATAAATAATGGATACAGTCATACTTTGTCATCTTTTAAAATTTAAGATGATTTTTATAATTTGGGGTTTTTGCTGGATTAATGCAGTATTTATTTTATTTAATACGTTTTAGATTGGAAAAGGCAGCTAACAGAAGATTATTTTCATCCAAAGGTAGTTCTTCTACGGTGTCCAGTCTCTCAGACAGTACAACCAGTCAGTTGATTCTTCACTACAAATGGTTCATTAAGCATACTTTACCTGTTTTGAGGCAATTCTTATCAAACAGTAACATAATGTAAGTATTTTTTATCAAGTTTTATTTTCCTTGATTGCTTCATTTTAACAGCGAGTTAATAACATAAAAAGAAGATAATATTCATCTAGTACAGTCATTTTACTTTAAGTTCTTTTAGAAGACACTGGATGGATGAAAAAATCGAGATTAGTTGATAACTAATATTTAATATTGAGCTTCTCAGTCATGGGCATCCGCAGGGGGGGTCGCACTTGAATCCCCCTGGAAATTCAGAAAAGTTAGATTGATTTGCACTGCAAATTAGTAAAAATGTAATTGTTGTTATCCAGCATTTTTTATAATTAAAAATAACCTAATTAATTAATTAGTTTTTAATTTAAAATTAAATTAGTAATGTGTTTCATTAAGAACTCATATAAAAAAAATCATCGAATACAGTTAATTACCAACAGGCACACTTCGCTGGCTAGATAATAATTAGATAAAAAATAATTAAACAAGGATAGCTTGGCTCTATGAAAGTAAAGGAGACTCGCTTTGCTTGCAAAAGTGGCTCGCATCCTTAGCAATAAGTAAAGAGGGTCGCTTTGCTTGCAAAATTGCTAAAATATCATATTAGGTACATTAAAAAGGGCTAGCTGTGCTCACTAGATTGCCATAATTATATTAGTGGATATAGAAAAAGAGACTCGCTTCATTTGCTAGATTGCTAAAAGTATGTGTGCCTTTTTGCATAGGCTCTCTTCGCTCACAAGATTGCTAAAATATAAAATTAGGTGCATTAAAGAGGGCTCGCTGCACTTGATAGATTGCTATAAATATGTACATGAAAGTATTAATAACGACTATGGAAATATATAGTTCTAATCAAATAAAGGTCTTAAATAAAGCCCCTTAATATCTAGAGGCTTGCTTTGCTTGCTAGATTGCCATAAAAAATAAATAAAAACTTATGCAATAACAAAGATACGTTAAAAGGAGCATGATTCGCTTGCTAGAATGTTAAAATTTTAAATGATATATAGTAATAGAGGCTAGTTTTGCTTGCTAAGTTGATAAAACCCTTTATTTTATATGTTTGAAAGGAACTCGCTTCACTTGCTATAGGTCTAAATGAATTAAATATTTATTTGTATTTTATGCGCTATAAATTAAATATTACAAAGTTTTTGTCAATACATTAACATTTAGTTTAGCAAATCCCCACTACTGTGGATTGCAGGACTCTTATCTCTGACTTATGTCAAAGGGTGCTGAAAACTAAACCCACAACACATGATTGATTACTGAACTTGGCAGCTTTGAATCCCTCCCCCCTTCCCCTGGAAAAAATCCTGCAGACGCCCATGCTCCCAATGAATAAGCCATTGGGAGCATAGCTATATATTGGCAACTATAAATTTTCAAGTTATTGTTCTTTTGAAAATAAAAAAATAAAATGATGTTAACACTGATTAGCATTAGTATTTAAACAAAGAATTAGAAGGTTTTTATAATGGCTGTCTATAGTTTTTGATATTTTTATGGAACCTTATTTTTAATTTTTTAACAAATTTTCATCCCAAATTTGTTTTCTATTAGTTGATTTTTATTTTCTTTCTATTTTTTTTAGCTTACTGAGTGCAATCAGTGGATTGTTTCTATGATAAGTCTTGCTAAGTTACAACAATTGTATTAGCTCTGTACAACTATCAATTATTTATATAAATTATGTGTAACGATGATTAATTATTTATTGTTGTATTACTCAGTAAGAATAATTTTGGCGTACTTAATAAAGCTTTTAGAGTATAATAGAACAATTAGTTGTATTGATTAATAAATATATAATTAAATATTAAATCTTCATATTTAATTTTTAATATTATTAAAGTATCAATACCTCATGGGAAATTATGACCCATAATTTGTATATTATTTATAATTGCATTTTTTTAAACAATTGGTTTTTATTTAATTTTCTCTCTAGGAAAAAAGAGAGTAAAGTTCTTTTGGAGAGTGTTGACAAGATAGTGAAGTGCCTGGAGGGAGAGGCTATGAAATTATTGTCTTTAAGTAAAAGATTCATTAGAGAAATAAATGCTCCTCATCCTCCTACCTCAGCACATCAGTGTCATCTCAGCAAGCAGCTACAACTGTAAGTTTATATATTAGTTTATTGTTATACTTTACTTATATATTTCTACGTGAACAAAACAGCTGTTTTATTAGAAGCAGCAGATGTCCAACTTCGGAAAGAAAAAAATACCTACTGGTACTTGGGGGATGTCACAGGATAACCATTGTACAAACCCCCTGGTGGGCATACTCTATACACATGTGGCCATGTAGAAAGATATAGCGTGAGGAGTATAGTTAAATAAGAGTTTTATTATCTTATTTTATTAGTATCTTATTATCTTATTTTATATCTATGTGTCTGAAATATATGATTCACCCTAACTTCTTTACCCAAAACACAGATTAACCGAAAAGGTCCTTTTTTTAAAAAAATTTAAATGAGTGTAGAGTGTATACATTTTAACAAAATGTTAACTATAAAAATGAACAAGTATGATAAATTAAGTCATATATATTTTGGCTGTTTTTCTCACTCCCCTTTTTACTTTGGTTTATAGACCTTCTACAGCAGTTAAGAGTTATATGTTCATAAAATATTTTTTTTAATATTTATAATTTCATGTAACAATACTACTGTGTGTAAAATACTATCTGGAACCTAATGAGACTAATTTCAAATAGTTAACTGAGCAATTATTGTTTTTTCTATTGTTTAATATCTTTATCAGACTTAACCACTCATGATAATGACATTTTATTAAAAGTGTTGTTCAAAATGAAATCATAGCAAAACTACAACTGTTTTAATCTAGTCATTGTATGGTTTGACAACTCAACTCACACTACTCTACCACATCTACTGCAAATAATATAATATTAATTACTGCTTTCACTATTATTTTCAGATTGGAGATGGAGTTTGGAGTGTGCTCATTCCAAAGAGGTTGTGATTTTAAAACTTTGCTCCGGTACATTGCTTCTCCTGAGAGAAATGATCTGCATCAAAATCTTATCACTTCTGCTCAATTTATTAATAGTGATGATGAGAACAATCTTAATCTAGGTACGGTTTTTATGGGGTCTGTATGTTTCCACAATGTTGTCTTAGTTAGAATATGACATATTCTTAATTAGCTACCTATAATAATAATTATACCTAAACATTAAACATAAATAAAAAATACACACAAGAGACAAACGAAATTAACAAATTTTATATATTACATAAATGATGTTATATATTACATTGATAATTATTACAATAAATAACTAAAACAGGTCGTTCTAATAACAATATTATCAAATTAAATAGAAATAAATGAAGGAATAAATAATTATTTCAATGTGTAAAACTAAAAAGTAAAATATATTAATGATAACAAATAGCATTTATTGACTATATGTATAAAAATAGTAAAGTTTTGTTTTTATGTTATGCGTCGTATAAACGTATGTTATGTTTCATATATATATATATATATATATATATATATATATATATATAATATATATATATATATATGTGTGTGTTTAGGTTATAATGTTTTTATTTATTATGACCAAAACCTCATAACTCTTTACTGTTTTATAACAATAATACTAATGGTAATTTTCTATTAAAGTTACATAAATCAACAATAATAAATTATGGTGGTATGGTTAATTTTGATTGCAAAACAGGTGAGTAGTTCGGTTAATTTTGATTGCTAATCAGGTGAGTAGTACAGTTAATTTTGATTGCTAATCAGGGTTCATTTGGATTGCTAATCAGGTAGAGTGATGCTAATCAGTGAGTAGTACAGTTAATTTTGATTGCTAATCAGGTGAGTAGTACAGTTAATTAAATCTTAATGAAGAATTTTCAAATTACCTATTATTTGCTGAATGGCTAAATGTTATGTTTGTTGTGTTGAAAGTGGAAGTTATTGATTTTTTCCTTCTCATTGCTCTCATTCTTTATTTAACATAATTTTTTTACTGATTTATATTCCAGCTGAAGATTTACTGAAAGATAGCAGACATACTATAAATAAATTAAAAGAAGGGTTTCTAGCTAAAATAGACGACGAAACGAAATTAACGTCTTGTGGGAGTAAATTATGGCCATTACTTGATTTGATTGCAAATCAATTAAGTTTAATGTTAAGAAATAAACTTATTAGCGGAGTAAAAGACGAGTGGGTAGAATCTGCCAAGTCATGGATCACAACAAGTCAGACTGTTTACCCAAGCCATTCTGCTAACATTGGAGCAATAACAAAAAGATTCCTTAATAATTCTGATGAAGAACTTACTAAATGCCTCTACCTTTTGAGTTATTCCAGTATTCATTCTACTAGCTCTAGAAATCCATTTAAGTGGCTCTATTCTAAGGATATTGAAAATCAAGAATTAGAACCTGCTGTTCTAGAGGTAAAGTTTGTTTTATAGCTTGTTATAAGTGGTTCCTATAAATTAGTATAAAATCAATTTGCTCAGATGGAGCTTGTGAAAGGCTTATGCAGATTAATGTAGTCAGCAAATCTTGATTTTGTTTGTTTAAAGTTTTTAGGCTTTGTAATTATTAAACATGATAAATTTAATTTACTAATAAGTGTAAATTAATTTTGATTAGTCCTTATTATTATTAATTAATATTTTTAATAAAAATATTAATTACCAACTATTTTTTTACCTCTTTCCTCTTAAAATTTAGGTTGATTCTGTTTTAATCATTTTCTTTCCATGAAATATTATGTCAGTGATGTTAAGAAAATTAACTTGACATTTGTTATGTTTAAGTTTAAGAACTACTGATGTGTAATTGGAATTACACCTGTTCTCTTACTTGGTTTTCTGATTGATTGATTTTCTTGGAAAAAAAATATTAATATGATAGTTATTGATGTAACTATGCAGCAAAATGTAATTTTGCTGACAAGTGTTTTAGATTCAGTTTTGAGCCAAAAGCAAGGATTGACTAAACACGTTAACAATAGAGGTGAAGCCGAGTTTGGTAAATTACGTTTGACTGAAAAGGCAAGGTGGAGTCTTCTTGACTTTGAGGGGAGGAACACTGCTGCGTTCCTAAATATTATTGTTATGGCTGAACTACAACAAGAACGTGGTATTTAACGCTCCTCATGGCTAGTAGACAAAAAAAGTTTTTTATACGCCATACAAATAAAAACTTTTCTTTTTACAGTGGATACAAATTTTGCTTTTCACATTCTGCACAATAGGACATAAAGTGAACCTACACTCCCTACCTCGGAAAAAAATATTTTTCTTAATACAAAGAAAAATGTTTCTATGAAACAAAGAATGTAAATAAAAAACCATTTATTTATTCCTTTCTATTATTTACTTTTTATTCACTCTTATTTTATGTATTATTTTGTGACTAGATAAGCTCGTGTGAACATTTTCCCATGTTATCTGTATTTATATCATCTCTTATAAATGAAGTATCAGCGAATGACTCAGGACTTTCTTCTTTAAGTACTCATTCAAATTTAACTCAAATGCTGAGGAAAATGAAACGTATTCTGTGGAGTAATGCCCCCATTCTATCTTCTCAATTGCTCGATTTTTTGTAAGTTGGTCCAAATTTATTTTTTTATCTTTATTTTTTAGCACTGTCAAATTTTATCCTTTAGTTTATTATTTGTTAAATTTTATTCTTATTTCCTTTGTTTTTGCCAGTCCAAATTTATTTAGTTATTAAATAGTCAATTTCTTTATCCCTTTACAATAATGTTAAGCCCTGTGGCTAGATCTTAGTTTTTAGTTCATTCTACTATAGCATTCAAAGCTAGCTATGTTTTGATACCTTATGTTTTTCTGTTAACTGCCTTAGTTTGTTATTAAACACTTTCTGATTTTCGACATTATGCTGAATCAAAAATAAAATAAATTATTTTCCAAATAGCACAACTTCACCTATAGACTGATTTTTGTACAAAGTTTTAACTCCCTGTGTCTTTTGACGACAAAAGACACATACAGACCACTCAGGAGGCCTAAAACAGATAAATAAGGTTATATCCCGATTTTGGATTTTTGTCAAATAATATTTTTTCTATATACCTTTTTTCTATATTTATTCTATTTTTTTATAAATGATGAAAAGTAAAAATGGTACTTTCTATCTTAAAAATTAAAATCAATCAAATTCATATCTGTTTTGTTTTATTTTATAGGATCAATGAAGAAAACTATTTCAAATCATCAGTGAAAAATTTCCTACTTACTTTTCTCAAATCGATTTTTAAAAATGTTGACAATAGTGATCATATTGCTGATTTAATACAAACTGTTCAGCTACATTTGAAGACAATATCTAATGAGAAATCATCAAAAAAATTTAATGAAGATAATGAGATAAGTTCAGTCCAACAAATTATCTTAAGTTTAGAAGAAATCAAACGAATCATTTCTGAGTTAGAATCAGAAGGAGTGACTGAGAGGTGGTCTCTTATAGGGGAAGGATGGATGTTCTTTGGACAGGCTCAGTTAATAATATTTTCAAGTTTAGAATCAGTCGACCCTATTGAAAAGAAATCTCTAAAATCTGAGTACGCTAGAGATGAAGTAAGTTAATTTTATTTCTTAATATGATTTGAATTTATTTGTTTTAAGTTATCAACTGTGAAGGTTAATGAATTCAATACTTACTTGATACATTCATTGAAACCTCATAAGCTCTTTTTTTCTTTGAAAATTTGCTAAAATAAGTGCACTAAAGACGTTATTTGCTGTTTTGGTGGTTATTTTGTGGTTCATAATTTTTAAAGTTTTAAAGGTTCTTTATTTTTTTGACACCCCAATGTTAATCTTTTTAGTTTTACAATTAAAGGGGTTTCAATTTTTTTGTCATCATCTATATAAAATCAATATAAGCTAAACTCACATCAATTTTTATGGTGTTGAAAGTAAAACTCTGGTTTAATTCACAGTTAGAGTTCTTAGTTACATCTCCAGTATTAAACATTGTAAATATGAGTTACAAAATTAAAATAAATGTGTAGCCAATGTAAAATGGTTACAGAACGAGTAAAATAATTTTCTGTAATCCTTTGAGCTCATGAGACGTATACAATTTGATATCATATTGTTTGTTTTGACATATTTTGAACTTAAGCTTAAGAAATTTATAATTAATTACAGTAGCTCAATCATTAGTACAGATTATAAACCACTCTAAAGAATCATAGCATTGAGGTAGCCATTTTAAAATGTAATAGTAATAGGAGCAATGTAATTTTATTTTATTTTAATGCCTAGTTTGATCTAGTTGTGTTTTAAGCCCAGGTTAACTGCTCTAACTTAATTGCTCCACAGCAGTAACCACTGTATCCACTCATAGTGTCTTAGATCAGCATTCCCCACATACTAACCTTGTTGGAGAGAGTTATAGTCCAGAGAGTTATAGGTAGACTGTTATAGTCCAAGAGCCGGACCTGAGAAAATGTGACTCATTTTGTTCAACTTCAAACCATATTTTTCTGAAAATATACCTTAAATTATGAAGAAAAACATAGTCTGCCAACCAGACTGGTGGAGTCCTTCTTATGATTGCGCATGCTCAAAATTTTATAAAATCGCACTAATTTCAGTTTTCTTGTAATAAGTGGTACCCTGAAAGCCATGTGCTAAACATAAAGAGAAGATTTTTTAAAACTGATAAAAAATTCTATAGTCATAAAAATTGGATGACTATAACCAAAGTTATGGCTATTTCAAAAACACCAAAAAATGGTTAATTTATGCAAAGTCAGCAAATTTCTTTTTTGCCATTTAACAAATGTCATAACTTAAGTTGTAGTTATCTGATCTTGACAAAAATACACTCATTTTATAAACAATTGTATCAGTTTATAAAACTTTTCTCTTTATGTGTTGCACACGACTCACAGGGAATACTGGAATATGAGCAATTTTCTAATATTTTGAGTGAGTGCATTTATATGAAGGGCTCCACTCTAAATAGGCAGACTATGCTTTTCCTTCATAACTTAAGGTATATTTTCAGAAAAATTTGGTTTGAAGTAGTACAAAATGAGTCACATTTTTTAGGCCTAGCTCTTGGACTATTAATATAGTGTAAATATTGTATATATTGTTATTATAATGTATGTGTCCGTGTGTGTATTCAGTTTTCTTATTTTTTGTTTTTTAAATTAATATAATTTTTTAACATTAAAAATGTTGTGTTTTAGCTAAATAAGTTAGAAGCATTACTTACGGTAAATGGTATTTACAAGACAATTATTGGATTTAATGGATGTTGGCCTCTTGAGGATGAATATAAAGAAAGGATTGAAAATCTCAGATTAAAATTAGAAAAGTTGAGCAAAGATGTGGCAGTTAGACCTTACCCTCCTCTATATAATGAAATCATTAAGGTTTGTTTAAATTATGTAGTTCTTTTTATTTGTTTGTTTTAAACAAAGTTTATTAGTAGTTTGGCAATGTTAACTTGCCATCTTTCCTTTCATTCAAAATGATTATTTATTGATAAAAATAGCTTGTAATTCATTTTTGTATTTGCCTTTAAAAATGTAATAATATTAGGAACATTAACTTTATTTTTTAGGATTTGAATGTTGTTATGGAGTCAATCTGCAGTTATTCTACAGTTAGGGATCTGTCTAAGAGATTATGTTGCTGTAATGAAAGTGAGGAGTATTTACTAGCTATCAAGGAGTCTCATGGATGGCTCCTATCAATAGAGTCATGGATTGATAATATTTACACATCATATTCTGTTACATATCCTGATGTTGTTATCCCACCCCTCCTTGCTTTGTTACATGTAAGTATTAAAAATATCCCTGATTTTTCAACCCACCACAGGGATTCCCCCCCATGATACCCAATAACTTCTAAAATATTAACAGATAATGAGTTAAAACAATTTAAACCCATTTTTTAGGCATGCATGTTATTACTTTTCCTCATTCATACCCAAAGTATATATGAAAAGTATTGTGTTCACAAAAAAATCCAAAACCGGAATTATACGTTTCAGACTTGGTTTTCACAAAGCTGTCTGTCTGTATGCTGTGAGTCCAAAGACATGCTGCAGTATAAATTTGGCGAATTGTATATTTTGAGGATGAGCGAAGCAAGTCTGGAGCAAAGAGGATGAGCATAGCGAATCTCATTTGATGAGGAAAAGTTCCGAGGTACCCCGTACCCATTTTTTTGTTTCATAAATATCCCCTCAGACTCGGCATGGCCCCAAAGGAGGAACCCATAAATAACATGGTTCTCTATGAGAGCATGATAAGTTGAGTTTATTGATTCTTCAGGAAGATATTTTTCTATAATACTTAATGAAATAAGTAGGAATAACATGGTAATAATATATTGTTTAAATTAATCCCTCCGATCCTTCAGATCGGATTAATCCTTCAGATCTACCACCCAAGTAGTGGGGATCAGGTTTCTGAGAGGAAATAAGACGAAAACAGTCTTATCTCTTCTGTTTAGAGTTAACACTGTTTTCATTCTTTTATTTCCTCTCAGTAACTTTTTCTCTAACATAGCTTATTGTTCATGCCTTCCATGAACTAATAAAATTCATGTTGTGGCTGCTCTGATGATGATTTAAATTTCAATTGGGGGTTTTTATTTAATTTTTGTATATTTTTATTACTTTTAACACTTACTTCAGATTATTTGTTTTTACTTTTAGATGGATCATGGTGTTAGAATATTATCATCTCAGTGTTTGAAATCATCTGTTCGTAATAAATTTAAAACTAATTCATCAGCTGAGTATTGTTTGAAGCAGCTTTCATTGTTTCCTATAACAAGTGTGGATTCTGCATTGAATCTCCTTACATGGTGTAATAATGAAACTCTCAAGTTATTATATGAACAGTCATCTTTATTTAAATCATCTCAAACTTCTATGTCTTCTTTTCTTACTAATAATAAACTTAAGTAAGAATAAGCAAATATTTTTCTCTTTGTTTTGTTTTCATTAAGATTGTGCATATCTAGAGAGATCAATTATTTGTATCAGGTTGTTTCTAATGACAACAAGCTATTTTAATGTAATACAAAGATTAAAACTGACAGGGCTGACATATAGTTATAGGTCTATTACTCAAAATGTATCACAGGCAATCAAAAATAACAGATTGGGTCAAATTATTTCTTTTATCAGCCACCATGAATACTATTGTATATCTTTAAGTTTCTATGTCTGGTGCCTTATTTAAATCGAAAAAATATTTGAACTGGCAACATCTTTTAACAGATAAAACATTACCTGGTTCTAAACTCAGCAAAACTAGTCATTCTTTTGTGTAAAATAAAAAATAAATGACTTTGAAACGATTATTTCTTCTTTTCTATCTTAAAAGATTGTTAAGTCATTACTAATGTTTAATTCCATCAGTGAAAGGTAATGCCTTGTAATTATATCTCTTTACAGGTTTGTTCGGTATAAAAACTGGAGTACACTACTCTACTGTGTATTATTCTTCTTTACACTCAATGTTTTATTTTGGAGTAATATGGGGTAAAGTAGAGTAAACTCTGGATTAGATACTTGCTCAAATAGATAAGGGTAAAAAGAAAAGAGTAAATAAACCTTCCTGGGTTATCTAACCTTCTTAGCTAAATGAAATATACAATATATTTACATTTTTTGTTCAATTTAGAAAATGTGGTTATTTTATGGGATCTTAATTGTTTTAAGCAGACCCATTTGAATTTAAGTGAAAATCAAGTTTTTTTACCTTATTTTTATTTCAAATTATAAAATCATTAGTGAGGAGTTGAGTAAATAGTTATTATTTTATTAATCTGCACCATCTTTTGTAAAGAATCACTGGCCCAATTGCTAGTTTTTAATCAAGTTTGTTCAAATTGTGTTTGATATAAGACGTGATCACTACAACAAGAGATATATTGATTCTTTCTTTTATTTAAGATGGAACATATAAATAAAACAACAACTATTTGCTCAAATACCACATAATAATTTCATCATTTGAACGAAAAGAAAATGGTGAACAACAAGCACTTGAAAATTAAGCACTTATAGTTTATTATGAGCACAAAACATTTTAAATTACAAAAATTACCATTAATATTTTGTTATTTATCATTTAAGATTGCATAAATTGAGTGATAGGATTATTTGATTTTGTTAAAATACATCGATATCACATATGATAAGAGTGACCTGTTAGAACTTTATTTTACTCTACTTTACTCGGTCTTTTAGGAGGAGTAAAAAGTGCAGTTTTGAGTTAGATTCTTCTTGCCTGTGGTTCGTTACAAAACACAGTGTAGTGGAGTTTAGGGCAGTTTGGAATAGATTCAAGGACATGCGTGAACATAATTCTTAGTCCAAGTTACTCTAGTGTGCACAGTGTAACGTTCCGAACAAACCTTGTGACACCTCAACTGAGGCAATTAATTTTGGCATAGCTAGTAGCAATGTGTTTATGCCATGAATTATTAAAGGGTACCAATCAGAGCCTGGAGTTTTTGATGAATGAGAAGACAGAGTGGGACATCTAGATTATTTTTACTCATTGCCTTTACCTTTATTGAAATTATTCAGTCTACTATTAATGTTATTATGAATATTTTTCAGATTAGGTAAATGTTGGCTTCATTTACTGAGAACATTATCTGGCGTGGCTAGTTGGACACAGATTTTATCCTCTTTCTTACCAATATTGGATATAGTTGTTAAAACATGGCAAGTCCAGTTGAGGGAAGAGGAGGAAAGACAGGCTAAGGAAGATAGTATTTATGTTTACAAGTAAGTAACTTTAATTGCATCAGACAAATTTTCAACAAATCTTAGAAGCTGCCCTTCAAGGGGTAGCTTCTTTGATGATTTGGCTCAGTGACTTTGCTAAAAAATTATATTTCTTTATTTTTGGGCTATTTTGCCTTAAATTAAGTAAAATAAATTTAAAATATGTTTTAAATATTATTTATTGTATATATTTTTTAATTTTATGTGTTATATGAAGTGATTTACTGTGAGGTCACAGAAAATGCCTGTCATTCTTAATATGCATTTTAAATGTGTGTGCTAAAGTAATATATACACCAAGTAGGGAAACAAATGCAATTTCTGTCAGATCTGGCATGTAGTTCACATTTTGTCCACCAGGGAGTTGGTTCAAATTCTCCTATAGGCGCGGCCATTTTTTTTTATCCTAATAAATGTAAACAAACTATTTACGGTGCTCAAAATTTGTGTTTTATTGCATTTCTTTGTACATTACACTATAAAATGATTAATAAATATGTTATGTCACATCCAATAGAGGTTTAAGTGTCAATCATTAAATACTAGACTTATTGGAATTTCTTAAAATGAGCTGCTGATTAAACTTTTTTTGTGTGCACTACTTAACTTAACTTAAGTTATTTTTAACACAGGTTAGTATAGGAGTTTCCCTACTTGGTTTATATATTACTTTAGTGTGCGCCAATAGGAGTTGTGTCTCTAATCGCTATAGAGTAGGGGTAAATACCTTTGTGGTACCAAATAGAAAATACCAAGCTACCAGACCTAATATAACTATGCTATATCACCCTAGTCCTCTTTCTAATAGTATAGGTCTCTTTGTCTGTATGTCTTTTTAACCAGTTTTCTTATTTCTTTCATGTACATTGTATGTAAGGCAAGACTTTTAATTTATTATACTCCTTGCACAATAACTCATAACCTTCCTGCTGTTACCCGCTCACACATCGTTTCGTTATATTTTTTATTGTTTTATTAGGCTTTTTATTTATTTTCGACTTAAAAATGTCGTTAGTCAACTCATCTAACTGTTTTAAATGTGATCTCGTAGTAAAAATATCTGAAAAAAGTTTTTCTTGCGATTTTTGTGGACTTAAATGTCATGTTCTGTGTCTTAACCTAACCCGCTCGGAAATCTCTGCTTTAAGTAACCCGAAAAGAGTCATCAAACTGTCTTGTGATGCCTGCTGTGATAGCAAAGAATCTTGTAATGATTTGAAACAAATAATTGCTCTTCTCTCGAATCAGGTTAAATCACTGGAAGCCAGGTTAGACGATCTTGATAAAAGAGGTAACCAAATGCAAGATAAGCAGACCGACAATACTTTTTCTCCTCAAACTTTCGAAGAAATTATTAATGAACTGAAAGAACGACAAAGTCGTGCCTCTAATGTCCTTATCTTTAACTTACCTGAAGTTACTGCCCTTCCTACCTCGCATAAAGTACTAAATACCAGCAGTGTGGCTGTTGAAACGGATTCATCTGTAACTACTGACCCAACTAGTGAGGTCGAAAATCAAGGTACTGCAGAACTTCTCACTGTTACAACTCAATCCCAAAACCCTGATACTCCCAGTGTGATAGATGAAAACTCTGCTGATGATGCTAACATAGAAACTGAAAGTGAATGCATTAGTAAAATCTTAAACTACTGCAATCTGCCTCAAATAATGATGTCTCAGGTTAGATACTTTCGACTCGGAGCTCCTGCTAAAGGTAAATGTCGTCCAATAAAATTAGTTTTACCAACTCCCTTAGACGCTGCTACTATATTAAAACAGACTGGCTTAATTAAGAAAAATCTTAATTATATAATTAAGAGAGATAAAACACCAAGGGAATTGTCGTACCTATCACAGGTCTATAAAGAATGTGAACTTAGAACTCAAAATAATGAAGAAGGGCTGGGCGTGCGATATGTAAATGGAATTCCTACTGTTGTTAAATTACGAGCTTCGCATTCAAAAAACTTGACAATCTATCGGTCTTCTATCAGAACGTGAGAGGACTCAGATCTAAACTCACCGACCTTCGACTCTTCTTCCATAACTGTGAATACGATATTATAATTCTCACTGAAACATGGCTATGCTCTGATATAAGTTCTTCTGAACTATCAATGTCCAACAAATATACTCTGTATAGATGTGATCGATCAAGTACTACTAGTGATAAGTCTCGTGGTGGAGGAGTTATGATATGCATTAAGAAGAAATACTCGAGTTCTATTGTCTCTACTACAGTATCTGATGTTGAACACCTCTTTGTGTCAGTGAAAATTGGTTCCCTTAATCTGTTAGTGTCTGGATGCTATCTACCTCCTTGCTCTCAAAATGCTCTCTATATTAAACATTGTGATGAACTTGAAAGACTGATTTGTAATTTTAAGTTTGATAAAGTAGCTATATTTGGTGATTACAACTTACGTGAACTTACCAGCGACTCTTTATCATTGAATGTTTCTGCCCAAGCTAACACTGTTTTTGATATGATCTCCTTACTCGACCTAAAACAGATAAACACTATTAAAAATGATTTTGATTCAATTTTAGATATAGTTTTAGTACAAAACTCAGAAGTTACTACGTGCAATAAATCTGACTTACCTGTTGTTACCTGTGATGCTTACCATCCTGCCATAGTCATTTCTCTCAAACTCAACATTCCTGTAAACTTCAACACTTACCATGAATCTAGGTATAATTTTAAAGATTGTGATTTTTATTCTTTAAATGATTATTTAAGTAAATATAACTGGCCTAGTTTATTTTTTAATCTTGATGTTAATGAAGCTTTTGAGCTTTTCTATAGTATTCTTTATGAAGGTATCAGACTGTTTACACCTGTTATACAAATTAAAAATTCATCTTACCCACCTTGGTTTTCTAAAGAATTAATCAGTTTAATTAGATATAAAAAATCTCTTAATTATTTATACAGTATAATTAATGATATTAATATTTATTATCAATTTTCTGAAGTGAGGAAAAAATGTAAAACCCTCAGTCGTTCCTGTTATCTAAATTTTATTCGCTCTGCTGAAGAAAAAATTTCTGAAGATCCATCTATTTTCTGGAAGCATGTAAAAAATATGAAAAATAGTTCTAGTTACCCTAACTCTATGCACCTTGGTGATATATATTCTGAAGATGATAATGGTATTGCTGATTTATTTGCTAAATATTTTTCCTCTGTTTATACTAAGGATGTTCATTGTGAAGTTCCACCTATATCTAATTATCTTAATTCTAATATTAACTTTCATAATATTCATGTATCTGTTGAAGATATTACAAAAAATTAAGTAATCTCTCTGTTAAAAAGGGCCCTGGACCTGATGGAGTTCCACCCTCTATTTTAAAATTCTGTAAATCTTCCCTTGCGTTGCCTCTTTACATAATATTTAATTTGTCTTTCAAATCAGGTATCTTCCCTGAAATCCTTAAAATTAGTCACATCATCCCAATATTTAAATCTGGTGATTCATCTTCTGTTGATAACTACCGTCTATCACTATTCAATCTTGTTTAGCCAAGCTTTTAGAAAGTCTATTAGTAGATCAACTTGTTCCTGTTCTAAAACCCGTATTATCTGCTTATCAGCATGGCTTTTTAAGTCATAGATCTACTACCTCTAATTTAATGGTCCTTCAGAATTATATCCTAGATGCTTTAGTTCCAATAAACAGGTGGACATTGTTTATATAGATTTCTCTAAGGCCTTTGATAAAGTACTTAGATCTATATTGATTGCTAAATGTAAGATGATAGGGATTAATGGTGCTGTTTTAGACTGGTTAGAAAGTTATTTAAGTGACAGAAAAATTTTGTAAAATTTAGAGCCTCTTTTTCATATTTGTTTAGTGCCTCATCTGGGGTGCCTCAAGGCTCTCACCTGGGACCAATCCTCTTTTTAATTTTTATAAATGATCTAGCTTTTATTTCCTTTTATTTTATTTTTACTGTTTGCGGATGATGCCAAACTTGGGTTTGTTATTAATAGTATTATTGACTGTTGCATTTTACAAATGCATTTAAATATGTTAACTAAATGGTGTGATAATAATTTTATGGAACTAAATATTAAAAAATGTCAAGTTATCACTTTTCATAAAATTAAAAATCCAATAATTTTTGATTATACTTTTAATAATGTTTTAATAGATAGAGTAGATAAAGTAAAAGATTTAGGAATAATTTTGGATTCTAGTCTAAATTTTGTAAGTCATGTAGATTATATATGTAAAAGAGCTATGAAAATGTTAGGTTTTATCCATAGAAATACCAAAGAATTTAAAAATATTGAAGTAATGAAACCATGTATTTCTCTCTAGTCAGGTCTTAATTAAAATATTCACACCAGTATGGAACCCTAATTATTTAGTTCATTCAAATTCATTAGAAAGAATTCAACACAAATTTGTAAACTTATGTACTTTAAATTTTTTAACACTCCCAATTCTTTATTCTTTTACCTCAGTTTCCTCACAACTAAACCTCCCTTCTCTTCAATCTCGTCGTACTCATAATGATATTATTTTCCTATTTAAACTCCTTAATAACCTCATAGACTGTCCAGAGCTCCTATCCATGATCCGTATCCGTGTTCCTCAATTCCACTCTAGATCTCAAACCTTATTTGATGTTTCATATTGTCAAACTAACTACTTACTTAATAAACCAATAAATAGAATGATGAGAACTGTTAATCGGTTTAAGCCAAATTACTGACCTCGATTTATTTAATTCTAAATTTTCTACCTTTGTCAATTGCATTAGATCACTTGATCATGTTAATTTACAATGACTCAAATTATGTCACTAAAATTATCTGTGTTTTAATATTCTTTTTTCCTTTTGTTTTATAAATATGATTTTTTTTTTTAATTATATTTTGTTAACATTTTTAATTTAATTTTTTTGTATTTACCTGACGTTACTGTATTTTAATTTTTTATTTTATTTTAAATTTTTTATCTGATTAATATACTACCATCATTTTATTTATTTTCTACTTATATGTCATTGTTACATTATCTTAACTTTTAATTTTCACTTTGGTGTCAACTATTTATCAATATTAATTTTTATACTTTTGATTATTCTTTTTTATTTAACTATAACTATCTTATTTCTAATTATTGTACTATTTTAAATTTAAATCATTTCTATATCTTATATTACTAATCTATCATCCTTTTCATGTAAAATTGTTTTCCTTATTATTAAACAATTTATTCTTGTTAAACTTTAGATTATATTCAAATTTGTTACTTCTTTTTATTTAGTCTATTCATATTATAATTTAATTTCTTTTTGAACTTAATTTTTATAATGTATAAAAAAATTTTATTTGCGTGTGCAATTTTTATTTAATTTTTTTCTTAATTGTTATTTTTGTAAAAAGGGTAATTTTGCCCGTTAATGTATTAATAAAAATTAAAAAAAAAAATAAAAATAAAAATTATAAAAAAAAAAAAAAAAAAAAAAAAAAAAAAAAACTCTTGTGTCACGTGACTACACATCCCCCCTTGTAGCTGTAAGGGCTTTTCTTCCCTTTTACTGTGTTCTCTCCTTCCACTGATTTTTAGTCACGTGATAACAATAGTCACTTTACTAAAAATAAACACGTGAATAAAAATCAGTTGAAAGGAGAAACACAGTTAAAGGGAAAAAGTCCCTACAGGTGCAAGGGGGGATGTGTAGAGGTGGGATGAGTCAGGTTATTTTACCCATCTTATGGCACTTGTGAACTCAATCCCTTTTTATCTTATCTCTTCTATTCAAAACAAATTATTTTAAATTAGATTTTTCTTATTTTGTTTTACTTTGAACAACTTTTCTTTTAATATTGTAAATTCATAGCATTCTTGCAAACTCAATCTGAATTATATCATTATTTATTTAACTTCTACCTACAAAAATATGGTAAATACAATAGACTCGCAATAATTATATAGAATTAATAACTATAATTAACTCTAAATGTAATGACGTTGCGGCAGGTGAGAAAGTCTGATAAGAATATATCAATTTTTTTCTAATCTCAAAATTTCATGGCAGCCGCCTTTATACCTACACAAAATTTATTGAACAACAATAAATGAAAGACATTTATCTTTTTGTGAAATATTCTAAGCTTATTAAAAAAATATATAAAATAGAATAGGTCTTATTGGAAACTGCATCTGAAACATCTAGGTAATAAACTTACGAAATTTGGTCTTGATCTTTATGTTAATATTGTTAATGTTACTCTTTATATTAATTATGTCACAGCTCCCTTAGAGATATATACTACAAGGGGCATAGCCTATCTCAATACCTTGAGAGGCCTGAAACACCATTTTGGTGCTCTCAGGGGCTCTGTGTAACCTCATTGAAACCTCCTCCAAGATCGAGTTAAGGTTTTAATATATCAATTGATTTCGGTTTTCCGCACATTGTTTGTGTTTTGATTTGTATTATAAACGGTCTTCTATATAAGTTACTGTATTTTTGTTCTGTTTATTTGATTATTTTGATAATCGAATGTGGTCAGGTTACTTTTCTGATGTTTTAAAATTCAACCAATAGCGCCCCTCTAGTAATATATCTCTATGACTGCCCCTGTGTTAATGTCATTTTTTTAAATCAAGTTCTATTTTACAATATTTTAACAAAATATAACTACAAAAAATACAATTTACATTGTTAGTTGGCCCCAGAGGAGCAAACCTGCAAAACGAGCCTGCTTTTAATATTCTTACCTTTAATTTAATTTCTAAATCTAGCAATACATTCCATAAAATATAAACCTCAAACTGAAATTTACAATCCAAGGTTACAATAGAATCACCATTATTTAATTTATTCTTTCTTAATTTACATGGTATATTATTTCATCTTAGATTTATGTTCAAAATCCCTGGAGCTTATGTTTTATATGGAAAGTCATTAAAAATAATGTACTTTTTTCAGGAAACAATTAACTGAAGAAGAGCAGGACAATTTGGAGATTGCTGAATTATTTCCAACATACAGAGATTCGGATTTTGGTGATCTAGAGGAAAATTTATCATTGGAAGAGACTTGTAAAATCAAAAAATCTAAAACACCAACCAAAACATCGTCCTTAACTAACACTGATATTGAAATAATTTGTAATTTACATTCAGCTATTGTGAGAGAAAATGTTAATACACATTGGGTTTCTGGAGTTAAGAATGATAGTAATTATAAAGACCATGTTAGTTGTTTACAAGGAAGATTGCAGTTATTCAGCGATACTATTACTGGCAATCATGTTGCTTGCTCTAAAGCTTTAGATGAAAAAGCATTCACAGCATTGTATCTCTCTATTGATTTGCCTAAAATAAATAACGCTGTAGAAGATAAGAATGAAAGTCTGTATGATTTCTACAGAGACCCAAATTTAGGTGAAGTTAAGAAGTGTTTACCTGTACTTGGAGTGATAAATACAAGGGTTAAAGAGTTAAGAGCTGAGTGGCCTGACCATCCTACATTAAACAAAGTGAGTTTGTTTTTATTTTACATTTAACACTTTTATCTATTAATTCATATTTAGTCTTCTATTGTAATATTTAAATTATAATAGTCCCAGAGCCGGACCTGAAAAAATGTGACTCATTTTGTACTACTTCAAACCAAATTATTCAAAAAATATTCCTTAAATTATGAAGGAAAAGCATAGTCTGCCTATCCAGAGTGAAGCCTTTCATATGATTGAGCTTGATCAAAATTTTATAAAATCACACTAATTCCAGTTTTCTTGCAATAAGTCCTCTTATTTCTCCCTGTAAGTCGTGTGCTAAATATGAAGAGACCATTTTTTAAAGCTGATAAAATTTCATATAAAACGAGTGTTTAATCATCAAAATCAGATGACTACAACCAAAGTTATGGCTCTCAAAACCATAAAAAAATTGATAATGTATGCTGTCAGCGAATTTCTTTGAAAAATATTGACTT
Source organism: Microvelia longipes (assembly GCA_018340805.1). Classification (NCBI taxonomy): domain Eukaryota; kingdom Metazoa; phylum Arthropoda; class Insecta; order Hemiptera; family Veliidae; genus Microvelia; species Microvelia longipes. The sequence goes on from JACMZG010000008.1 coordinate 55,640,660, forward strand.
TTCGTGCATTTTTTGGCCATTTAACAAATATCATAACTTAAGTTTTATTTATCCTATTTTGACGAAAAAACACTCTTTTTTTAGGAAATTTTATCAGCTTTTAAAAATGGTCTTTTCATGTTTTACACACGGCCTATAGGAGCCACTTATTGCCACTATACTGGAATTAGTGCGATTTTATAAAACTTTGAGCATGCACAATCATATGAAAGGCTCCACTCTGAATAGGCAGACTATGCTTTTCCTTCATAATTAAAGCTATATTTTCAGAATAATTTGGTTTGACGTAGTACAAAATGAGTCACATTTTTCAGGCCTGGCTCTTGGACTATAAGGTTTTGTTATCGTTACATTGGTTGAAATTTATTTGTGGATAGACTTTTATTTACATCCTTATACTATTGTTAATATAACACTTCTCTTATTTTTTTAAGTTCAGATATTATTTATTTAGGTGCATTTTGTAATTCGTTAGTTCAATTTAATGACTAAAATTAGGTAAATAAAATTAAAATAAAATGTTACAATAGAATAAAATTTTATTCTTGTCAACTTTTTGGTATTTTAAGATTTCATAGCAAAAAAATTGTATTTGATTTTCCTCTGACAGTTTTATGGAGTTAGATTTATTTAACTGCTAATTTACAGGCATAGTACATTTTACTTATTTCTTGCATTCCTTGTATTTTCGCTTAAACATATTTTGTACATTGAATACTGCATTTGTAAAGCAAAGGTGTATTCTTGTTTTTCAGATTTTAGAAATGATAGAGAGGATAGTAAGTTTTGATGTAAACAGTCCTCTAGCTAGGTTCCTGACTGGGTTAGATATGCTTCTAGTGCAGCTGTACATGTGGGAAGAGAATGCTCACTCTGGTGTTAGCTTGGCTCAACACTGTGCTTCTGTTACTGCTCAGATTATTGAGTGGCGAAAACTTGAACTACATTCCTGGAAGGGTGCACTACATGCTACTACATTACGGTATTTAATTTTAAGTTATAATTTTAATTATTTGTAAAACTACCGTCTTGGGGCTCTTTCATCCATCTAGAAAGTTACATAAAATAACACTAAATTAATATTTTGTTTCTAGGAGATTTTGAATTACATTTTAAATAAAAAATCACTTATTATTAGTTTTCCTCATTTGTATCATAGGTATAAAGGAAAAGTATTGTGAAAATATTCCAATTGAATTGAAATTTGGTACAATTGTATTTCTTTACATAATAAATAAGTATACTAAGTTTCTTTTTAATACAAGTATATCTAAGGTTTTTGTTGGATCATAAAAGTTAAGGAGCATCAACCTCGTTCACTTCCTAGATGGGAGATCGCTGGAAATGAAACGAATGTATTTACTATCTGAGGACTAGCGTAGCTAGTCTGATTTATTGCAGTATAAAATTAGTAATTTTTATTTACTGAGGACAGTGAGTTTGGAGCTGGAAATATGAGCATAGCAAACCCAATGTGATGAGGAAATGTTTCGAGGTACCCCATACAATTTTAATTATTGTTAGTTACAACAATAATTATTTTAAACTTTTGATAATTGTTTTGAAAAAAAAAAAATATTAATATTTTTTATAATTTATCATAAATATTGTAGGATATTGCTTATAAAATTTTTATTTTGTGTAATCACTCCATTTGTGGTTTGGCTGGGGTAAAAATATTAACAAGGCTGCCTGTCAAATCAGAACAGCAAATATTATGACCCAGCTGCAGAAATGGGGGAGTAATAACTAGTTCATGTGATAAGGGAGTTTAAAGATTTATTTGTTACAATAATCATTTTTTTCATAAAAATATATTTGGTTCAATTTTTTTTTGTAAATGGTATTAAATTCTTATTTGATTTGTTAACAGTGTGGTTGGCAAAGCAAGTAAATGGTGGTTCTATTTATATGCTCTGATTGGTGATTACTTAATGAAAACTGATTCAGACAAGAGTGATGATGTCAACGAAATCATTAATTCTTTAGAGATGTTTATGGAGAAATCAACTCTTGGAGAATATTCCACAAGGCTTCAACTTCTTTTTACTTTCCACTGCCACTGCACTCTCATTCCGTCTTCTCACAAGCAGAGTATGTTTTGTATGAAATATTCATTAGATAAATCAGTCAAAAGTCATTTGTTAGGTCTCCTTGTGGTATTCATAAAATTATTTTTTCTGACATCATTAACCTGCAATAATGACTCATCAAAAATTTAATAACTTCATAAAATAAAAAAGATTGTCTATTGGTTTGAGATTTGGTACGCATTTGATGTGATGAAGAGAAGTTCCGAGGTACCTCGTACCTATTTTTTTCTCTTGATCCCTTTCCTTCCTTTTTCCAGGTCATAAATAAATTACTATAAAACTGATTTTATGCTTTAATTATATTAGTATTGCTTTTATCAAAAAACTATTTCAATATCATGTTTGATCTATTAATATTACTATTTTAAATTTTATTAAATTATAAATTCTATTTTTTTCATTTTTTAATGAAGTTTTAAATGAATTGTGAAAATTACATTTTTAAAGTATAAATGGGGAATATCTGAATAAAAATTAATTCCTTATAATAATTCAAAATTTATTTATGTTCAAATTTTATAGTGTTCTTTTCTCATTTAAAGGAACTCTTTGTTATATATTTTGGAATTTATTCAACTACTACCATCAATTTAGCCAGTCAGTCAGTACCAAGATCAAAGAATTAAGTTCCCCTATTGAAAAGAAGATAAAAGATTTTGTCAAGATAGCAAGATGGAATGATATTAACTACTGGTCTGTAAAAAGCTCTGCTGAAAAGACTCACCGCACTCTTCATAAATACATCAAGGAATTTGAGGTATGATTAACTTTCTTATTTTAAATCGTATCTCTTTTATTGAAAAGTATAGTTTCATGGGAAAGTAATTGCAATGTAAATTCAGACAAGAATTCACACGTCATTTGTATTTTATATTTGTAAATGCCTGGTTTCAACATAATGGACCTAATTTGAAAGAAAATAAATAAATAAATCATTTATTTATATATAAATACCTGTTTACAAAGGTTAAATTACAAATTATAAATAAATAAAATAATATATATTGACCATAAGCTCAAGGCTTGTGCGCGAAACGAAAAAAAAAACCAAATAAGAACCAAAATTATTTAGTCTATTAGACCAAAGTTATTTTGTCTTATTTTTTAAATAAGACCAAATTTATTTAAATATTATAATACAGCAGACACCAGCTTACAGCAATTTTGCTAAATGTTTAGGCGTTACCACATCAAACAGTTATTAACCCCAAATAAGGTCCATCCAACTATCTTGAAAATAATTTCAATGTTGAATGGAGACATTACTATGGTAAAATGCAATTTTTGATGATTATAATAAATAAATTTTTTATTTTAAATTAAATTTTTGATTATTTTAATCTAGGATTATTTGTGTTTAGCTGTTTCAAGTATGCTTAGTACATGCATGGGTGACTCTTGAAAATAAAGCTGATTTTTTACAGTCTAAGGATAAGCAAAGAGTGTCTAAAGATATACTACAGCATAAATTGATCAATTTTTGGTATTATATGGGAGTCTTATATATTTAGGATAACTATAGCAAATGTGTGAGGAAAAGTTCCTGGGTACCCTGTACTAAATTCTTTTATTATTTTTAGTTTATTATGCAGAGCTATATTTTTTTATTTCAGCGTGTTTTACAACAACCTGCTTCAACTGCAATGACCAAACCTGAACTAATCAATGATAAAAAGATTGTGAAGTTCTCTGTGAAAAATTATGTTTCTCAGTTGGAGCTTCCTGTGAGTTATTTAATTTCTTTTTTAAATGCATGAAATAAGTAGTGTGTCTAGTTTATTGCCACCCTGAATGATGAAGAGTGCTCTAAAAACCTGAACACTTAAAATTTAGTGTAGCACTAAACCTATATTATTTTCAAACTCTAGGACTAATCAGACCTATGAACATATTAAGTTTAAAGTTTAGTCAAGATGTATCAATTAAATTCTGAGCTGTAAGCACTAAAAAAAAATTATAATTTGTTATTTTAGCACTGATGAATATCTTAGTAGTATGACTATTGTAGTATCGACTATTGTAGTTCATGACTCCTTCTGATATATGATTAGTCTAAGTTTAAACCTTGGTCTAGATCCTTTCAGTAGTTTTTGAGTTATAAGCAACCAAAATTTTCAAATTTTCAACTTATTTGTTATATTTATATAATATAATTATATATATATATATATATATATATATATATAATATATATAATATATATATATATATAATTATATATATATATGTATATATATATATATAGTAATTTTTCTTTTTCAAAGTTGGTTACCTGCTATCTTTATCACAACGGCAGATAATCTGTTGTAGAAAGAAGATTTAATCACACTATTAGGCCCAAAGAAAGTGGGCTACTATCTATGACTTGCAAAGTTTGCTAGTGTCAAATGATAATTACTTGGGTTTACAATTAAAAAAATTAAGGAATTTTTGAAAAATATTTTAAATTTTTGTATATTAGTTTATAAAATATTGTATCTATTTTAGGTGACTGACAATGATGAGTCCTTAGATGTTCTACAAGGTCCTATTGACTATGTGAAGAAGTCTCAGAAACTTTGCAAAGAAGCTTTAAATAAATGTCAATACCCTAAATTTATATCTAGTCTTGGCCAGTATATTATAGATATAAATGAAGTTGGTTCACTTCTCAATCAAACAGAGGTATTTGCTAGTGTATTGTTATTATTAATTTTCTACCTGGCATGACTTTGAAAGTTATAATACTGGGTGCATAGCGGGGATTTCCCCTCATATAAGTTATACTGTAACTTCTAGAGAGTAAAAAATGAATTACAATCTCTAAGCCATTTATTTTAATAAATAATATTTAAAAAAAACAAATATTATTAACATCACTTTCTTGTTTTAAAATGATTGGTTTTAGTGAATTTTCATCAGAATATGATGTTTGTTATATTATTATGCATGGTTCTTCTTAGTTGACTCAATTGATTGTTAAGCAACCAATGAGGTTGGCCAGATATAAAATAGTGAGCCTGGTTTAACATCCAGGACTAACACACTGTCATCTGATTATAACAATGTGTATTACTAATAGGTTGTCTATGCAGACAATCACTTCCATCATGTGATAGAAGTGATTCCATAAATATATATCTTGTCAAACAAGGGATATATATATATATATATATATAATATATATATATATATATATATATATATATATATATATATATATATATCCACTTCCGCCCACCCAAACAACCTAACATATGTTTTTTTTAATTTGCTTTTATACACTAAATTATTTTTTAGGATGGCTGAAAATTAAACATTTTCCAGTATTTGATAATCTACTACTTTATTTGAAATTTTGAATGTATACACTTTTAGTTTTTTTGAGCTAACAATTTTAAAATAAAATTATAAAACTTTTGTTTTAGAAACTTAAAAATTAGTATATTATTAGTATTACTGTTTATATTTGATTTAATTTCCTGGTGTAATTGTTTTTTCTTGTTATAGATAAAGTTTGAACCGCTTCTTTTAGCGTCTAAGTAACCAGTATTTATTAAAAAATAATGTTTTTTTAGATCTGTTTACATGTTTTGTTAATTCTTGTTCCCATGTTAATCAGGTTGATGCTCAATTAACTGGTGACAAGAAAAAATCTGCTGCTAAATCATTGCTTCAGAAGAAGAGAAAGGCAGTGTCTGATTTGTTTAAATCTTTGAATGAAACTGGTTTGTCTTACAGAACTGGCCTTCTTAAAATGAAAGTTCTTAAAGACTTCACTTCTATGCAGCCAATAAATCCGAATATCTCCATTAAAAAATTAAATAAAAGGTATATTGTTTGTTTTTCTTTTCTTGTTTTACCTAAGGTGCATTCTGAAGTACTCATTAGTTTGTACCTCTGAACACCAGGGTTGGGTTTTTATATATTCTCTGAAAATTACCCCAATACCTCCTTATCAGTGTTTTTGAATTAAAAATTGTCTTTTTCCTCAGCCATAGAGACTACCAATTATGAACAACATATTACACAATGAAGCTGCTTCACAGCAAGATGAACGGCATTTGTGGTAGGATTCCAGTGCATGAGCAAAATCAAGCATATGGTTGATATGCTTCATTCCGCTGCATATCTGTATTTGTCTTTATATTTTGTCTTTGTATTTATATCTTTATTTTTGAGTTATTACTTTTCCTCATTTATACAGTAGGTATATAGGAAAAGTAGTTGTTTAAAGGCTTCCTGAGTGGTTTCCACAAAGTTTTCTGTCTGTATGTGTGTATATGTGTGTGTCTGTGTCTGTCATCATCGTAGCACCCAGTGCATTTATGCTTGAGAGTCGAAATTTTATACAAAAATCAGCCTACCGCTGTAGTTGTGCTATTGGGAAAATATTTTTTATGACGTCATTAACCTGCATTAATGACTCAGCAACATTTTTGAAACATCATAAAAATGATGCAATCAGATAGAGATTTGGCATGTATGTAGGTATGTATTAGACTAACATGTATGCTTATTATCAGCATTAGTTCAAATTTTATCAAATAACTCATTTGCGTTTTTTTTAAAAATTAAAAAAATCAGGGAATAATTCAATTGAGTTGAAATTGGTACAACTGTTTAACATTACATATGAAATAGGTACACCAAGGTTTGTTTCAATACAACAAGTGTATCTATAATTTTTGTTGGATCAATAAAGCTAACTACTAATAAAAAGTTATAATACTTTTTAATTTATATTTTAATAATAAAGTACTAATAAGAACTAATAAACCAAACCAGTCAGTGCCTGGATGTGTGACCACTGAGGATGAAACGGATGTATTTACTATCTGAGGACAAGCGAAGCGAGTCCGAAGAAGGGTTACGGTATATTGTTTTAATGACTTGCATATTCTGAGGACAAGCGAAGTAAGTCTGATGTAGGGAGGATGAGCGTAGTGAATCTGATGTGATGAGGAAAAGTTCTGAGGTACCCCGCACTCATTTTTTTTTAGTTTAATAATATTTTAAGTTCTATATGCTCTTCCAAAATGTTTTTATCAAAATTGATTAATCACCTAAATCTATGAATTTGTAAAATAATGAATGTACTAACTCCCCTTTGTTGTTTAGGTATTGTGATAATGAGTTGCTGTCAAGTTGGAGCAATACAGATAGGCTGATCATGACAGCAGTCTCCAGTTGTTCTTTACTCAGTTCTGTTGTAACTAAACCACATAAAGATCTCTCCCCTCAAACTATTGATAGAATTAAAGGTTATACTTCACAATTATTGGTGAGTAATCGATTTAAAATAGTAAAATGTTTAAATTAGTTTAACTTAAGCTTATCAGAGGTGCAAGCTAGATTCTGTAAAGTATACTGGAAAATGATGTTTTTTTAATAATTTATCTTTTGGCGTGTTTTATAATTTTTCCTTTAGCTCATTCTTATAATATTGCCATTGATTTGATCTACTTTGCTCTTTGTTCATTTACTTCTAACATTGTCTGATGATGTTGATTTAATATTTTAAAAATAAAGATTTAGGCCCGTATTCAGAATCATTTTAAAAAAATCTCTCCTAGGTTGTTCCTAGCTTTCTCCTAGGCCTAGCGGTATTCAGAATCTGTTTTTGAAATCTCTCCTAGGTTGTTCCTAGCTTCTTCCTAGCCTTCTCCTAGCCTTCTCCTAGCTTTTAAAAAATCAACCCTAGGAATGATTTTACGTAAATTTATTCGTGCTAAAACGTTAATATAACAAAAATAGAATAAAAACTTACATTAGAGTTAATTATAACTTAATTTTATTATTTATCTTTACAATAATTTGAACCTCAATTTTACGTAAACAGACATTTTTTGACAACTAGCGCTACCTAGAAGAGAACTGTAAAACTAATAATGTTGAGATATTCTACAAAAATAAACAAATGATTTGTAAACAAACCTGGCAAAGAATAAACTCCCTTAAAATACATAAATTTGTAATGACAACAAACTTATTTATAGTTGCCGATTATTTTAGAGTATATCTAATGTGAAAGTGCGTGACCTTGACCCAGTGAAGGTTTGAAACTAGAGAATGATTTGCATTTTATTTTCACTTATGAAGAAATCATTATATGTCAATAATGTACTATTTAAATGTTTTTACAATAACATAGTTAGTGATAATAAAAACAGGTTAAACTTTTGTAGAGTGTATGGGTGCTACATTTTTGAATTGTAAGTTTATAGGAGAAATTATTATATTTGACATAAATAAACATCATATTATAGGGTTGTATAAACCCTACAGTTGGTACATCCATTTTTCACACTGATCTATAAAGTCATACCACGTAAAGTCAAATTAGTTTACACAATATAATTGTGCGAGAGACACCAAGGAAATCTAACAAGCAAAATGCAATGCTACATCTGGGAACTGTTCCATCATTCGACATTCGTCATACTCGATGGCTCGACATAATGTCATGTCCCACTCTGTTTCGTTACGTCTAACTCATCAGGGCGCCGACAGAGCCTGAACTCACTTCTGACCTTCAATCAATTCCGAAGAATATAATGTGAAGTACTTACCAGAGACGAGCTGTGCTCTCTTACCGCCATCATGCATGGCAAGCAAAACATATATCATTTTGATACTACCGAGTTTTGCAAAACATAAATAGTTGACACAATATAATTGTGCGAGAGACACCAAGGAAATGTAACAAGCAAAATGCAATGCTACATCTGGGAACTGTTCCATCATTCGACATTCGTCATACTCGATGGCTCGACATAATGTCATGTCCCACTCTGTTTCGTTACGGAACGTAACGAAACAAACTGTTTATATTTTTTAAAAATTTGTGTATATTTTTTAAGTCGAGGACAAGCGAAGAGAGTCCGATGTGATGAGTGTGATGAGGAAAAGTTCTGTTATACCCTGTACTCAATTTTTTTTTACAATTTATTTATTCTGTGCATTTTATTTTTAGAGTATCTGCTTTGATGAAAAGAAAAGTCTGACAGATTTCATCCTAAATTTCTATTTTACTAGAAGTTCTTTCCAAAATTTAAATAAAATTTGTGGTACAAAGAATTCAACTCCCTCTCAAGAAACTCTTTCTTTAAAGGTATATTTTTATTAACATTTACCACTATTTATCAATAGAATCATGAGTATGATTAAACATATTGCACAAATAATATAATTAAATTTAATTTACACACATATATATATATATATATATATATATATATATATATATATATATATATAATATATATATATATATATATATATATATATATATATATATATATATTATATATATATATATATTATATATATATATATATGTATATATATATATATATATATATATATATATATATATATATATATATATATATATATATATATATATATATATATATATATATATTATTCCTAGGTAATTATCTCTGTTTTATTTAATGAATTTAAACACCTGAGTGGGGATAAATTTTTAATAAATATGTTTTGTGGCAGTTGATGTATTGTTTCATTTAAACAAAAAAGAGTTATTAAAAGTTTAACATTTTAACTATAAACTAAATAAAAATAATTAAATTTAGTTTTATTCTGCCACCAAGATAAGTTTTTTTAAAACTAGTATCTTTATTTATTTAATTAATATACAAAGTAAAAATGAAAATTATACATCTTAAATCCAGAATTAAACATTAGTTAATATTTTTTTTTCAGAATTCATTGAAGAATGTTTCAGTGGAAATAATCTATGTGTTAGAACAATTCCAAATAGTTTTGGATAGTTGTCCTGAGAGATCGCATTTAATTTCTGGAGTCGAATCTATCCCTTCAATTTGTCTACGGAAGAATGAAACTAGTTTGACAAATGCATTTAAGCAAGACACTGTCTGGGATGCAGCTAAAAACAAACTTGTTGCTTGTATTAGTTCAGCAAAGAAAATTAATGAATCTCTAAAGACTTACGAAAACAACATACAGTTTTTGTTAGACATCAATACAAAAATTAATGTAAATGAATCTATTAAAGAATTATTTATTTCAACAATACTTAATGCAATAATTCAAGGTTTTGAGAAATTAAAAGAGATCCTTAATGATTTAGCATTTATTAAAAATCATTTTGATATCAAAGTAAACAACGAAGGGTTTAAAAATCCATTAGCAAGTTGTTTGACATCTCTTATTAACAATATTAATAAGTCGATACTGCTTTATGAAGAAAATAAAGACAAATTAGATATAATTAATAGTGAGACTGATATAGATTTAAATGACTTTAAAAATAAAGTTAGTTCTTTTACAAATAAAATATTATTTATAATACAAGAGTTTTATAAAATGTTTTCATCAACTGATGAAGATAATAAAGAAAACACTAGTATGAATAGACAGGCGGAAGTGCTAGATGAAGACAACTATGAAACTATTGAAGAAAATCATATTAAAGATAAACTTATTGAATCTTTTAATAAATTAAATTCAGTGTTGAGGATAGAAGAAGTTAATGAGGAAATTTCAGATATTTTGGCTTGTATTTGCCAATATGAACCCAACCAACAAACTAAATGTTTAAGGTAATTTGTATAGTTTATTTTCTTGTATTAATGAATTATACCCAAATTTCTTCTCTAATTACATAATCTAGCAGCAGGCCAGGCATTACAATCAAGTCTTGAAAAATGATTGTTATTTTTATTTGCTAACTGCTATAAAATGTAAATATTTCTGGCTTTATAAGATTGTCCCATAAAAAAAAGAACTTTCAATATATTATACAGTATGAGTGTTTTTTTGTTATATGCTTTGTATTTTTTTTAATTCACCTTAAATTATCAAGCTTGTTATCTTATCATGTTTTAACTTGAATGAACTTAAATTAGTACTTAATGGTAAGGAGTATATGTTTGTTTCTGCAATATTTAATCATTCTGCAATTTGGAGTGCCAAATGGGCCCTTTCATACCAATTATCGCTATTATTATTGAAGCAATTTAGTGATCCACATGAGCTTTGTTTTACATACATTAATTATTTTCATATATTTCTGAATGTGTTTCTGATGCAATTCTTTACCAGTTGGAACAATGTCATACAATTTTTAAGGTCACAATGTCATACACCTGTAGTTTAAAGCAAAGATTATGTAGTATACTAAATAATCTTAGGCTTAAAGCCTGTCCAGTGTTTTTTTTTTTTTTTTTTTTTTTTGGTAAAAACACACACTTGTAGAATGTGTGTTGCTTTTTTTTAATCAAGAGAAAATATAGTGAGTTTCTAAGCAAAATCGAAAATGGAACACTCTGGGGTCAATTTAAATATTTTTGAATATTGTTCAAAATTTCAGATCTGTAAGACTTAAATTGACAGATAAGTATGGGGAATTCAATAAGTAAAAATTATTTGTTTTAATTCAGGAAATAAACTATTTTATCTCATACCTCACTTGGCTGTAATATTCATATTATTTCTGTTATGTTATTGCAGTATTGTCAATCAAAGTCTACCTCTACTAGACCAGCTGTTACATGTATATCAGTATTTCATTGTCGAGAAAACAAATTGTTTAAAGATACTGGCAAAATTAACAACTACTCTCAGCTCTTTATTCACTAATTTCTCTAAGAAGGTTAGTTTATTATTATACAATTGCACCATATAACTGTTCCATGAGGAACGGTTATAATTAGTGGACAGTATGGGAAAATAGTGTTGAGGAACCAATGAGGTCCTATATAAAATAGTGGGCGTGGTCCAAATCTGATGTGTTGAGATAATGTTTTGTGGTACCCCGTACCTGATTTTATATATAATTGAAATATTCAATGTTTCAATAATTACCAAATTAAATTTCATATCTTATTCATATGAAAAGACAACCTCAGTCCCTTGGTGTAAGGAGTTGGCCGAACCCTTAAATTAGGTGTAACCGTAACATGACACCACCTTCACCTTTTACTTCACCGGTAGAATTCCTTTATTATTTTCTCTCCTTTATTATGGTAAATTCTTTAGTTTATTACTCTTTTTGACATCATTTTTAAACTAATTTCCATCATTTCATTTTTAATTGATTAGTTACAAACTTGATTAAATTCTTATGATTAGGATTTCTTGAATCTTCAAGGTTTTATGTTTTATTCTCATAAAGATATAAGACATAGGGATGCCAATTTTAATCTCATACCACTGTAAGGTCTGAAGCAGTCCTAAGGGATCTATTAATATTACTTGCAACCTAACAACCTCACATAGTAGCCTTTTATCAAGCTCAACTCTGTTCTTCCAGATTTCACCTGACTCCCATCTTTAAGTACTACATCTCCAGGTGTTCAGCTTTTCTATGACCTGGGATACAGGAAAATATATCCCTTCCCCTCACCGGGGAAAGGGAAAGTTTCCTTCCTTTTTTCCAAATTTTAATGCTTTATTTCTGATTACAGCCTTAAAGTGTTTATTGCTCATTTAAACCCCTCTAATATAGCCTAATAATAATGTGTCAGTGATATCTCTATTCTATTTTACAATTGTTTGTCATCAGGGTTTCAACATACCAGATGAGTTGTTGTGTGATGAGGAGGGGGAAGAGGGAGGGGAGAATATGAAAGGAGGAATGGGTCTAGGAGATGGAGAGGGAGAGAAAGATGTCTCAGACCAAATAGAAACACAGGATCAGCTTGAGGATGCCAAGAAACCTGAGGATTATGATAATCAGCCTGAAGACAAAGACTGCAAGGTAATATTTTTTTACTGTATTATATTTTGTTTCTTATGTATATATAATAATAATAATAATGCCCGTTTAGAGCCTTGCGGCTCATCAGGGATAACCCCTGCAGGAACCACCTTGGGTGGTAGTAGCAACCGTTACGCTCAAAGTGTATTCTAAAGCTGGCGATAATTAATCTAAACAATAATCTTCTATAAACTGAGAGCGTAACCTGGGATGCGAACCCTTTGAACCTCTGTGGGTGTCAAAGGTCAGTGTAAAGACTAACTAACGTCTTAACGACCTTGGCAATGAAGGCGGCCAGAGCAATACATTTCTTATGTATTGCCACCTTTATATATATATATATATATATATATATATTATATATATATATATATATATATATATATATATATTCAGAAGTATGTTATTTATGATCTCACCAATAATCTTAAAATAAAAAGGAGCACATGCTATTATTGGACTATTGGACATAAGAGCCCCAAAGTCTTGCTCTTCTTTAACTCCATTAGACGATGAGTTTCATTATTGAGTAATATTACATTATATTTATACTTATTTTACATATTACTTATTGAAATCAAATGCCAACATAGTTACAGGTATTCTACTGGTCATTTGAAGACAATTTAATCCTATAAACCATAGTTTGATTTCTAACCCTTATAGAGTTATGATTAAAGTTAGATTCTGGTGTAGTTAGATGACTTTGTCCAATTGTAGAGCAATTGTATTATTGCCACCTTCTGGAAGTTTCGAAAATTGCTTTAACTACTATCTATAATTTTAGCTACATAAAACTCAATAAGTGTATCAATTATACTCAAATCACAAAATTTAAGTATAATTGATTTAATTTTAAGGATTGCACCAATAAATATATATTTTTACAAATAATAGTTAAACCACAAGTTTGATAGCCATTAATATTTGTCTGCTTGGTGTTCTACCTATATGACACCTGTGTCGTATCATTTGCCTCAAATTTTACCTTGATAGTTTATTTTGTGATTTTACACATTTTTTAAATTGCTGATGACTCAACAAAATTGGTTAACAATTTTATTTTCTGGGTAATATAACTAGGCATTAAGTCTGATTTTGTGCTTAGTGCCAACTCTTTAATGTGAACCAATAACTCATAATTTACTGAACAAGTGACAGTCTCAAACAGACTTCCATCATAATAAAAACCACTCAGGAAGTTATAAAAATTACTGAAACGGAGGGATTTAAATAATAAAAACGCATGTTTAGAGCCTTGCGAGCCATCAGGAATAACCTCTGCAAGAACTACATTTAAAGTTGGCAATAATTTATTTAAACAAATCTTAAACTGAGAATAACTGATGTGAACCCCCAGATCGCTGTGGTGTCAAATGTCAGTATAGGTAGTGATGCTTTAACAACATTCGACAGCAAAGGCTGCCTATTATGATAAAATCTTAGTTTTGATTTTCTGGGTTAACAAAATACTTTTCCTTTATACCTACAGCACAAAAGAGGAAAATTAAAACATATAAGTAATTTAATTTAAGTAAAAATTTATTTAAATTAAAGTTAAGGAATTGAAAATGAATGAGCAATTAACTTCTAATTATTTGTCATATTTATTGTAAGTAATTTTATTTATCTTATTTTCTTGTTAGATTTACATTGTAAAAGTTTTGCATGTAATATTTTTTTCAGGAAGAAGAGAAAGGAATTGAGGTATCGGAAGATTTTGGAGGTAAACTGCAGGATGTCGATAAGAAAGAGGATGAGGAAGGAAAGGACGAAGGAAGTGATGGTGAGGAAGATGATGCTGATAAAGAGATGGGTGAAACTGGTCAAACCTCTGACCTCCTGGATCAACAGGTAGGTTTTTACTTTCTTTGAGGAGTAGAACTTTGTCACAGGTCATACGTTTTCTACATATTTTTGAAACCATCTTATTGCTATTTAATAATTTTCTGAAAAAATCGCTCTTATTTTACCTTATATTGCTTTCCTTATGTATTAATTACTTATGTAATCAAATAAAACTAATTGAAATTGTAATAAAATAAAAATAATTAAGAGTGCAGTAAATTAAAAATAATGATTCAAATTTATATACATAGGTATGGGGTGGTGAATCAGATGAAGAGGATGAAGGAGAGATGGGGGAAGATGACAGAGGAGATAAAGGACAGCAGCAAGGAGACAAAGAGATGGGAGCTAAAGAAGATAACAAGAAACCAACAGATGAACAGCCTCAGCCTCAACCTGAGAGACCTGATGACAAACAGGAAATCAATGAAATGAATGAAAATGACATGGAAGATGATCAGATTGATCCTTATTATGGTATGTTTATAACATCCTTAGCAAACTTGTAAATGTCACTTATGAGATTGTTCATTTTTAAATCCTTGGCTTTTATTAGCTAGTGCATGTTTTTGTCTTGTCTACGATATAAACACTCAAATTTCTTATCAAATATCTAGAAAAATTGTATTTTAAGTCAAAGTGTTTCTGATCACAGACTATTATGCATAAACCAAATTTAGTCAAGGAAGAAATGGATTGCTAAACAGAACATTATAATGTATTATAACATATTTTCAAATAGGAGGGTAACTTGGGTCAAAATGTATTACATTGTAATTATAATTATATAAACCTTGCTTTTAATGAATTAGCCACCGTCTATACTTGCTGTTGGATATAAATATCCCTGGGACAGTTTCGGCCTAACGCAATCATCAGTAGGTAGGTCTTCTAACTAATACATTATTCACTGATATCAGTGAATAACTTTATTAGTTGAGAACTCAAGTGTTGCCCAGCCAGCTGATAATGGTTGCTAATTTCAAAGTTATTTGATTTTTTTGAATGGTGTTTTGTTACACCCAGGATGATAAATAAAATCTTTGTTATGTTTAAGAGCCTTTTTGATGTATACATTCGTTATGCATGGTATTGATGGTATTGTGGAACATTACTTGATTTTGAGTAAGACTTAAACCTGTGAAATTAATATAGGATTAAATTCTATTCAATCTCAATGTTATAAAAACCTCACAGATTCTATCTGTATATATTTGTATTTTCTGAGTGTGACTATGGTCCTGTTAATACCTAATAATATCCTGTTACTACCTTCAGGTGGTGACCCCATCAATGTAGACAAAGAACCTGACATTTTGCTTCCCCTGTGTGCCCCCTCCCCACAGTGGAAGCGAAATGTCAGATTCTTCATCTACATCGACGCTGTCACCACCGGAAGACTTAAATCTTCAGTAGATACCTTTTTTGGTTTTCATTAATTATTTTAATAGGATTATATTTGTATTATAAATATGATAATAATAAAAATTGTATTGTATTATAAATATAATATTATATTATATTTGTAGGTAAGCAGCAAAGTTACCCTGAAGTTGAACCCCTCGATCTTGAAGATGATCTGGAGTTAGATGATGAGGATGGTGGCAAGGACCAGGATGATGGTGATCCTGATATGGAGAATCCATTTGAAAACGATCAAGGTGAATAAAAAAATTAATAAAAAGAAATAAAATTATGCTTTCTAACTATTATATTTTATCATTATAATAATAATAATAATAATAATAATAATAACCATTTATTGCATTAAAAACAACCAGAGAAAGATATTTCTTTTTTACATTTTTTTGCAAATCAGCACAGAGCTGTGGTACCCTTCTGAAATTAAAACTTAGGGAAAGACTCAATTTCAGTCAGGTCTTAAAAAATAAAAGTTAAGAACTATTTTATTTTACTTGTTTGTTTATTCTTAAATTAATTGACTATAATTAGACAACAAAAAGTTTTTAATTACTTATTATTAGCTTCCATGTTTACCATAGATTAACTAAAGAAATAAAAGATAAGACATTCTGAACAATAAAGAAAAAATAAAAATAAATCATTCCACATAAGTTTAAAATTATTTAGCATAATAAGTAATTAAGAACAGCCTAATATAGTCAGGGGGTTGGGAGGACAGTACTATTGAATAATTCAAACCACTGCTTCCATCCTTCTCTTGATTGAGCTTCCTTAATCCAGTTGACTGTCTTGCAGGTTTTCCTAAACATTTCATCCCATTTCTTCATGGGTCTGCCTGGTTTTCTGGTATGATCTCTAGGACACCACTGTAATAGCTTCTTGGTCCATCTATCATCCTTGGTTCTAGCAATATGCCCTGCCCAGGTCCACTTCTTCTTAGCTATGAGTTTTCCTATATCTTCAAAACTTGTAGCATTCTGGAGCCAAACCTTTGATTTTCTATCTAGCCTGGTTACTCTAAGCATGCTTCTCTGCATGTTTCTCACAGTTATTCTTATTCTATTTAGCATTTTGTTGGTGAGTATCCAGGTTTCTGCTCCATAAGACAGGACGGGTAATACCACTGAGTTCCAAAGTTTTTTTTTAATGTTTACATCTACACTTGACCTAAAGAGCTTTCTATACTTGTTGTAAGAGTTCCAAGCAAGACTAATTCTTCGAGAGGTTTCTGGCTTTTCAGTGTTATTATTGGATTTTATCATTAATAACTAAAATTATTTACATTTAATTATTATAACTAACCTAATAATAATTTAAAATTGCAGAAATATTAAAGATGTATTTATAATTTCTCTGTCTCTATCTTTGTACCTCCTTGAAGTCAGTACTTTCTTAGTGTGACCATGGTCAAATTAGTGCCTTCTTTTTGTTTTTTTGCAGATTATTTTAAGATTATTTTCTTATCTTTCTAAAATCCCCTTCATCATTAATAGAAAATGTAGGTTTTAATAATATACAATTCAATTACAGAGAAATCAGAACTTCCAGATGTACCAGAGGAAGAAGCTATGGAAGAAACAAAAGAGAATCAAAATGATGATAAAGGAGAGGATGAGACAGATTCTGATGGAGAAGATGGTGTTTCACCTGAAATGGGAGAGCGCCCTACTCAAGATGACGAGGATCAGGACGATGGTTAGTGATTGTTTTATACCATTCTTGTGCAGTGCCCTGTGCCAAACTTAACTTTATTCAGGCTCGTCAAAAGTAATTTATAATCCACAAAAAGCCATATGAGATCAGTGTACTCAACTAACAGGGGGTCCTTTATGACATAGCTGCTTCTCAGGCACTCAGCACATTCAGAATAAGTTCTTTGTGTATTGGTGAATGTTTTGCATTATTATTATTATTTTTTTAATTATTTTTCATTACATGTATTAGTGAATTATATGTATGTATTTAGTGAATTTTCATCATGTGAGCCATCATTTTTATCAAGTGTCAGCTTAGTGATACTGACACTTTGCCTCGCCAAGGCCCCTTATTGCATTGACTGCCTGGGATAGTAAGCAGGGGACCCTCTTCCTAACTTACTCCCCACCTTCTAGCTCTATTGAACCCAATAGATATCTTAGAGGTCATCCTCATACAAGTTATGTTTATGTTCTTTATCATGGATTAGCTCTAACAATTAATCTATCTGTAATTCTTAGTTCAGATGTTTTATGGTTAAATATTATTAAATTATTTTCTAGAAGCAAATGTATTATTAGTTTTTATTTGAGTTAAGAAATCTATTTAAAAAATCATGAAATTAAGCATTAATTTTATTTGGAAATATGCTTGGAGTTGTAGTGAATATTTCACCACTTTCACTGCAGTGTTGCTCCTTGTTTCAATATATTTTGTCAAGTCTTATTTTAAAATTATCAGTTAAGTGCAAAATAAATTTTTTATAGAGTAAACCCTGTTATCTATCTACTATAATATAATATAAAATAAAAAGAGACTAATACTTAAGAGGGTGTACATAGGCAGAATAATACAGTGATAAGGGGTCTGGAAGTGAGACAGCTTCCACTAGGTGCCATAAAGGGACTTACTCCAGTTAGGGTCTCCCTAGAGAGAAACTAGGTGGTACTCCCCATCCCTTTACAACTCCTCTAGTAGCACCCACTCTACAAACGGCAGGCATTTTTCAGTGACGTCATATTAAATCACTTTATACAACTCATATAATTAAAGAATATATGCAATAAATAATAATTAAAACTTATTTTAAATTCATTTTACTTAATTTAAGATAAATTAGTGGAAGAATAATCTAATATTTACATTGAATTGTAATAATTATGAAAAATAAAAAATGAAGTCACCCATGTACAGTTACGGCACCTACCTACCCAAGGAATCGTAAGAGCTGTTGTATCCTCCCTCTAAGTATTAGTCTCTTTAATTACTCTGAAACAAGCTCTTTAAATATCCAATATGTTATACAGGGGATGAGAGTAAGGTAGACAAAGATGCAAGAATGGAATTAGAAGAAGAAGATGAACAAGTTCAAGAAGAAGAGAAAGGTAAACAGGATGAAGCAGTTGGCTCCGAAGATAAATCTGCTGAAACAGCTGCTGAAGCCAGTCAGCAGAAATATGGCTCAAGGGATCAGGTAATACATATATGCACTACTGGTTTATTATCCAGTAGTGAAAGAATTTGAATTTTTAAATATTTTTACTTACTTAGTGTTATAGAACTTCTTTTTCATTATGTCGTTCTATTAGAAAGATGTATCTCTTTACCACCAAGTTATTTTTACTTCTCCTCATTTATACTGTAGGGATATAGCAAAGTACTAAAAAAACTGGGATTTCACTTGAATAATCCGTTTCAAGTATTTTAAGACCTCCTGAGTAGTTTTACATAGTTGTCTATCTGTATATAAAAGTATGTGTCTGTTATCATCATAGATCCTAAAGTATTTATGGTAGATAGTTGAAACTTAGTACAAAAATCTATCTTTAGGTCTAGTTGTGCTATGACGTCATTTAAAAGAGCAAAGTGAGTCTGATCACGTGATCAGACACGTGATAAATTTGATAGGGAAGTGAGTCCCTAGTAGTGAGTGTAGCGAATCCGATGTAGTTAGGAAAAATTCTGGGGATGGGGTACCTGATATTTTTAAGTAAAAATAATACAATTTTTCTTAAAATTATATTACGCTTATTGCAATTGTTTTTTTTTTCATTTTTAAACTGTAGAATCAAGTGATTTCTTGTATCACTTGATTCTACAGTTTAAAAATGAAGAGAGGAGATTGGTATGAGAGTGGGTAGAAACAGGACATGTGTATCCAAGGTCATTTCTAAAAGTTTTAGTTTTGAAAATTCTATTACTCATGAGGCCGGTTATGATATCCCATTTTGAATCTCACTTATCAAAAAAAAAGCTCTCAGGGCTGTTTCCAACAAAAAACATTTTTCCGTTAATATTTAGTATTGCTTCTGTATCTCCATGTTATATAAAGGGTAGTATTGTAACAAGAAAAAATTAACTACCACTTTTTTATCCATATTCATATTTCAGTGCCCATAAATTTTAAAAGTTTATGTCTATTTTTATGGATGGATGTGTGGATGCTTTTTTTTGTAAAAACGGAACAGGAGCCAAATGGCTTATAGTTGAGTTGGATGAAACTGGTTCAAAAATCAATATGAATGAAAATTTTTGAAGAATGTTTTTTTGAATAATTATATAAATTGTTGAATAATAATCTGAGTTTTTTGAATAATTGCATTGTTGTCTAATTATAGATGTTTTATTCTAATTTATTTATTAGGTAAAAGAAGGAGAAGAAGGTGAGAGTTGTCAGGAAGAGAACTTGGCTCAGGGAGAAGACAAGGAGGGTGTTGGTACTGCTGAAACCAGTCTAGATAGTGGGGGACACCAGGGACAAGCTGGACAAGGAAAGAGGAAGGGAGAGAAACACGAGGATAAACACAGCAAATCTAAGCCTGGACACAGTGATGTAGATAGAACTTTAGGTACTTATTTCCTTTTGATACAATACTTACTTTGAATGATAGATCCTCTAGGATTTTAATAAGAGCCATACATTTCTGTGTACCACACTCTTTAGAATCCTTTTCCTGTATTAAGCAAAATATAGGAACCTCAGTTTAAAATAAATGTTTAGAGCTGTTACTTATTGGTTGCATGGCATTAAAACTACAGTAAAGGGATACATGTTATTACAAGATTTCTAAAAAGGAAATACACTTAAGTATTTTGGGTTTAGTTTAACCTTTGGGCAGCAAGGGGTTTTGATACTAGCAAGGATCCTTAGTGGTCCCTACACAAAAAGGAAACAAACACATTTGGGATCTCTGTGGAGTCTTGGGGATCTTGTTGTTGAATGTATATAAACTGCAAAGGGAAAGTACTGGTAGCTCCATGTGAAGTCTAAGCTCTTTTAACAGCCTCGAACCCTGTAATGCAATGATATAGTTGCTAAAAAGTAGACCTATTAATGTGTGTAGGTGATGTATGTGGCTATGGTACACAGTGTGAAGTTGGTATGGGTCCAGTTCTATGGCTGTGGGAACATCTTTAAGTTTCTATCATACCCATACCCTACTGCTTTGAATAAGTTTACTATATTGTTGAAAACAATTAAATAAAATAGGCATAAAAGTTTAATGAGGATAAGCAATGTGATTGGTTTGTCACCCTAAGGCTTATGGAGACGTAGAATTCTAAATGTTGAGTCATATATTTATAAATATGCATTTACTTGTCTAATTTTGAGCTGGAGCCAAATAAATTTAAAAATTAAAACCAGTAAACAATGCAAAATAGTCTTACATTATTCATTATTCCAGCTATACAATAAAATATTTAATAACATGATGCAATTTAACCCAACTATATTTAGTTTTATGTGCAATAATTATGATACCAATATTACTACAGTATCAGTAGGAATTGATTGATAAGTTAAATTTCAATAAAATTATTTTAGGCGAGTTTTCTGAGCCAGTTCAGAAGAAACTAAAAACTATTGGTACAAAGGAGATGGACGATATGAAAGAAGCTAATGAAAAAGAAGAGGAAGGAGGAGTAGAGGATCAAACAGCTGATTTATATCAACACATAAAAGAATCTAAAGGACATGAATACGATGCTCAGACTGTTGATGCTGCTACTCAAGTTTGTTTCTTATTTTGTAATTTACTGCTAAGTAGTGATGGGATTCAAATTGTTTGCTATGGGTTGGCTGTTTAACATACACAATGTATGCATCTATCAAGGGTGCTTGCAAGTAGGGACTCTCCTCCCTCGCCTATTAAAAAAGGTTTTACAGGAATACTTTTTCCTTTTCTGTAATAATTAGCCTATATTTCTCACTTTGCTGCTTATTCCAGCATTGTGGCTAATCATCATCATTACTGAGAATGGGACTACAAATATTCATTGTACTTGGCTATGTATTTAGGTAGTTTTTGTGGTCTCCATTATTTTTTTCTAAAGAATCACCTATTGTGCTTTTTTACATTTTTTAAAAGTTTAATGCAAAAAAAATCAAGCATTCATCATTCTCAGATAACATGTAAAAATGAACGAATAGGTTTTATCAAAATTAAATTAAATTCAAGTCTTTTTATCTCTAACCCCTCTAAAAGGAGGTGAAGTAGCTTGTGATTTTTTCTAATAAGGAATACAAAATAATTGGTAAGATTATGTTTGGTAAAAGTCAAGTTTTAGAAGAAAGTTGGGTTTTACACAAAAGGAGATAAGATATTAACAATAAATTTAAAAAATGCGTATGATTCATCATGTGAAAACATCAAACCAATGTTACACAAGCATAGCTTAATATTCCTTGTTCAAATGATAGTAATTATTTTTAATACATAATTATTTTTTGTATAGCTTAATAAAATAATAAGTAATTTTTACAAGCTTAATTTGTATAACTTGGTGAGCTTAATGAAGTTGGCTGGTTCAGTGAAACCCCCTTAGTTTTCCCAGTTGAATTCCATCACTGCTACCATACACAATTATCTTATCTTAGAGACACAATTATTTTTTAAGGAATATTTGTAATAAAGGTTGGAATGGGAGAGGGAGGGAGGTGTGGTGAATATTGGCTTGAAATAAGGTTGTTAAAAAGTGAGATAAAATTATTACAGTTATGGATATATTAGAGGTCGTCTTTCTGCTGTAAGTTTATCAGGGGTATCTAGTCATTTGACTATGAGTATGTAATTTATATTGTATTTTAATTTTATTTTTTATGGTACTACTACACTACTTCTCTGATGGATTCTAAGACTTGTATTTATATTGAACAAATGATTGAGACGTGATTGGTTGACACAACATAAGTTTTACACTTATGTATTACCTGTAACTAATTTGAATAAAAATATTTATTTATTTTAGTTAGAGAATAAATTTAAAAAATCGTACCACTCATGAAAAAAAAAAAAAAAATGTTTTATTTAAAAAAATAATAAAATATATATTGGTACAGGAGCAAGCTGAGAAGCAGCCTGTTATTAATAAAGAAGATGAAACTGGTGAAGAATTAAAAGAAGAAGACGAACCAATGCAACTAGATGAAGGTACTGTTTTATCTTTTGAGTGTTTACTTTATGTGAAAAATGCTTGTTTTGCAAGCATTATAAGGGTTTCTTAGGTATTGACAAATATATAATTTATTCATGTTCTTAATTTAAGAGCATCGAGTAAAAACAAAATATTCTAGGGCTCACTTCCCTTGCCTTTATGTCTTTGTACGCCAGTACCTAATTTTAGAGCATAGATTAAAATTGTAACATAAAATTGTAGGGCTTACTTAGCTTGCCTTTATGTCAGTGTGTTCAGCACCTAATTTAGAGCATATATTAAAAATATACCATAGTACTTGAGCTCACTTAACTCACCATTATGTTTACATGTCAGTCACTAATTTTAGAGTATAGATAAAAAATATAATATAATATTCTATAATATAACACTCGGCTAAAGTCAATTGACAGACCGTCAAAATCTCAATGCTTTCAACCCTCTTTTTTTAACGAAAAAATTCCTTGTTTTAAGTGTCAAAAAAATCCCTACTTTGGCAACACTGTCAGTCAGGTTGTTTTGATTATTTTTTTTTAATTTATCTACTTATAACTTGTATTTAAAAAAAGTCAAGACTGTCATCTGTTGAATGACATGGCATTTTTTTAAAAAAAAATGCTGTCTTTTGGTTGACAGACCCTGCGCTGTACTCAAAGAGCAAGAAATGCTTGAAGAATACGTCAATGTCCATGTTTCAAATATAGGCACTCAGAAGGATGAGCGTAGTGAATTCAAAGTAGTGAGGAAAAGTTCTCAGGTACTCTGTACCCGATTTTTTATGTTTTAATTTCATCTGGCTGGAGATTAATAATAAGAATTTTTCTGGCCAATAATAATTA
This sequence comes from Microvelia longipes, assembly GCA_018340805.1. Taxonomy (NCBI): domain Eukaryota; kingdom Metazoa; phylum Arthropoda; class Insecta; order Hemiptera; family Veliidae; genus Microvelia; species Microvelia longipes. The sequence continues at coordinate 55,664,722 of JACMZG010000008.1, forward strand.
TAATTAATTTATCCCTAAGTTTTAATTTATTGTTTTATATTGTTACAGATGATGTAACTAGAGAAAATAAAGGAGAAGAAATGAAAGCTGATAAAATGGATGATGTTGAAAAGAACAAAGATAAAAAGAAGGGAGAAGGTACAGGAGATGCTTTGGAAGAGGCAACGGTTGATGTAAGATTACTTAATACATTCATATGTTTGATGTAAATTCATTTTAAAATAAAATAATTGTCTTTTGAATCCTTAATCAATTATTTTGGGTCAGTACAATTATATTATGATATGATATTATATAATTATATTATAATATGCATGTATTTTTTATTATAATAATTTTTAGATATTCGTATGTTTTCTTAATTATTAAAATATAAATTAAAAATATTTCTATCTTCTTATAGATATAATTTTAATAATATCAAAATATTTGTATTTAATTGACGTAGCTTTGATAATTCTTAATGGCCTAACTTAACCTAAATTTGAAGTTAACAAATGTAGTTCTGTGGGATCTTGAGTTTGTTATAAATATTCATGTAATTGTAATTATTGATGGTTTAGATAAAAAAATTCTAAGTCTTCGAAGTCTGATTCTAGTTGAGCCTAGTAGGATTTGTAATAGGGTTATGGCAGTAATGAGAACAGATTGCTCCAGTGATCAAATCCCTGTGGTGGCAGAAACAACAGACAGTGCTCCAAAGCTATAATATGAGACACGGTTAAAATCAGTTGACATGGGAAAATAGTGTTGAGGAACTAATGAGGTTGGCCTGATATGAAATTGAGGGCGTTGTTTAACATCTAGGACTAACCTTATTGGCTGTCAACTGATTTTAACCATGTCTTATACTATAGAGGTCCAATAACCTTATACCAAGATAACTAAAAACTTCCTAAGGCATTGCCGACTGATTGATCATTAGACAACTTACTGCTAACTCTGTGGTCCCAGCATATCATTTATTTTAAACTATTGCAAAACATAAAATAAAAATAAAACCATTGTTGCAATAAAACATGTTTCTCTAGTATGATTTATTTATATAAATTTAAATGATAGTATAGTTTCAGATTAACTTATTATCAAATGAACAGCTTGGCATGTCCTTTAACCGTTCGCATTACATTTACAGGGTCCCTATTAGAGATAGATACGTCATGTATGCTCATTTTACATAAACTACACAATGCAATTTAAAAATCTGATCACTTTTGTTATATACTTGTGTTAAAATTTCACTTCTGTGTTAGGGCTGACCAGGATGTTTTTTTTTTTTTTTTTTTTATAATATTCCTTTATTTTAAATAAGTTTAAGTACAAAATAACTGACTCTATGATTAAAAGTAATGAAAATTTAAACATTCTTATGAAACATGCAAATTTATTCATTTATTACATCAATATTGCAGATCAGTTACAATCAGCATATAGGAAAATACTCTCTGCTGTAAGACATTAGTCTTGTGCTGCAAAGAGGATGTTGTTTTATTATACTAATTTAAAGAAACATCTAGTCATCTATCTTTCAGTACTATGTTCTTTTAAATATATATATCTACATAAGAAATATTTCTATTTCCCTCTAAAATTTTTTTTTTTAAATTTGACTTATAAGGATTTTAAATATGTGTTATATTGTCTATCAATAAGAATAGTTTTAATTTTGTATTTGTAATTTTCTTTAGTTATATTAAAATTTATGTTATCTGGTAGTTCATTGTACAGTTTTGTGGATGTGTACTTCCAATGTCTTTGCCCCAAGGTTGTAAATTCAAATTTTGACTCATACGATTGTAGGCCTGTGTCTCCTCTTTAATATGACACCACTCCCGCCCTTGAGCCATTTTTTATAAGGAAACTCATAAAAAACACCGTTTAACAACCCTACTCCAGCTGCCATTTATTTTAGAGCATTATTATTTTAAATAAGTACTCGCCACGATATATCTTTCTACACGTAAAAAATAACAGCTAAGTAAAAGCTAAACAGCTTTTTTAATAGAAGCAGCTGGAATCTAACTTTGGATAGAAAAAAATGCTTACAGGTATTTGGATGACGTCACTGGACAACCATCGATAATAAAACCTAAACAGACTTAAAATAACTTGACTTACCTCCACCTACACATCACCCCCTTGCAGCTGTAGGGACTTTTTTCTACCCTTTTACTGTGTTACAAATGTTGTATTATCTCCTTTCCAGATGATTTTTGTGCGGCAACTATAATGTATAATTTATGTATATTCTATATAATCAGTGGTTAGTGATAATCTCCTTATAACACCATAAATTAGACATTTTGATTTGAATTTTGTTTTGTTTCAGGTTGAAGGTGAATTTATTGAAACAATGAAAGTAGAGAGAAGTGCTGAGAGCTCTTACCACACCAATATTATTGATCATAATGACTTCCCTTGCATGGATGAAAATATACTTCAAACCATGCGACAACAGGTTGAAAACCAGCTTGCTTCCTGGAATCAGGTAATTATATGATAATTTACCTATAATACATGCTATTTTGTATTATATAAAAATATTATTTTAGAAACCTAAATTTAAAAAATTGCCTATTATATTTAAAATATAATATTTCTCACTTCTTATATTTTTACTTCATTTATAATAAATTATAAAAATTATTTATAAAAACCCAAGCTTATCAACAGTTCTGTGTTTGGAATATTTTAATATTCTCATTGGTCATCTTTAAGGATGATTCATACCTATGGAATGGAAATCTCTGTTTATTGAATATTAAACTTAATTATTTCAGACTCCGGGTAATTCAGAAGCCATAAGTACCTGGGAAAAGCTTTGTAATATAACTGAAGAATTAGCTCGACAACTTAGTCAGGAGCTGAGAATTGTTTTAGAACCAACAACAGCTTCAAGTTTAAAAGGAGATTTCAGAACCGGCAGAAGAATCAACATGAGGAAGGTCAACTTTTTTTTCTTATCTATTTAGTGCAATTTTACTTTGTAAACAATATACCTGGAGAAAAGTTTTAAGTGAATTATGTATTTAATATAATATAATCAAACTGCTTACATTAATATTAATTATGATTTCTAATGTGATTATTGTAAATAGCTTTTTATTCATTTATTTTGTATTTTTGTTTTGTTCTAATAAGATGTTTTTGACTTTAGGTCATTCCTTACATTGCCAGTCAGTTTAGAAAAGATAAAATCTGGCTAAGAAGAACAAAACCATCCAAGAGAGAATATCAAATAATATTAGCTATAGACGACTCCTCTAGTATGTCTGATAATCACTCTAAGGAGCTTGCGTTTGAGTCTCTGGCTCTTGTCAGTAAAGCCTTAGGCTTACTTGAAGCTGGAGACCTTTCTGTTGTCAGCTTTGGTGAAAGTATTAAAATACTTCACCGCCTTGGTGATACATTTGATCAACATTCAGGTGGCAAGTAAGTACAACTTATTACAACTAGGATCTTATAAATCTTAGTTATAATGCTCAAATATTTGATTGAACTTAAAAGTTTAATTTAGATTAACAAAGCATATATTTCTAAAACATGTCATTGTGAGATGAATGACCTTTTCAGACAAGAAGGCATTTTAGAGGATAAGAGGATCTTATAATTAATGAAGACGATACAATCTTTATTATTATTTAATGAAGCTACTTTTAGGGTAGTAAATTTAACTTAAACACAATTTAATTTATAGATCTTTAAAGATTAACTGACTCTGCCCAATCTAGGCAGAACATTTAAGTATTTTTATCGCTCTCATAGAAAGGCTTCTATTAAGATGGACCCAGATTACAGGAATTTAGGACTTGGAGTCTTGACATAAATGACTGGAAAGGTGATCAGCAAGTCTGAGTTCTTCATAGATAATGGCTTAGCAGTATCTAAACCTGTGGTTCCCAACCAGAGGTCCCTAGACAACTGGAGGTCTGTGTAAAGGTTTTCATGTGGTCCTATGACTATGGCCGAAGTATGTTTTAAAACTTAATTGAATTAATAATAAATCATATTATAATAAAGTTCTCAGACTTTGTAGATTATATATTGTTTCTCTTTCTGAATGTAAAAATATTGATACCTAGAAGCTCAGCCCCGAGTTTATTTGGAAAAGCATTTTTGATGCCTCGGTCTCTGGCAGTCAACCTTATAATAAAGCTATATCTACAATATCTAAGAGGGTTAAGATTAGGGTAAATTTAAAAAAAATGAACCATTGGTGTTTAATAACAATCAAGAAGTTTAAGGGAAACCCCTCTAATAAATATCCATCACTTGTCCTTTTGTACATTGTTAAGTAAGTTAATGTGATAAAAAATAGTTACACCCTGTGATTGGGAAGGAATGTATTGGTTGGTAAGCTTGAATGAGTTGGGAACCCCTGATATAGACTATTAGGGTAAAAGTCAAACCATGCACCAGTATTGCCAATATAGCATTTAAAACTGGGTATTTTGATACACTTGCATATTTATTTCTTTGTTTTACATAGTTAAGTATTGAGTTTACCTCTTACAGACTGGTGCAAGAATTCTCATTTGACCAGAAACGTACAAGAGTTGGAGGTTTAGTAGAGTTTGCAGTGAGTCAGTTCAGTACATGTACCAAACAGACAGATTCAGCCCTGGCACAGTTGTTAGTCATAGTGTCAGATGGCAGAGGTGTTATGTCTGAAGGAGAAGATAAAATTAGATCAGCAGTGAGGACTGCTGTCCTTAATAATCTCTTCATTATATTCTTAATTATTGATAACCCAACATCAAAGGTAATATTTAAGTTCTTAATAATTGATGTTATTTTAGTTATAAACCATTTTCCCTATGGCAGACGTACAAGAAGTTAACCCTGTAGTCTAATAATTAACATTTTATTAATTTAATAAATCTTTATCATTAAATTTATTTTTAAGAGCTATAAAGTTTAATACCAAGAATTTAAGTTTTTTCTGCATTTTTTTGTATTAAAAGAAATTTAAATTCATTAGAAATAAACCAATAAATATCATACTTATGTATGATATAAGTATATGCATGCGTGTATACTTATACACGCATGCGTGATAAGTGCCTTGCGCAATATTTTTCTAGTCCTGACATCATTACATTGTTAGAAATAATTATTATTTTTCATTCATTATTAGTTACCAATTTACACTAATTGAATAGTATTATACTCATAAAATTCACAAATAATGATAAAATCACAACAAATGTAATAGTGTTAACAAAAAAAAAATCTAAATTATTTTTTCTATTTATTTCTTGAAATAAATATAAATAATAAAGATTTTTTGGTTAACCCTATTACATTTTTTTAGGTATAAAAATCTGAATTGTTAATAAAAAATTAAATTAAACATTGAACAAGGTTGAAAGAAAAGTAAAATGTAGGTTACCTTTAGGTTATGAACACTGGTTTTTACCAGTGACCTTGCAGTAACTTTTTAAAAAGCATAGGAAAGTGTTTTATGTAGCAAGCCGCTATTGCAAATCACCATGAAAATACAAACTTAATATAATACGTGTATACATTTTAAGTTACATTTTTTGTTTTGTTTCTTTTGATTAATTTATTGATATTCTTATTTTAGGATTCAATTCTCGACATCAGAATGCCAAAGTTTGTTGGAGGAAAATTACTGGAAATAAGTTCTTACATGGATAACTTTCCATTTCCATTCTATGTTATTCTTCGTGATATCAATAATTTACCAACTGTCCTGAGTGATGCATTGAGACAGTGGTTTGAGCTCGTCACTAATACATCATGATCAGGCTAGTTCTGGAAACTAATTAGTTTATCTGTAAATGGTAGCTAACCAGCTTAACTAGCCAAAACTTTATTTAGCATTTAAATTGTCCCGAAACATAATTTAAAAAAAATTTAATGGGGAACTTTAACTTTTTAAAGTATAGATTTCAATTATCTATTTGTGCCATGCTTTAGTCACTTGCTGATGGGGTTTAATGTATTATAATCTGACATTTATTGAAAGGACTGATAACTTAGATTGTAAGACTCAAAGCTTTTATCAATTTTTATACTTTTTTATTTATTGTTAAAATGAATTATCGGGTTTAGTAATTTTACCTAGTTCAGACTAGACTACTTATTATTTTTGTTGATAAAAGGCATTTCTGTGTAAATAAATGTTTTATTTATTGTATGAAAGTTATTTATTTCATTTAAAAATACAAATAATTTTATTTTTGCTTATGAACATGAACATAAGTAGAAAATAATATTTGGTTTATTTCCATTAAATAAGATTGTACTGGATAATAGTGTTGATTGATACAAGTTATTTAGAGATCTTTTTATACCTCAATGTTATTTAACTCAATTAGGTTATACATTTTTCATAGGTATTAAAATAGTTTATCGATATAGTTGATACATCAAAGATGAAAAAAAAAAATGTTGTAGGAATAGTACCATCAAAACAAAATATATTTTTCACACTACATTGCTAGGCATTTTCAGTGTTTAAATACAATAAAAACACCAACAACTCTAAGAAAATTTTAACAACAATTAAATATAACCATAAACAACTGATAACATAGTGTGATTTAATCATTTTTCTACTGTATACTGTTTAAATAGAAACAGTATATAATTTCACAAGCTTTACTGTTATTGAGATGCTTCTCCTGCCATAATTCAAAATTTTAAAGTAGAAAGGTTAATGATGTGTGAGCGTTACAGATTTATAGGGAAGGGAAATTCACCAGAACTATAAGGGGCCTGACAAATGCCATTTATCTGAAATAGGAGTCTGCAGGGCTCTGATGTTTGTGTAACCCTGATATAAGATACAAGATTTTTTATGAACATAAAAGGAGCACGAGGCTGTAAAAACAGAGGAATTTATTGAAGGTCTTAACTGGATGTACCACTCTAACAACAAAATAATATTTTTAATAAACCAATCAAAATTATAAACGAAACAAAGTTTACCACCTTAGCTTATTAGTTAAAAGAAAATTTGATTCTGTTATGGTGGCAGCCTTACTGTCCACCAGTAAAGGCACTGTTATAGGAGTGCTTGGGAGAGATAAGAGGGTTTGTTTTTATGAGGTTTAAGGATAATTAATGATAAGGTTGGACGAAAATTACATAACATGTTATGATGCTACAACTCAGGTTAAAAAACATTTACCAGAAACTTAAGCAAAAAATGGATTGTTAAGCACAAATTGCAAAGAAAATTTGACCATTTGCTGACCTTCACACAAGAATTATTTCTTTTTAACAACAAATAAAATGTTGTTCTGAAAAAAAGTCCAAAATAAAATAAATGTTTATTACAATTTTAAAACAATAACATTTATAATTGGATTACAATTTAACTTCATGTTTTAATAAAATGTGAATAATATCATATTTGTTCAAATACTTCTTGGTCCGTGAGCCTTAGAGCAACATAGATATTTTTGTTGCAGGTTGCGAATATAGACTAAATAAAATCATCAATTATACATGAATCTACTTTAAGCTTTTTCCTTTAATACATAATAATATGAATGCTATTCTGCAAGCAATGAATTTGATTATTATTTTACACAAGGTTAATGTTTATAGTCTTTTACAATAATAATAATAATGGAACCAATTAAGTTGGTAACTGCATGCTGTAAATATTTCGTTCATAATGAAATATTTACTCTATGTTAATGAGTTGACTCATTAACATAGAGCTCTAGTTTTAGGCTTAATATTGAAAACTTGAGTTTTTTTTTATTTTTATAGTTAGCTTTGAGCAGTTTAAGCACTGTTTCAACTATGGGAACTACGTTTCCTTGCAAATTTTTCACACTGCTGTTACTAATAAGGTTGAACATATTCAAAGCACAGTCACCTTAGTTTAATGGTTCTATGCATAAGGAATGAAGAAAACTGAGCAGAGTAGTTACCAATTATAGTTAATAATCGATAACTATAATTGGTTGGTTAAAGTGTACCATTAAGTGGAAGTGTTTGAATAAATAAATAATAATAATTACAAATTATTTTAATTTTAACAGTCTAATTAAATTCCGCTTCCACCAGATTAGGACTAAAAAACTTAAATAAATAATTAAAAACCAATATTTAATAATAACTTGGCACAATATATCTATCATGTAAGTTTGTCATGTTGGTAGATTATCTATGAACCATGGAATGTCTTGAATAGTGTAAGGTACTAGAGGCAAGTCATAGGGAAGTGTTAAAAACGGCTTTCTTTGCTCTTCTGGCACATTTGTTTCTTCTTTGAGAGGAAAATAATCAACATCTTCACCAAACTAAAACAAAATAATTTCAAATCCACAAATAATATTTTCTTATTATGCTTCATGACAAAATAAAATATCACACAAATCTATAGCTGCTCTAGAAATTAGGCTCTAATTAGAAAAGGTCTCATTTGTGTTTTTAAAGTTATTATTTTGTAAACGTGAGGATAATATAAGTTACAAAGTTCCTGAAGAGGTTTAGCAGGGCTCTTTAGTAACAAAAGGAAAATACACTAAGATACCCAAGATAAACTATGAATGTTTGTCTGTCTTGGTATCAGAAATTATTTTTTGACCAATTATATTTAATTAAATAAAAATCAGACATAATGTTTCACAAATTGATGTTTTATTTCAAACTATCTCTTTTCTTCATGTTAAGAACTGCGTACTATACAAGAGTAAATCGTTAATGAAAATTAACAACTTACTAAATATTGAGGCAGTAATAAGACTCCAGCCTCATATGACAGTATATTGATTCCACCTGACTTGTTAATGGTGCCCCAAGCAGCTTTAGACAAATTAGCACTAGTGAGTAGAAAGTACGAGGCTTGTGAATTATCAGGTGACACTCTAGTGTAGGATTTAATATGGGGTACTGCTCTTGTTCTGTTAATAGCATCAGCTTTCCAGTTACTAAAACAGATACATAATTATAGTTAAAAAAACTCATATAAATACCAATACATAGTTACTGAACAGCATAAAATACATAAAAAAATAAGCTACTAAACATAAATTTTATTGTAACTATAGAAAAAAACCAATAAAATGCAGATCCTAGTTACTAATAAACACTAAATACAGTCTTTATTTAGTTGCTTTTTATTTAGTTATACAAACAAGTCATTTAGTTGCTATACTTTTTAAAAAAATAAAATTCAAAACACAATGCATAGCAACAATCACCTAAGTTCATTTCTTTCAACTTTCATGTACATAATAATTTATGCCTTCTCCTTACTATGTTAGCTATGCATAATTAAATATCATGTTAAAATGCATGTTAATTAGATAGCTAATAATTAAATATTATATCAATATGTTTGAGAATGAGCATAAATGGAGTCCATCGTAATAGAACGAAAGAATAAAAAGTCTCTCCACAGTTAAAGATTTTATTAAAAGTAAAGCAGAGCGCTTTCGACCTAACAAGAGGTCATCATCAGTGCCTATTAAACAAATAAGACAAAAATGTCAAAACAAACTTATACATAAAATTACAAAATTAAACCAAAGAAAACAGATAAATTACAGAAATGGAGTGATAAATAAATATAAATAAATAAAAATAAATACATAAAATAAAGAAATTAATTAATTAAAAAAAAATGAAGAAATAGAATATTACCGTTGAGGCGAGATAAGTGTTAAAAAAAAGGTAGTTTTAAATATAAAAAGAATCAAGATGGTTTGAGTAGGCTTGTAACAAGACACATACGGTGGATGCAGGGTGAGGCGCCGTAGTAGCGCATTGATAAGCGGCGTTCGCTCCCTCTTTCGTTCAAATTAAGATCACCAAACAGTGTCCTGACTTCTAAATATTTCTAAGTTCTCCAAAAAGTTCAACTTGCGACCTTTATCACCGTAATGAACTATGCAAGCTTTATGCGGCGCGTTCACGTGGTTTTCAGAGATAGGTGTACGTAGAATTTGCTGGAAGTTCGTTTCAGGTGCTCTGAAAGTCTTGTGCTTAGTTTCCTTCCGGTCTGGCCTAAGTACTCAGCTTGGCACTCCCCACATTGGACTTTATACACTCCGCTGCGCGATTCTAAAGGGATCGGGTCCTTAACATTACTAAGGTAGGTTTTAAGAGTCTTACGGTTGCTGAAGCTAACATTTAAGTTACTACTCTTTAAAACACTACCTAAACGTTGCGATAAAGTACCAACGTAAGGAATGGAGCACCATTGCTTGATATTTTCAGGTTCTATCGCGTCCTGGCCATACTGACTATTCATAGCTCTAAGCACAAGCGCGGCCTCTTTCTTCCTTATTATTTTATTTACTATTTCCACCTGATATCCATTGACCCGGGCTATATCGCAATGGTGTTGTATTCTTTTTAAGTAAGCTTCATGATCCAAAGGGAGGGTAAGTAAACGATGAATGAATGAGTTAAAAGCCGCCATTTTGTGGCACCACGGGTGATAAGAATCGGCCGGAATCACGTTGTCTTGTGGATGTTGGCTTTCTATAAACTTCAAAACTTAGTTGGCTTTCTTTCCTGAATATTGAGACATCTAGGTAGTTAAGTTTGCCTCCTTCTTCTACCTCAAGGGTAAATTTAAGGTAATGTTTGCAATTATTCAAATATTCCAGAAAAGAGTTAAGTTTACTAATCGAACCAACCCAGACCACAAAAATATCGTCTACATACCGCTTCCAGAACTTGATATATTTTCTAAAGGTTATTAATGTCATCGATGAACTCTTTGTAAAAGTAATGCATAAATACATTAGCACCTAAGGGAGATAAAGGTGCGCCCATAGCTAAGCCTCCTTTGCCACTGTAGAACTCTTCATTGAAACAGAAATAATTTTGACTAAGACATAGCTCCATAATTTCTAAAAGCTCAGCATTTAAAAATTTTATCAGAAGAGTGTTTACTAAGTAAGGCACTGAACAAACGTAAGCAAGTATCCGATGGTATACATGTAAACAAGTTGACTACGTCAAACGATACTAAAATAAACTTATTAGGTAAGTGGACTGCCTTCAGAGTCTCAACAAACTCGCACGTGTTTTTCACAGCATCAATGGCTTGAAAGTTAGTTTTGTTGGAGAATATCTTATTTACCCATTTACCAAGCTTTTCAGTAGCAGAGGAACAAAATGGAACAATAGGCCGAATATCCAGTCCTGGTTTGTGTACTTTAATAGCTCCATAGAATCTGGGTGGTATGGGATTCATATGTTTTAAACTAGATTTATAAAAGTTTTCAGGAAACAGGGATAACTCTTTCTTAAGTATGTCGACAACCTTTTGTTTAAACTCCTCTGTAGGATCCTTGTCAAGCTTCTCGAAACCATTTTCACTTAAAAACTTAAGTACTTTGTCCTTATAGACATCTTTATCGATGACGACACTGCAATTGCCCTTATCAGCCTTGATAATGATAAGGTTATAGTCATTAAGTTTTCTCTGGATGTTTTTTAGAGTTTTATTTTCTTTCTTTATTCTGGTCTTTTCAGCTCTAGAGACATTGTTATGTCTAATGTAGTCATCAATTTTCCTACTGCATTCGGTCTTAATCCCATTATCTATAAATAGTGAGTCCAATGATGAAACAAGGTTAGCCAGATCATAATAAGATGGCAGGAATTTAGGGCTATACTTCAATCCTTTATCTATCATCTTCCTTTCTTCATCAGTAAATATATCCGGTTCTATGTTTACAAACTTAGTACGAGAATAGAAATTAAAAGATTGGGATTGAAATCTATCGTTAGTAGACATAGAATTACTATTATAAGAAACGGAAGATGTCGAAGGGTTTTCATAATTGGTTACTGTAGTAGGTAAAGGCTGGATATTTATGTGACTCGATGACGTCATAGAGTTCCCAACGTTCGGTGAAACGTCAATGTTAGAAGTAGATTGGGAGGTCAATATTACATTAGGTGCAGCAATAACTTGGTTAACCATCTGACCTGATGACATCATTGAGTCTCTTTCTGAACTTGATGACGTCACAGTAGAGTTACGAGTTGGCGGCGGTGTAGTACAAGGTATGGTAGCTTGAACAGGAGTAGCGTTATGATTACAATTGTTATTGTTTATGTTGTTATTATGATGTTTGAGTCGTTCTATCTTTAAACTAAGCTTGTTTTGCTTTCTTCTTCCTGTCTCCAAAACAATACGTGAAATATCAGAGTCTATAATAACAACACTATTTTCACCGTGTGTAATAACTAGCTTCCTTCTAATATATTCACTATAATGCCTAGCGTTGTCTCGCACTTTATACCATCGATGTAATTCTTCTTTCAACATCATAAAATTTGGTGATCTTAATTTGAACGAAAGAGGGGAGCGAACGCCGCTTATCAATGCGCTACTACGGGCGCCTCACCCTGCATCCACCAGTATGTGTCTTGTTACAAGCCTACTCAAACCATCTTGATTCTGTTTTATATTTAAAACTACCTTTTTTTTTAACACTTATCTCGCCTCAACGGTAATATTCTATTTATTCATTTTTTTTTTAATTAATTAATTTCTTTATATTTTATGTATTTATTTTTATTTATTTATATTTTATTTATCACTCCATTTCTGTAATTTATCTGTTTTCTTTGGTTTAATTTTGTAATTTTATGTATAAGTTTGTTTTGACATTTTTTGTCTTATTTGTTTAATAGGCACTGATGATGACCTCTTGTTAGGTCGAAAGCGCTCTGCTTTACTTTTAATAAAATCTTTAACTGTGGAGAGACTTTTTATTCTTTCGTTCTATTATATCAATGTTATCATCTTAGAGAAACAAGAGTTTCATAAATTTGTTTCACTAACTAATAAGCTCTATTACTAATAGTAACAACAATAAACAACATCGTTTGATACACTTACTGTAAATAATTAGAAAGCCATTCCTGTTTCCTATGAGTTATAGATGAATAAGGTAAACAACCCCCTCCAAGTAAACCATCTGCACTTCTTTCAACATTTGAAAAACTAGGATATATCTAAACAAAGATCAAATTAATCTTCTGATTAAGTAATTGGATTTAAAAAGCAGACTATAAAGAAGGGTCTGATTTAAAATAAGATTGGGAAGTCAAAAACATATTCAGCAGCTTGTTTTGAAAATAGCTTTTAACAGAATATAGTGTGCAATTTCTTTTTCTTTATCAAGCTATAGTCACAAAATTTTAATCAGTTAACAGCGTGAAGAAAATGCAAGGGAGCCAATGAGGTTAGTCTGGGATCTCATCTCTTCTTTCATTGGTTGTATACATAAATTAATACAATTACATTAATACACAGGTTATATTAAAAATGTCAACGTTTGGCATTGAGAAGACCAGCTATTATAAACAATGCACTATATACTAAATCTGACATTTTTGTCAATATACAGGTAACGATTCAGGCTTGAACTAAGGTCTAATACATTTTTCTCAAACAGCTTGTCTTTAAATGCTTATGAGAGTCCACTGGTTGGTTAGATCTGTGATTGTTAAATGTGAGAAGGGAAGAAGAAGAGAAAAGAAAATGGGACGGGGCTTGTATGTAGCATAAAGGTGGGTATAAAGCTGGCTGATCAATAAACAACTGCGGTAGTTCAAGGTCACTTTACATGGTGAAATACAATTAAAACGCCTAAAAAATATATAAAAAATAAATTAAATAAAAAAAAACAGTTGATGTCAGTGATAAAAAATTTAATACACCCTGAAAAAGAAATCCAATATCTTTTATAGAACTTAAATATAAAATTAATTTATTAAAACAATTTGAAAGGTAAAACAAAAAAACAAAAATAATACAATCAATTTATCGTGTATTGAAAAAAGTATTATTGTTTTCACCTCATATCCACCACAATAGAGAGGTGAGTAAAATTATGATGGTTTTTAGATCCCACTAATTTTGTAAATTAGGAGACCTTGCAAATTAAGTCTGAGATGTAGCACCTCCAAAATTCACCATAGGGTTAAAATATAAGATGAAATCCACTGGCGAGCTTGGGTTAAGTTAAAAGAAAAGCTTAACATCTGTTGTGTTCATCTAACACTCTGTACTGTAGATTACATGAGAGAAAAATTATGAACTTTATTTGCAAAACAAATAACAAGAGGCGGCATTGACATTTTGTGATTGTAATGAAAATAATTAGATAAATGAATAAAATAATTCATAACATAATAAATAATAAAAGATAACATTTAATTATTCTTCTTATTAATTCCATTTGAATTAAAATCAAACGTTTTCATTAAAATGATACTGAAACTTACCACAGATAAAGAAGGCCTTTGCATTAGAGTAGATGGAGACTTTGTGGTTGAAAATGTAGTCAGGATATCCCCCAATAACCATGACTCTGGTTTAGGGCCTAAGGATCCTATTGATGATATCTGTGTAATTATTTTGTAACTATTATTCTCTACAACTGATGCATGATTTTTCAAAACATTCCTCAATTTTGCCTGACCCCATTGTCCATTTATTAAACAGTGTGACCCTGGAGCAGATGCAATGAAGAAAACACTGAAATTCAAGATAATAAATACATTTTAATATTTAGGGTTTTAAGATACCCAGCATATAAATTCAATTTTATTTTAATAGACATTGAAACTATATTCAAAAATATATTTTACATTCCAAAGCAGGTATAAAAACAGAAAAAAATGTTATCCCTCATTAATATTTAGTTTATCTGAATTGAGCATAAATAACATTATTGGGCCAAGAATATGACATTTCACTTGGCTCAACTCAATATTCTAGAGAGGAATTCTATTATTTTACTGCTTGCCATGATGTTGCACAGCTCAACTAATAACTTTATTAAACAAAGAATTATAGTTTTTATTGATTACTTTAAGAATAAATAAAACCAATTTTAGTTCCACAATGGGTTTAATGGTTGCTGAACCACTCAAGGTAGTTTACTCCGAGGTTCATCCATACGGGTCATCACTTTTTAAGAAATAAAAACAGTTATTCAATAATAAAAACAGTATTCAAATTATCACTATGGCATACTTTATATGAGACATGTCGGCTTTTTTAACTTTATCTATCCAAGGCTGCAGTACTGGTAAATTATACACTTGTAAATAAGCTAATAAATCTTTTTTAAAATTAGTTCTTGAGTCTCCTTCAGATGTATCATCTGGAAACATTTCTTCACACTATCACTAATCCAAACCCTGTAAACAATAATTCAGAAAGAAATAGTGGAATATAAAACTTGTCAAAACTAAACATAAATAAGATTAAACTTCGTAATTAATAATAATAATTATTATTAATGTATTATATCAGCACTGATACTAAACAGTAAAGATACATGTATAAACATACCATATGTTCTGTTCTAAATACTCCCCCTCACGATACAAGGCTTTTGCCTTCTTGTGAGGGGTAAATTCATAAATATTTTATATAAATGTATGTTGCATGTGTATAAAAAAATGTATTGTGAATTATATAAATAAATAAAATACATAAATCATTAGAAACTATTGTATTGAAGGAGTTCATCATATTATGGTGAATAAAAAGTCTTCCCACTGTATTTCTTCAAACAAAATAGGGCATCATCATCAAACCCAAAGATACACTTGCCGTATTGATGTAGATGGATACACTTGTACCAAATTTCAACCCAATTGGATTATTTTTCGATTTTTGAAAAATAAATCAAAAATGTAAATCAATTTACATTTCATTTGGTAAAAATTGAACTAATGCTGATAATGAGATGAAATTTGGCACATAAAAGTGTTAGGGAAGTGAGCACTTTCCAGAAGATATTGCAGGGAACTAATCTTATAAATAATGACTTTATCTTATGATCAAAATTAGTGCAATGAGTATTAAAAGAAGTAATCTAAAGAAGGATACCCTTGAGTTCTATTGGTCCAATCACTTTCTATTAAATTAGCAGTGCAAATAACAACTCTGATTGATTTATCTAAATATGAGAAGATCATCATTTTTCTGAAACAAAAAGAACAAGCTTGCAATAGTAAGAGGTAGATGGAAGTAACATGATAGGTACATAATCAATTTAAAGAAGTCCTAATTGTACTACGTCCTTGTCCTAAATAATTTTTCCATGATATTAATAATTATTAAAATTCCATACTCTGCTTCATACATAATTTTCTTGTACTATAGGAGATGAGAATCTCTTTTTTTAAATTAGTAAGCAATTAAAATTGTTCTCTCTTTTTTAATGTGCAAACAAATTAAACATTTTGCAAATAAAATTAAATTGTAATAAGTAATTATAATTAAAATGTTAGTAACACTTACGTATGATGAGAACCAAAGCTTGAAGGAGGTTTAACTTTAGCATATTTCAAAAAGGAATTGAATTTTGACCCAAATTCAGTATCAGTCTCTCCATAAACAAGTGTCATTGGTTTTTTACTACAAAAATAAACAAGTTATCATAATTAAGAATGCAAAAATTATGTTTTTCATATAAAATTGAACAGTAAACAACTAAATACTTGTTAAAAGGTATAATAATTCAATAGGTTCTCTAATGTTTTAAGACTCTTAGTGTAGAACTCCATGATAATAAAAGATAAATAAAAATACTTTAGTTCCACAAATAATTGCCATTTTTTTAAAATTATTTGTGGAACTAGTCTTTTTATTTATCTTTTATTATAACGATAATTACAAATAAAACTCTTTGCTTCTGCTTTCTGTAGAGGCAACATATTTTCTGAGGGGGTAGGGGATGTCGCACCTCCTGGCTATGGGCCTGTGACCTACAATAAGAGGTCAGACAGCTATGGACTTGTAAATATTTATAGAAATTTCTGAGTGACAATTTTTTGAAGAAAATGGTTGGTAATCATTTTTAGTTTTTCTACTCTCATCAGGTTTACTTCAACCTCTGGGAAGAAGTTTAAATACAAAAGTAAACTACCAATAAAAATTTATCAATCAAGGAGCAACATTCCTTGCCAATTGGTAGTAGCTCCCTGGGGGGGGGGACTCTAGAGTTATAGTGGGGTAAGGCCACAATTGCTGCTTTGGTAATGGCAGGGCAGAGTAGAATTTGGCCATTCTCCAAACACTTCATGGTAAGCCGGGATCATGAGCTAGGCTTTGCCACTTGAAATTCCTAATTGGAAGCCATAAGAAAGGTAGACGAACCTTCAGAAGATCAGCGAGTCATCTTTTTTAGGGGCTCGCTGCTTTGATTCTAGAGGCACATTGCATTATTCCTCCATTGACATAAAATAATCAATCAAATTAAACTACAAACCTATGCCCCATTGAAAAAAAATTAGCAAGAATCCATCCAAATTGTATCATAAAATTTATTAGTAATGATTCTTCAAGCAATCCTAATGGAAAGTCTAATAGCTCTACAAAATAAATAAAATTCACATGAGTACTTTGAAATGGGTCAATGGCATAAAAAATAAAATTTAAAAGTTTATTTATCATTTTATATTAAAATTGTTTCAAACGATACCTGGAAATGTGATGGAAAGTCTATCAGAATTAGATCTAGAAGTTGTTTCAAGTCCAGTATATAAAATGTTATATGGAGAGGCTTGTCTTAATTTGTCACCTATATTCATTTGCATTTGTGAATGTATTTGCTCTCGATAATTTTCTAATTGACTCATGTTAGATGATTGTCTAGCAGCACTAACTCTTTGCTTTTCAAAAGTTTTCGTACCAGGCTGTAAACTTGAAGATGAATTGACATTATTTTCAGAAGATGTCCCAGGAAGAGTATGAGAATTGTTTAACTGTCTTGAATTAGTCTCAGACATTGAATTTTGACTGCTAATTAGTTTATTAGGAGAAACTTTTCTACTTTGAATATCAACTGCAGAGTTATTACTACTGGATATGCCAGCAAATATTTCACTATCACCTTCCAACAAATTACCAATATCAGACTCTCTTTGACTACTATCAACTTTGATCCTTTTTGTTGAAGGTTGAGATTCTACTAATGAACTTTGGATCCCTCTTTCTATTTCTAACTGTTCTTTCAAAGTTTTAAAACTCACACTTGGAATATAACCAAATGGAACATGGATTTCATGTTCACCTATTTTTTCTAGCAACTCTTCCACTAAAAATAAAACATCAAAAGCTTTAAAATTATAAAAGTAAGTAGCAATTAAAAAATGTAGTATACAAATATATTTATTACACAATACAATCAACAATTCTAGTATTGAGAATGCATCATTTTTAATAATAATAGGATAATTAGAAACCCTTCTTTACAACAGTTATAAGTATTAGGATAATCAGAGAGTTCTAAATAATATGAGCATGAGCACCAGGTACTTGCATAAGTCTCAGATTATTAATTTAGTCTTTAAATTAATCTATTTTTGAATAGTTCCAGGACCATAACCAAAATTAGTCTATTTTTATGCATTTACAAACGGACCTGGGTAATTGATTGATTCCAAAACAAATTATGGATTTATATAATATCAGTTCCTTTAAATTACTTGTAACACATCCTATAACATGACATGCATCAAATTCGTTAACTTGTGGTGATTGAATTATCTTAGTATTATGTGTCAATGCATTGTCAGAGAAGCACTTATTTATAATATACATTTTTACTTTTCTTCACTTACATCATTGGTATAGAAGAAAAGTAAGTATTGGGTTTACTCTAAAAATCTGAAACCCAAACTTCACCAAAATGTGGTGAGGAAAAGTTCTGAAGTGGCCCGTGAACATTTTTTTTAATTAGGTTTAGGGTACAGGTGAATTATCAGTGGGACTATCCACACACACACACACACACACACACATACATACATATATATAATATATATATATATATATATATATTTATATATATATATATATATATATATATATATATATATATATATATATATATATAACAGTCATGACTATACAATATATCTGTTGGGGTTCAGTAGTACTAGAGGGTTGGGAGCTAGTATAGAAGAGAGACCCCCACTTCTTGTCCCATTGGGTTAGCCTACTGCCCCTATCAGGACAAAAATCGCTCCCATGGAACCACGGCAAGCAAAGCAGGGCTGTCATAGGCATTCCAAAACAATTGGGACCAGTTACGGCTCAATTGAACCACCCTAAAGAGGCTTAAACACCCTTGGAAGTGATTACGACCATAATCACTTATCACGTGATTACGGCAGTTGCATTGCAACGGTCAATTTATAATACAAATTATTGGAAAATATATAATAGTGGTGCTGGCTGGCTGGCAGAGTATAAGTTGGTTTAGAGTCCTCATTACAAAAAGCTGGGGATTCGGAACACTTTCTCTACCACCAACTCCTTTTTTTACATAATATATTTATGACTTTCTGTCACATAAGCAACATGAAAGCATCATCGACAGGCAACATGAAATCTGCATAATCTTGTCTACAACTTAAAATGCTACAGTAGCCCCAAGCTGATGAAATCTATAAGGTAATTCAAATGGAGGGTTTTAATGAATGAAGTCATTTCTTTACATGTTAGGTATAAATAGCAAATTTTCCATTAGTACGTTCACACACACTCTAGACTTGGATCGGTATGAATACGTTTAACAATTACTCGTCAACTAACTTCCGGTTCTTTTGCAGAGCGTATTTGGTTTAGTCGATCTTTGATGTGAGATTTCGTGATAACTGATTCCCCCAAAACAATGGGTGTATAGTTAACCTTCACTTTTGGTGATAAAGGAAGTTTAAAACAAAAATTATTTTAATTAAATTGTGATTTCTTTGCGTATAATAATTTACACTAAAAAAAAATAAATTTCCAAAAGTATTTAGATCAAAAAAAACGGTTATATAGAAGTGAAATAAAAGTTCGACGGAAGGTATCCATTAAATACGATCGTCTCTAATAGGTACACACACAAAAGAAGCGTTATCGGGGATCCATGTAGATTCTTCTCCCTTAGTTCTAGCGTATGGATCGGATCCCCTCCGCATGGTTCATTACAGCTTAATTACCGTATTTGAGAGATCGTACTCTATACGATTACACGCGATCTAAAGTGTGTGTGAGCTGTACTAAATGTTGACTACTTATACTGATTCCTGCAATGACGTCACACGTCATTCATAAAGAGTCAGGTTATAACCTCCGAATGTGCTTAAATTTCTAACATCTTGGACCTAGTGGCTAAAATTTCTTCTTTTGACATTGGCACTCGTTTTAACAGCCCGAAATACGTGAGAAAAGTCACTTGTTGATTATGTTCCATAATAATCACATTAAATAGATAACAGTAACTCACAGTGCAAGTGCCTAAACTGTCGAAAATGTTCATACTTCCGTCTATAACATTTTTCTTTATAACTACATTCTTCCCTTCTATCCATGGTATGTTTTTAAAACAATAAACATAACAATAAACTGAAATGGTTTATTGTTGTTTATGGTTTGTTAACACATCTGTTATTGACACAAGTTTGTTGTGAACAGATTCGTTTTATTCTTCTTTTTTAATGTCATAAACTAAATACTTCAGACCTGTTTAAGTATCTATAGTCTCTGCTTCAGACATCACTCTCTTTTTTTGTTAGCATTCTATTTTGTAGAGTAAAGGGATTAAAAAGATATAAATAATTAATATTGTTTGACCTATATTCATAAATGTTTAGTTAAATATATATGTTCACAAAAGTTGGGGAAATAAGACCTTATTTCCCCCACTTTATTTGAGTCAATTTGAAGTAGACATTTCCAATTGGTTGGTTCAGTCTGCCATACTGCAGAAGAAGAGAAAGATAAGTTATGACTAAAGGAGGGAAATAAGTTGTTTTGTTTTGGGTTTAAGTGATAAAAGTGGTTTTTTATTCTACTTTTTGTCATTCTTGTCTTCTTATTATTTAGAATGAGTAGCAGTGAAGTCGAAGAAGTTGATGATTTACTAGCTTACAGTGGCAGTGAATATGAGCCGTCTTCGAGCGGCGAGGAAAGTGATGTGTCGTCTTTAGAACCATCTGACTCTAGTGATAAAGAT
This sequence comes from Microvelia longipes, assembly GCA_018340805.1. Classification (NCBI taxonomy): domain Eukaryota; kingdom Metazoa; phylum Arthropoda; class Insecta; order Hemiptera; family Veliidae; genus Microvelia; species Microvelia longipes. Next base: position 55,685,706 of record JACMZG010000008.1, read on the forward strand.
TCTGCAAACGATTCAGGCGATGACAATGCAGGTAAACTTGGTTTTGAAGCTATAGATCTAATCAAGTTGTTCTGCATTTACATAAGTGAGCTTCGTCTCCCCCAGGCTGCGTTGCCTGTATTATTTTTGATTATTGCATCCCATTTTCTATGTATTTTACGATTTTCACCTCACATCCCATGCCTGCATGGTACTTCGTGGCCGCTTATTGTTCTAATTTGGATAGTATGCTAACTAGGTTGGGACTGGGATCCTAACGATCTCCCCTTTCTCTAGCACCAGTAAACACAGTAGATTTTGTACAGATTATCCACAAAGAAGTTTATTAAAACATTATGTTTGTGTTAACATTTGCCTCACGATTTGGTGTGTCAACAACCTTAAATGTGACATCTTGTTTAAGCCCATTTTTTGCTTTATAACCAGACATCAAAAGGTTATTACGAGGGCTAATAAAGTTATTAATTTCCTGCTAACAAAAAACTTTGTAACCCCAAACATCTAACCATGTTCCAATTAATTCAATTTATTATCATTATATATGGCAGAATCAGCATCTTAAACAGATGTCACTGGCTGGCTTATTTCAAGTAGATACACTAGAAATATTCTCATTGTTTTTATTAATTTTCCTGAATTTGCCTTTCAAACATTAAGCACATTTAATGAAATATGTTGTAGGTAACAAAAAGAGAAAACGGACTAGAGACCCTAATAAAAGAAAAGCTAAAATGCAACGCAAGAATAGAGATGGTGCATTGCCAACTGGTTCCACTTCAACTGGCTCTATTCAGTTCAAACCCTTTTGTGATTTCATGTCCGGGGTTACCTTTGCTATGAGTGGTTTTGTGAATCCTTTGAGAAGTGAGCTTAGGAGTAAAGCAATTGAAATGGGAGCAAGATACAAACCTGACTGGGATCCAACCTGCACTCATTTAATGTAACTACGTTTAACTTTTCAATCCTAAAATTCTCAGCCATTGCTTCTCTTTCTTATTTGGAGGAGTGTAATAGCACAAAAGCCAGTCAAGTGTAATAGCAGAATTTAGGACCCCTTTAAGAAATTTTTATAAAATTTATATAATTGTTTTTGCCTTATAGTTTCAAGAGCAAGAAAGCTCAGTCTGGCAGTGAGGCAGAAACAGTGTTGTTTTTAGTTAAACCTATAAAAATTTATAGTAAAGTCAAGGTTTCAGTGCAGATTAGATACAAAATGCCTGCACAAGGACTCATAAGGCAGAACACTATCGAAGAGAATATGCAAGAAGGGTCTAACAATGTGATCTACTTGCTAGTTGACCTGTCATCTCACCTTAATTACCATCACTAATTAAATCTCTGTTTTACTGTAATAAATTTAAAAAAATAACATTTCCCAACTATGGTACTAAGTTTTCTTGCTTTGCAACTCGTATTTTTGTCTTAAATGTCTTTTGATCTTTGATATTCACTGGTATGATAGAAGTCTTGTTGGAATAACAATTCAAATATATTTTTTGATCAAAATTATTTTTGATTCAAAATGAGTGCCTTGTAAGTTTTCTTCTAAAATCTAATGTCTTCTTATCATAACACTTGATATTTGTACTAAGTTTGGGTAGACTCAGTTCAGGCTATTGACCTGGAGTGTGTTAACTAAAGAGCAAAAATCTTTTAAGATTTGAACCATTTGACTTCTTTAACAATGATGCACTTTCGGCTCCTGGCAGTGCCTAAACTTCATACTGTCACTGTAATTATTTGCCTAGAGTAAGCATGTCTTATTTTTTGACAGTAACAGAAACATTATGTTGCTGTAATAAACATGTCTTATTCTTACCAACCATTCATAATGATTTCCAATTAAACATTTATTTTAGAGTTTTATAAAAAGTATCAGCACTATAGACTATTAGTGTTTTAATATGGAAAATTATAGTTTTCTAGAAAAAACAACATTCTACCTATCCTAAATATTTTATGACTAACTCAATTTATTTTATTTTTAGTTGTGCTTTTAAAAATACACCCAAGTACAATCAAGTAAAAGGAAAAGGTAAAATTGTTAAGAAAGAATGGATTGAAAACTGTTACTCGTCTAGAAAGTGCTTCCCATGGAGAAGGTAGTATTACTTTTTTTTTAATAAAGGTTTGTTTACTTATACAATCCGATCTTGTGTTAATGGCAAAATTTACAAGAAATTAAATGAGAAAAACTAAGATTAGAAAGTGCATTATTATTTAAAATAGTTTTTTTTAGATAATGCATATGTCTTAAAAAATCAGATCATATATCTTGCATAAATTACATCAGTCCCCAAATTTTAATGTGTTTCAGTCAAATACCCACTTCAGTAGTTGAACTTTCAAAAAAAGCATTAAAGCATTGTTGCTTGAGAAAACCTATTATAATGTTAAAGAGTTTTTTTTTGCTGATATTTATCATTTATTATTAGTATAGATAGATACTAGATATAATTTAGTAGTTCCACCCTGAATGTTTAGTGTTAGTGTGGGGTCATTCCATGTCAAATCAACACAAAAAAAAGTACATTTTTGGATTTGATGTCACCGATTTTAATATAATTTGGCTGACAGGTAGGCACCATAAAAGAAAGAAAATATTCAGATTTTTGGCTAATTTGGTGCAGCCATATTGCCGCAGTAGGGTGGTGAATTTTTCAAAAAATGTGATTTTTCAACTTTTCTTTGGCTACAAAAATGGCTGTATCTAAAATTCTGCATATGGTGTGATTATTATTTTGATGGCGTTTAAAAGCTTAAACTTAGCCCTTTCAAATAGATTCTACATACTTTAGGATAATGAGTCACAAGTTTTTATTAAGAGCAAATATAAAATAAAAATGCTAATAACTTAAAAAGTGCCTTTTTAAATTTTTTGAAAAAAATTCCTAAAAAAGAGCTTAAACTGTTAGTAAAATGTCCACTAAGTTTCATTTTTGGACCACCATGGGATTGGACGCAGTAGCGTATAATGTGTGTCAAAAAGTAAAAAAGTCACTTTTTTTGATATTTCTATCAATGATTATGTGATAAATCTTAACTTTTTTACACTTTGACATACCTTGACACACGTTACGCACTACTGTGTCCAATCCCATGGTGGTCCCAAAATGAAACTTAGTGGACATTTTACTAACAGTTTAAGCTCTTTTTAGGAATTTTTTTCAAAAATTTTAAAAAGGCGCTTTTTAAGATATTAGCATTTTTATTGTATGTTTGCTCATAATAAAAACTTGTGACTAATTATCCTAAAGTATGTAGAATCTATTTGAAAGGGCTAAGTTTAAGCTTTTAAATGTCACCTAAATAAAAATCGCACCCTATGCAGAATTTTAGATACAGCCATTTTTGTAGTCAAAGAAAAGTTGAAAAATCACATTTCTTGGAAAATTCACCACCCTACTGCGGCAATATGGCTGCACCAAATGAGCCAAAAATCTGAGTCTTTTCTTCCTTCTATGGTGCCTACCTGTCAGCCAAATTATATTAAAATTGGAGATATCAAGTATTTTTACCTGTGTTGATTTGATATGGAATGACCCTGGGTAATATTTTTTTTGTTTTTTATAAAAAAAATTTTTTAGTTTTGCAGTCTGTGTGATAATTTATAATTAAGTTTTATTTATTTGCTTATTTTTTTTTAACTTCATTGTAAAATTTTGACAATTGAGAAACTTTGTAATAAAGTAACCTCAAGTATGTAAATGGTATCTTCTTTACCATTATTTTGATCTAAATGTCTTATGATGCTTATTATTAAATAATATTTCCAGTACAATTTCTGCTAGTTGTCAAACCTTAATTACATACTCAACTACTTTGATATTTTTAGGTATGCTCTTAATTGGAGAGATGTTTATAAAAATGAGTCAGAGGACGAGGTTCATGAAATGGTATTAACCAATAGCAATGATGTACCTGATACTCCATCAGATTCACTTATAAATTCTACAACTTCTACTCTTATTAATGATAATAATCCATCAAACCATGAAAGGTAATACACTTATGATTACAATTATTGTTACTTTTCTTCACCTACAGTAGGCATACAGGAAAAGTATTGTGTACTCCTTAAAATCCAATATTGATATTTCATTACATTCATATGCAATGAACTATGAGGGACTTTTATGATGTTCTGAGAGTTGTGAGGAAATTGGCTTTAGTGCCTGATTTTTATTTGATGTTTTTAGTTATAATTTATTTTACCAAAACGCCAGCGAATGTATTCCTTTTCGGTTTCACCATCTATGTAAAAATATATTGCAACTTTTAAAAAACTTACTAGCTTATAAGCTAGTTGTTGTGTTTGGTAGGGTGTAAGGTAGTTGGGTGAGAGTTCCCCTACCTTTTGGTACCACCCGGGGTAGTTATACTAACCCCAGTACGCTTACTGCTGCCATACATGTCCCCTAGTAAGATGCTCTGCATCATGTTAACCATGTTAATACATAACCCTCCAATAAACTATTTTTATGTTTTGTGTAAAATTAAATTTTTAGTTTTTATTCATCGATCCCGAGTTGCTTGGCAACACTTGTGTACATTTTTATTTATTTGTTTCAGCTCTTCAAATAAAAATACTGACAATGATGTTTCCTGTAATATATCTTCAACCAACGATGTTTGGCCTGATACAAGTTTAAATCTGACAGAGGTTAAGAACTGTGTTTCTGAATCTGTAGAGCAGACTGTATCTGATTTAGTTTCTTCCACAAATTGTGGAAATAATGTTAGTTAGTATAGTATATATTCTTAACACAAATTCTAAAATAACCTGTAAATAAGAAAGCACAGTCCAAATTGTTATTAAAATATAATTTCTTAAGGTACCACAAGTTTCATTAATGAAATATAAGATTATCCAATTAAAGAGAATCAAGTTAATATAGAAATCAGAAAATCACCTTAGTAAAAAACTATCAAATGTGGTAATATTAATTTTATATTTAGGTATTTCTTATTGCTGTAAATTCTGTTGGCCTAATTAAAGCTACTGATATAATTATTTTTAAATACTAAATTTTTATAATAATAATATCTTTATTTCCATACATACGATATATATATATATATATATATAATATATATATAATATATATATATATATATATATATATATATATATATATATATATATATATATATATGTGTATATATATATATATATATATATATATGTATGTGTATTATATATATATATATAATATATATATATATATATTATATATATATATTATATATATATAATTAATGTTCACAAAAAACTCACTTTTAAACTATTTGAGAAAACTCTATTAAAGTCAAAATACAAACTGATAAATCCATGACAAATTTATCTGTCTATGAAATGTCACAAACTGACATTAATACTCCCCCTAGTTGTGCAGTTCATAGATCAGATACTCCCATTTTCCCACATAACTCCTTCAGCCTAGGTGCATGCAAAGGTTTCGTTAAAAGATCTGCTATCTGTTCTTGCGTAGATACTTTTGCGATTCCAATGTCACCTTCTGTAACAAGTTCTCTGACGTAAAAATGCCTAAGACGAATATGTTTTGTACGCTTGTGGTATTCAGGATTTTGTGCTAATTTTATTGCAGCTTCATTATCTACTTGAAGCATTTGAAGTTGATCTTTGAGATGTCCAAATTCATTTAATATGTTCTTGAGGTAGACTATCTCTCTAGCTGCCTCACTTGCTGCTATTATTTCAGCTTCAGTAGTAGATACCGCTACTGACGGTTGTCTCTGACTCAGCCACATGATAGGACCTCCAGAATACAAACACACAACACCTGATGTTGATCTCCCAGTTTCAGCGTCACCACCATGGTCTGCGTCACTATAGCTCTCTAAGCAATCCCTCTTGTAACCATTCTTATAGATAATTTTATAATCTATGGTTCCCTTAAGATACCTTAGTATTTTTTTTTTGAATTTTATTTGTTTTGTAGGATTTTCCAGGTCCTAGATACAACACTTACTGCAAGCAATATCTGGTCTAGTGCCAGTAACTAAATACATAAGTGCTCCCACTATTTTTCTATAAGGGAATTATTGAGGTCTGTGTTTCTTCTGCTGTCTTTATTTTCTAAATTTGAGATTATTGGAGTTGAAACAGGTCTACAAGTACTCATACCAAACTTTTCTAAGAGTTTCTTGATGTATTGTGTTTGGCTCAGTTTGACACTTTCATCTGACTTTTCTATTTCCATGCCTAGAAAAAAAGATGCAGGTTTTTCTGTAATTTTAAATTCTTGTTTTAGTTTACTAATAAATTGTTTTAAAACTATTTCGTCTGTTGCTGCGACTAATCCATCGTCTACATACAGTGCCAGGTAAATTTTCTTCTCTCCCCTCTTTCTTATAAATAAGCAGCAATCAGCTTTACTCTTGACAAAACCAATATTCTCTAAATAATCACTGATTTTGATGTTCCAACATCTGGGTGCCTGTTTTAATCTATATAAGCTTCTCTTTAATCTACATACTTTTCCAGAACCATCATTAAATCCATCAGGTTGTTTCATATAGATTACTTCGCTTAAGGACCCATATAGAAATGCTGTTGTTACATCAAATTGAGAAAGAATTAAATTTTCATTAGCAGCTACGCTGAGAAGTGTTCTAATAGTACTACTGCGAGCTACTGGAGAAAAAGTCTGTTCAAAATCAATACCTTGCTTCTGAGTAAATCCCTTGATTACTAATCTTGCCTTGAACCTATCTATACTTCCGTCTGGATTGGTTTTAATTTTATAAACCCAACGACAAGGAATAGCTTTCTTACCAGGAGGCAAATCTTCCATCTCCCAAGTATTGTTTTCTTTCAAAGAGTTCATTTCTATCTCCATTGCAGCATACCAGTCATCTTTGTGATCTGATGATGTTGCCTCTCTGAAATTTTCAGGTTCTTTAATATCACAAACTACTGACAGTATATTTGATGTGTGATATGCTCCGGGATTCACAGCTTGTTCCCATTCATTTTTAACATCTTCAGTTTTCTTAATATCCTCTTCATGAAACCCATAAAACTCATCATCCGATTCTTCATCATTATACCTCTTTTTTTTCTTACTCTCTTCGTCAGGTATAGGTATAGATATCGGTACATCAAATTCTTTTTGTGGCTGTAAAGTCAATTCTTCAAAAATAACATCTCTTGATCTAATTAGCTTATTATTTTCTTTACACCAAACTCTGTAACCTTCGTTTCCATCATAGCCAACTAAAATATTCAGTGCTAACAGATTGAATCTCATCAATAGATTTTGACTTTACTTTCAATTTATACTACTGATTGATCACAATAAACACTTTTATGTCTCAAATAATATAAATAATAATATTTATACATCTCAAATAATACTATTTTGTGTTCTAAAATAATAAGCCTAGTGTAAACCAAATTTTAAGTGCTTACAGCTAATTGAGATTGCTTACAGATCTTAGTAGTTACTTGAATAGCTTACAGATCTAATTCTCAGACCATGACTAAACGTTTAACTACTACTCATATGTCAGAATAGACATGCTCTACACTTATCGAGATCTGATCCTAAATAATATAGGGCATTCTTATTACAGATCGAAATCTACTAGATGAATCATGATTATATTGATATTATTTTACTTTAAGTACTTATAAGATAAAATAATCATCTTTTTTTTTTTTTTTTTTTTTTTTTTAGGTAGTAACCCTACCTAAAATGCATTTATTTTTTTTTTTCACATGCTCCATACAAATATTACATGTGTTATCAGCTAAATTTTAACAGGGGCAAATATGTAAAATTTTTGACTCTAAGTAGTAACAAGATATGCAAAGTAGCTTGAATAAGCACATAATTAAATTATATACTTAAAGATATTTATATATACAGAAAAAAAAAAAAATATGTAAATTGATTTATAAATAATTTAAAATCATAATAAAAAAAAAATGTGTAAAAATAATAATTATAAAGATAAAAAATTATTTAAAGATAATAGTTATAAAGATAAGAAATTTAGTTACAAACTTAATTTGTCAAAATCCAAAGAGTTAATGAATTTAGAGAAAATATTAAAATATTTGGAAAACATTTGAAGATTAGTAGGAGTCCAAGACTCTCCTCTAGTGACAAGGCTAGAAATTAATGAGCTTCTCTCAGCATCAAATAACGGGCAATCAAAAATAATGTGGTGCCATGTTTGGGGAGTTACCATGTCGCAGCTACATGATGGATCTGGAATTATTTTAAAACGGTTAAGATATGCTTTGTTGGAACCATGGCCAGAAAGGGCTTGCGTAATTTTGTACGTAAGGACTATATATTTGTTTTTGACCTGCTCTCTACGGTTGGGAAAAAATTGTTTAGTCCACAAACCTTTCTCTGATTTATCCACATTTCTTTCCATTTTTCCAAACTTATAAATAATCATCATTTAAGTCTCATCAAGATCCGTTTTAAAATTAAACAGGTTTAGTGTAACATATTGTTCAAAATAGTGTTACTACACTAAAGTAAAGCAGGTTTAATAANCGCCTTTTCAATAAGCACACAACTGGTTAGTTAAGTTATCCAAACGTCCTGTCTTCTTTGACATCAGTAACCAGCTCGATTTAAAAGAAAATATTCCTCTGGCAAAGTATCCAATATCTTACAAATGATAAAAATTTCTGGCAATGAGTTCTTAATATCTTTACTTACTTCTTCCTTCAATCTAACCCATAAGTTTTTAATTTTTGACAAATGTGTTGCTATGTCATCTTCTAATTTTTTCTTAAAGCTAAAAAATTCCAGAGTGAGATCGTATATTTTGTCCTCTGAGATCCCATCGAACAGACGATGTAGTTCTAGCCACACTTCTCTGGAAGATGTAAATCTCATTATTTTTTCTAATGTATCTTGTGTCATATTTGTTGTCATAACAAGTAATGCATTGCCATCTATTTTGTAAAATTTTTCCAATTCATTGTTATAAACATCAATTATATTTTGTGTAGCTCCTTCAACAAGTTCAGGTTTTACCACCTTACCTGTATTATGTCAAGTGCACCTGGTATACTTCTTAAACATATGTGTGCCTTGTATTTCCATGTTGCCCAGTTGGTCTTCCCTTCCAGTAATCCAATATTACACACTTTAGATACTTCCATCGTATCTGGGCCCGTAACCAATTAATGTTCACAAAAA
>JACMZG010000008.1:55695962-55753462 GCA_018340805.1 Microvelia longipes
TTTCATAGTATTGTGGTAATTATGTGATAGTGCTCAATCACATTAAAAAATTAAGCACTCTGTCAAAAAAAAATAATAATAAAAATAAAAAGGGGGAGGATCTCAATATGAGGTCCCTTGTATTATAAAGTCTGAAGGTCTTGAATCCAAGGCCAGCCAGGGTTTTTTATATGGTTTCCTTGGCTGCTAATACGCAAATGCGGGGTTGGGTACTGTTTTGTCTGAGTCAAGTCTGGATCTCTAGCTGACAACGGTCTGGGGGAAATGGAGGTCAGAAAAATATATTAAACCTTCGTATGTCCGAAAACTTAGTCTGAGAAAGCGGAGGCGGTGAAACGAATAACGTAAGTGTTTAGGAATGAAGTGCTTGGTGGTTCTTGAAGACAGACATGTCCTAGTGGCACCGCGGAATTTTGGCTTGACTGAGCCATGAGCCTAGTTAGAGGAGCTGGTGAGACTAGTTGAATGAGAGTGGGCCAAGTGAGACTAATGTGATCAGAGGAGCTAGAGCGGAGATCGGATAGAGTCTGGTTGGTCTAAATGAGCTAGGCACACAGTGAACTAGTCATATGTGCTGCCATGTACGGTGGGTGTCTACAAACTCTGGGGTGGATTAGTTGAGTGAGGATAAAACGCTGATGTATCCCTACTGGTTTAGGTGAAAAAAAAGGAAAAAGTTTCTTATTGTGGACTTATAAAACACTACTATAAATTAAAAACAGATTAGTGTACACAAAAGGTTCCTTTAATTTTTACATATTAATAATACTAAGCTTTTCGACAAAAAATCTTCGTCAATGCATCAGAGATTGCAAATATAAAATGAACATACAATTTTACAGACTACTTTCATATTGCCTTGGTATGGTAACGACCAATGGTACCCATACCAAGGTGCAATATGAAGTGGTCTGTAAAATTGTATTTTCATTTTATATGTGTTAAACTCTGATGATGACTAATTTTTTTAGTTGAAAGCTTAGTTATTATTATATATTAAAAAATAAAGGACTTTTGTGTAACTAATTTGTTTTTATTTAAAAAAAAAAAGTAAATAAAAACACTGTTTATAATTTAATTAATTTTTATATTTTTTTTTATATTTTATCACAGGCTGCTTATGGTCTCCACAGTTTCTCTAATATTAAGACTTGGCCTTATCAATTGCTCTAGAACCCTGTTAGGAAGACAATTCTATAGTTCCCCTTATTGGATTTGTTTAGGCCAACTTTTACCTTAAGTACTGTACTAATTACAAATATATTTTATTAGAGGATAACAATTATGATTCTCATTTTCTGTTAAAGCCATTAAATACAAATTTAAAGTACTAAGCTGATCACAGACATTGTGGTCTCATAGGATAAACAGGTATTAATTTAAATTGTTTTTAAAAAGCCTATAAATTCTGAAGTTATTCACACAAATAACATCCTCCCTGAAAAAGAATACTAAAAAGAGTATTAACAAAACTATTGCAACCAAAAATTTGTTTTCAGTGCTGTAATCTATTAGTTCTTCACAATAGTGTAACAGGGCTGGCTGCCTGTTTTGTTTTGCTCTCTTCGGCACAGTTAATGGCTAATTTTTAGTTTTAGTTCAAGATTAACTATAAGATATGATAGTTTTAAGATATATATAAGATTATTTAAGTCTTATTACAAGCTTTCTAATCTCTCTAAGTACAGAGGAGCATTATTAATTTAACCAACAGCAAGACTAAAAGAAAATTTTACTTTTGGTGGTGATGCCTTTTCAGAGCTTTTCACATTATTTTTAGCAAGAATAGAATGTGGAAGCATTACTTCAATACATAGGGACTAAAATTATTTTATCTCCAGACCGGTATATAATAACGAAATTTAATGACTAGTTTTAAGAGAGTAAAGAAATTACTTTTCCACTCCCCAGGGAGTAAAAAAGTACTTTTTTACTATCCCTTGGGAGTAAAGTAACCAGTTGCCACTTAACTTAATAATCGCACAAACTGAATGATAATATGATTCATTTTTTTATTTAAAAACTAAGATACCTATAAATAAGAAGATATACAGGAATAAGATGTATGAAAAAGAATATAACATTAACCATTATTTTACAGTAAGAACTAGTGTAATGCTAATAATTATATAAAGAAATAATAATTTAAAAATAAAACTAGTTTTCTTTATTTAAAAGTAAAAAAAATTAAGCTTGGCACATCCTCGATTTTTTTTTTTAAAAACAATTTAAGATTTGCACACTCAATTGTTTTTTTTCGACAAAATATCTTAAATCAAAAAGTTTTTTAGTTTAAAAAACCTTAGCTTTAACTATTTAACCTGTCTTAAACTTTTTATAATTAGATTAAATATTCACTTATAACTTCGCTCGTAATAATTTTCATTATGTCAGAATTATATTGTTTTGCAGAATATTGAAAACCTTTTTAGCATACACCTCCTGACATTGCTATTGAAGCGAACTTGGTAAAGAAAACTTGTTACCACAGAAATCGTAAAAAGTTATATGGACAAAGCATTAAACATTTTAAAAGTTTGGTGTCTGATCATAATATACAACAAGTAAGTGAAAATGCATTGCTTGTTTATTTTAATAATGAATGAAAAACAAAACAAGCATCAAGTCTGTGGTCGCATGTATTCAATGATCAAATCATCTTTGCTTGTGAAGAAAATTGTTAATATCAAAAGCTATGCATTCACTAATAGTGTTATTTAAAAAGAAAAAACGAAAGGTTATGATGCAAAAGAAGCTGAATATTTTTACTAAGAACCAAGTTGAAGATTTTTGCATAATTCCACACTAACGACGAGTTTTCCTTATGATAAAGGTAAGATAATTTTCAGTTAAAAAATCTTGAAAAAAAAGAAATGAAAAAAAACATTCCTACTTTCATTTTCAATGTCGACGTCTGGAATAAAATCTTGTATGCACCTTGGGAGGTTAAAATGCGCCATTATTCCTCGCATAATTTCTCCCTCAGCTTCGCCTCGGAGTAAATAGCTATACTCCCATCGGCTTCGCCTCAGGAGTTAAACAAATAATCCTCGGCTACGCCTCAGGATTTAAATCCTTTGTTCCCTCCGGGGCTTTTGCCCTTAGGAACCAACATAATGCTCAGGGAAATAATGGATTCTTTACTCCTTGGTGGCATAAATAACTACTTGAAATTGAACATTTGGTGCTTTTAAATTGAAAACAAGTAAATCAATCAAAAAGTTTTCACGAATTCAGAGCAATCAGTCCCACAGGATTATTTACTAAGATTCTATGTTTTATTTTTCCTCATTTATACCGTAAGTTTATAGGAAAAATATTGTGTTAGCAAAAAAATCCCAAACAGATTTGACCTAAATTATTTTTTTTCAAGTGTTTAAGACCTCCTGAGTGGTTTTCAAAAAGTTGTACGCATGAGTGTGTCTGTTATCATCATAGCTCCCAGTGCATTTATGGTGAAGAGTTGAAACTTGGTACAAAAATCAACCTTTAAAGTAATTATTTATGAAGTCATTAACCAGCAATCATGGCTCTGCAAAAATTTGTAAAAACACCAAAAATGTTTTAATTGATTTGAGATTTGGCATGCATGTAGTTGTTTATAAGAAACAACAGTTTCATTTATTTAATTTTAGTTCAATTTTTATTGAACAGCTTGTAAAATCTGAGGAGGAGCAAAGCAAATCCCATACGTGTCGGCTGTTTATATTTTGAGGACGAGCGAAGCAAGTCAGAAGTAGTAAGGATGAGCATAGCAATCCCCATGTGGTGAGGATATGTTCTGAGGTACCTTATACCCCATTTTTACTTTTTTTAATTGGTTTTGTAAATTATCTTGGTGCTGATAGCTATCAAAGCTTACTGGTGTTAGTTTATTAAGTAAGCTTAATAAAAACGGATGTTATGGAAAAATTCAAGAGTTTTTTATACTACTAAGGGATCCTGTGCTAAGTAAATTAATAATTTTATCAATACACAATGGAACTAATTTTGGATATCCCAGTTTACTGTTTAATAAGTCAAAGAAGAGATGGGCATGGGCTAATAAAGAACTTCTTTTAAATATTCGTTGAAGCTTAGCATTCAAGAATGGTGCAAATACTGGAAAATTATCTCTCCATTGATCGTTCATTAGATTATCCTTTAAAAAGTTATTATGATAAAGCACCATTGAACTAATTTTTGAGTCTTTAGTTAATAAATGGTAGTAAGTAAAGTCAGTCTCTCTAGAAATGTTTGATTTTTTCAGGTTTTCTATTTCTTTTACTATTTGCTTATTTAAGGTTTCATATTTCATATGGTAATCAAGTAAATTTCTTAAGTCATAGAGATGTCCAATCATAAGTTTAAATTTGTTTAGCACTGCTGAGTAAGAATTTTGGGGTGACGGAAAATTGGGTACTTGATTTTCAACCCTTTCATTTTCCTGAGTGTGATAGTTAATAAGTACAATAAATACATCCATACATTTCTCATCAGACCGGCAGTATAATAAATCAAAGTAATTATTTAATGTCTCTATAATATCATCATCAGGCTCATTACTACTTCTCAAATGTCTTTTCACACTTACTTCAACATTTAAAAACATTTTAGTTATTTCAATAATTTGTTTTGAAGAAAACAAGTCTTCTCCAGTTGTTTCAGAAAGCCAACAAGAAAGGATTTTAAAAATAGATTTTAAATCATTAAATGTAATATCACTAAGAATAGCAGATTCTAACAAGTCAGGAGTGTGAAATAGTGGGTTGGGTTTGTAAATGTCTGCTCCATTCTCTAAAAGAATACTGATGATTTCCAAATTTTTATTTTTTATAGCGGTGTACAAGCAAGGTGGATGTATCCTATCATCGTTTATTGAAGAGCCCCTATGTATCAGTAATTTGACTCCACAAACATGGTTTTCCTGAATAGCTAGTTGAAGCACAGAGTGATTAAACTTTGATAAATGATTTATAAATGCACCTTTATTTAGTAAAAGTTTTATTACTTTACAACTGCTGCACTCAAAATCTTTACTACTAATGTTGTTTTGATTGTGATTTAAGATTAGATAAGCATTAACCTTTAGCAATGGTGTCATGCCATGATGATCTTCTTGATCAATATCTGCTCCCAAATCTAATAGCACTTCAACTATCTTGTAATTACTATTTTTTACCGCCAGATGCAAACAACTTTCTCCAATATTGCTTTTTATCAATATAAAATCATATATATTTGGAATATAATCAATTATGCAATTCACAATATCTACATTATTAGTTTCTACTGCATAGTGCAATACTGTTTTTCCAAACACATCAATCAGATCAGTTTTGCCATCATTTCTTAGAATAATAGAAACAAGTTCATGATTGTTACTTATGATTGCATTAAATAATGCATTGTGACCATACTGATCAATTAAATTAACATCAGCACAATTGTTGACAAGTATTTTTCCAGCCTTAAAATTTTTACACTTAATAGCACTATGAAGAATAGGCTCCTCGTTTTCATTTCTGATATTTATATCAGCTCCATATGTTATCAACAATTTTACTGAAATAAAATAAATATAATACACATATAATTTAAAATAATCTAAACTTAAAGAATTTAATTTTTCCAAATTGTACAAATGTTTTATAAGAGATTGCATAATAGTAAAAATATAAGTTATATACCAAACTGTAGTGTGACAAATATCTTTTTAGTGACATCGTATTTAAGCAACCATACCAACATTAGCACAGAACAAAGTGCAACATGCTTAACAAACTGATATATGGGATGATTTATTGTACTATGGTAATTATTCTATTTGTCATAGAATATCTTTGAGATGTGGGTGAGAATTTCAAAACTGTTATAATTTTTTGAAGTAACTACATTTGTATAATAATTAACAAAAAATATTAATCAATTCGATCTTGCATGAGTTTCAAGGGTAGAGACCATTTTTGAAGTACCATATTTTCACAATAATTTTATGCATTTACATCTGAAGTGTTGGACCAAAACTTAAATAAAATTTAAAATGCTTACCTAATGATAAGCTAAGATTTGAGTAACATTTAACATCAAGTAGATATCCAAATGGCCGGGGTAAAAATAACAAAGAGTAATCCACAGCCACATGTAATGCTGACCTTCCTAAAGAATCTTTCATGTTTACAGACACGCCGCTGCTTATCATGTCATCAATTACAAGTAAATCACCTTTGTTTATATTGAGAGCACATTTGCTTTCTTCCTCTTTTACTTTAGAGCCGTGTGCCATTCTAATAATTTGCTCCTAAACAAATGCAAGTAAAAATGGAGTAGTTTTTTTAATTCTAAAAGTTTTGATTTCAGTTATTATGTAAGTTAAGTTTTAACTTACATGAGGAAAAGTTTGGATTAGATTATCGCAAGCTACTAAAAATTAGCACTGGAGCGGATCGGTGCAGACAACTCATGAACTTACCCCAATAACTTTCCAAAAATGACCGTTTATTTTTATAATTAAATCCATGAATACCATGGCAATTTTGGTTATGACAGCTACATTTATTGTTATTATAAAATGATTGTTTTCTTTATCTATTTTTCACAAAAACGGTTCGCCATTGTCATGTTCAGTATTAAAAAATTCAAACCCTAAAAGTAAATAGAAGTCTTTTTAAAACTTTCACAAAACGCTACTGATGGCAGGTAAGTGCCAATTTCATATAATTAATTTATTGATTTAGTCGACTTTATCTGGTAATTATATTTAATCACATGTGCGCAGCATCTTGCCGATGTGATTAAAATACAGGCTGCATTAAATGTCAAAATTTATCTTCTAGCACATGTAAACTTTAGCCAATATTTCATTATTACCTGATTAAATTAATAAATTACTTGAATGAAATATTTAAAAGTAATCAGAAGCGTTGTGTGTAAGTTTAAACACGATGAAAGCCTTGTGAAGCGCTACGGCTAGTTAGAAGTATGACTATACAAAGTATAAAAATTTAATTTCAAACTGACTGTGGGAAAAAGCGGGAAATTAAGCCACGCCCACTCCATTGAAAAGTATGTCCCTTGCAGGGCTAGTGTCGACCGGAGTCCAAATTTTCCCACCATTGAGTCGACAGTCTTACTGTTAAAGTATATATAGTCTCTGGAAGATCACTTGTTATTCTATTCCACTATAGGTGCCAACGAAATTTGAGCGTTTCAAAACGCTGGATTTAAATACAAATAAGTATTTTTTAAACAACTTACATCCATAATCTTTGGGTTGAGAATTTCTTCTTCGTTTTACAGAGTTAAGTACAAAACACTGATAACAGTTGTAGAGCAATACATGTGCAAAACCAAGTCGCTTTTTTATAGTTTTACAACCCATAACAAAAACATTTTTATCAGTTTGAAATTGGAGCTTCCAGTAAAAAAGTGTCTTTTTCTTTCTTATTTTTTTGGGGTCAGGTCCTTTCCGTCGAATGACCATTCCGTCGAAAGTCCCTTCCGTCGAAATTCGACGGAAGGGTTTTTCGACGGAGTGGTCAGGCCTTTCCGTCGAAAAGCCCGTCCGTCGAAAAAGAAGTTGTTTTCGACGGAACGGTTTTAAATAGAAAACTTGGACCACTCCGTCGAAAAACCATTCCGTCGAAAAGCCTCTTTTTGTCAACATTTCGACGATTGGGTTTTTCGACGGTATGGTCAAGCCATTCCGTCGAAAAGCCCGTCCGTCGAAATTAATATATTTTCGACGGAACGGTTTAAAACAAAAAAGTCAGACCATTCCGTCGAAAAATTAAATTCGACGGAATGGCTTTCGACGGAATAGTTTTTCGACGGACGGGACTTTCGACGGAATGGTCTTTCGACGGAAAGGCCTTTCGACGGAATGGTTTTATTTTAAAAAGTCAAGCCATTCCGTCGAAAAATATAAATTCGACGGAATGGCTTTTCGACGGAATGGTTTTTCGACGGAAGGG
The DNA here is from genome assembly GCA_018340805.1 of Microvelia longipes. Lineage (NCBI taxonomy): Eukaryota > Metazoa > Arthropoda > Insecta > Hemiptera > Veliidae > Microvelia > Microvelia longipes. The sequence goes on from JACMZG010000008.1 coordinate 55,703,915, forward strand.
CCTTTCGACGATAAGTTCCATTTTTTTCGACGGAATGGCCTTTCGACGGAAGGGCTTTTCGACGCTTGTGTACTGACCCTTTTTTTGTATTTAACTTAATATTTTAGACATTACTCACTGTTTTAGATTGAAAAAGTGTCTGCTCTACATAGTCCCTATCTGGGAAACGTTACTTCGTTATTTCAACTTAGGTTTAGTCCAAGGATCTTGAATAAAGATTTTTTTATTCAAGGTTCTTGGTTTAGTAAAAGTTACAAAACTCAAATACAATACGTGAGAGTCGAGGTGGTAGAATTTCAAATTCAAAACATCCTACATTGTCAAACAACAAAATCTATTATACTACAGATTATCAATGAAGAACAAAAGAACAGCTTTACATGCACAAAATCCAGCGTAAGACAGATCCGAGTTGGGTGCTAGACATTCTTTATTCAACATCCTTGGTGCTAGACCATAGCACTAATGCATCATTTATAGAACGTAATATGGCAAAACAATATAGTAGCAATTACATTTTTCTAGCCATTAATGCTACTATTTTACTAGGTCCTTGCAATTCACTGTTGCCATTTTTTGGTTGGTTATTGTCAAAGAGACTAATACTATTAGCCTCTTATATTGTAACTGTTCATCAATTATTAAAAAAAGCAATTCTCTGTAGTAATCATTGGCCATCTTTAGTTGTTGTTAACTAAAGAAAAAAAACCGGGAAAACTACTTTGTTAAGTAAGTTTTGATAACTTATCAAGAAAGCTCGTGGTACGGGATTGTAGAATCGTTTAGAATTTATTATTTCTGGTGAGGATTTGCTTTAATTTTATATGTATGAATTTTTCTTTAACTGTTCTTGAAGTGTAATTAAACCATGTCTTCTTTAGTTTCTATGCAAGTGTTAGGCATACGTAGTTTCGGACCAGACGAAGAAGATGTTGGAGTTATTAAATTTTTGTCGCCGATAACTCTTATTTTAGGGCAAAACGGATGCGGTAAGACAACTTTAATAGAATCTCTAAAGTTTGCAACGTGTGGAGATGTTCCTGATAATACTAACAGAGGAAGAGATTTCTTGCATGATCCTCATTTAGCTGATCTTGTTGAAGTACGTGGTGTCGTTAAATTAAAGTTTAAAAATAAAGACGAAGAAGCAATCGTTGTTACTAGACCTCTTCAAGTTTCCCAAAAATTAAAAAATCTTGAGTTCAAAAGATTAGATTCTGCGTTGAAGATAACTTATAAGAATGGTGAAAGTGTTTCTTTGAGTTCTAGGTGTACTGATATTGATAATTTGGTCACAACCCAATTAGGTGTTTCTAAAGCTATTCTTAACAATGTTATATTTTGCCACCAAGAGGATTCTAGCTGGCCTCTTGATGAAGGCAAAAAAGTAAAAGAGCGCTTTGATGCCATATTTGATGCTAAAAAGTATAATGCATGTCTCGAAAACATTAGGAAACTCAAGAAAGAAAGTGATGTTGGCCTTAAAGTTATGAAAGTAGAATTAAATAATTTAACTGAACGCAAAAACGAAGCTGGTAACAAAAGAGCCCAGCTATCTGATACCGAATCTAGGCTTACAGCTAGTCGAGATAGAGTCAAAAGTTTAAAAGCTAAATTGCTTCCTGTTAGTACAAGATTACAAGAAATTGCTGAAAAGGAAGATAATATTGGTAAGCTCCAAACTGAGTATGGCACGTACAAAGCTAAACTCAGTTCTGCCCAAGATATGATCAAAGAATATAAATCTAGAATTCAGTGTGAGTTTAATGGTACTGACGAGGAATTACAAGATGCTGTAAACAACTTTCAAGAAGAGCTTTCTGTAAAGCAATCTTTGTTAGCAAAATTAGATAGGGAACTGATTCAAGTTGATTCTGAAATGAAACAAAAGCAAACGCAAGCGAATATGGAGCAAACTAAATTAAATCAACTGAATCGAGATTCTGACAGATATAAAGAATGGTTGGAAAGTAGAAATAAATCTTTAGTTGATATATCAGAAACTTTGAGTGTAAAAAATGTGTCTGCTAGTGAATTGAATGAAGATCCATCTCAAGTAGACCGTACTATTCAGCTAATAGAGATAGCTGTTTCTGAAAAGCAAGATGATGTGTCTGAAATGAAGAGTGAAAATGAAGCAATAATCAATCAGCTTCAGGGAGAAGTTGATTCTCTAAGGGAAGAAAAGGTTAAAATAGAGAGTCTTATCTCTCACAAAAAACAGTCCATTGTCACTGCTCACAAAGAATGTGATAAATTAAAAAAAACTCTCGACGATATTGATAAGTCTGCTGACTCACTTAGGAAGTTAGATATGAAACTAGAAAAGGTGAAAAGAGAATTTGATGATTTAAACTCCAGTTATAATTTTTCAAAAATTGAGTCAGAAATGAAAGAAAAGACAACAGAAAGAATTAATTTGGAAAAGGATTTGGCTGTTGTAGAAAAAGATGTTCTTAACATGCAGAAAATGAGTGGATTAAAAGCTGAAATTGATGTCCAGAAAGATGTTAAAAACTCTAAAGATACAGAAATAAAGAAAATGCTTAGAAGACATTCTGATTCTCTCCAACAACTTCTTGGTGAAGTTCCAGAGCAAAGTTTAAAATTAAAATTTCAAGCATGTCAATCAAGACTAAGTGATGATATAAGAGGGAAGAGAGATGAGTTGAAAATCGCTGAAAAACAAATCACTTCATTAGAAATAGAAAAGAAGCATTTGCTTGATAAACTCAGAAGTGCTCGTCAAGGATTGACTTCTGATGAATGTTTAATTGATCAAGAGTGTGGAAACAAAGATTATGATACATGTATATCTGAACTCTCTGCTAAAGTTCAAGAACTTCAAGATCAGAAGGGTATGTTATCATCATCTGAATACATGTTTAAAAGATATGTTCAGAAGTTAGAACAACAAGATCCTTGTTGTCCATTGTGCCACAGAGATTTCACTGGCGAAGATGAAGTGGGTAATCTTGTTGTTGAATTGAATCTTAAAATGAGAGAGGTTCCCTCAAAATTGAGGTCTAATAAAGAAAAACTTGAAGAATACCAAGAGAAATACAAGAAACTTCTTCAGTTAAAACCTGTTTATGATAAATTACTGACTGTTAAAAATGAAGAGATCCCAAAGCTGCAGAGAGATTTAGAAACTGCTGAGAAAAAGTTAGAAAGAGCTCAATTGAAAGTCAAAGAATTACAGGTAGAGCTCTCTGAGCCCCTTAGTAATGAGGAGTTGGCCAAATCAATTCAAAATGATGTTACTCTTCTTGAACAATATATGACTGATGTCAAGAAGCTTGAGAAAGAAATACAAAAGCTTGAAGCTAAACTTCCTGCCGGAAGTCAAAGGTGTTCTTTGGATGAGGCTTTAGAAGAGCAGGAGCTTCTCCGTTCAAAACTTAGCAACATTAGAAAATCATTTGACACAATGCAGGTTGCTCTTAATGCTGCTACATCTAAAAAACAAAAATTACAGGAAGAAAAAAATTGTATTCAAGAGCAGCAAATGAAAATTAGTGGTAATGTACAAATGAGGGCACAGCTATTGGAAAAGCTTAAAGAAAATGAAGCTTTACTGACAAACGTACAAGCAGAAATTGATAAAAATACTGATAATCTTGTTAGTGTTTCAAGAAAGTTGGAAGATGCTTTGTTTAATATCAAGGAACAAACAGAAAGCAACAGTAGAACACTTCAGGAAGCTGTTAGCAAACTAAAACTTATTGAGCAAAGATTCAAAGATGTTATGGAAATTCAAAAACAAATTAAAGATTATGAAAAGTCTGGAGGTTTAGAAAGAATTGCTACAGTTCAGAAAAATCTAGCTTCTCTTAAAAGAACTTGTGAAAAGCTGCTAGAAAACAAGGAAGCTATTCAGTCTCAACAGGAAGATGTTAAATCCCATTTATTATCTCAAAAAACTAGAGAAAGAGAACTGGAAGATAATGTCAAATTAAGAAGCAAACTTGTTGAGGAAAAAGATTTAACAGAAAAAATTAAGAAATTAAAACTAGTCATAGGCAGTCTTGATTATGTAAGCATTACTGTTGAGAAAAACAAATTGAGATCTGAGGAAGAATCAATTAACAGAGAGAGAGCCCATGCCGAAGGTAGACAGCGAGAATTGGAAAACAATATATCAAGTGTTAAAAAAGAACTTGACAAAGATATTTATAAAAATGCTGATAAAAACTACAAAGATAAGCTAATTCAAATAAAAGTGGAAGAAGCTGCTGGTGATGATTTGAGCAAGTTCTACGAGGCTCTTAACTGGGCATTGAACCATTTTCACAAAGAGAAAATGAAAGCTATAAATTCAACTATTAGAGACCTTTGGAGGCAAATATATCAAGGTATTTTCTTTAATTCATTTTGCTTAAAATTTAACATTTTACTTTCCTCATTTATACCATATGTATATAGGAAAAGTATTGTGTTTGCAAAAAATCCAAAACAGGGATGGAACCGGAATTATCCGTGTCAGGCGTTTTTAAGGCCTCCTGAGTGGTTTTTGCAAAGTTATCTGTCTGTATGTGTGTGTCTCTGATATCATTGTAGCTCCCAGCGTATTTATGCTAAAGAATTGAAATGTTATACAAAAATCAGTATACCGCTGTAGTTGTGCTATTCGGAAAATAATTTTTTTTTATGATGTCATTAATCTGCAATAATGACTCAGCAAAAAATTTGAAATTTCATGAAGCGCAAAAAAATGATGTGATCGGATGAGATTTGGCACGCATGTAGCCATGTTAAATACTACATATGTGGCCAGTTCCATCTTATTATCAGCATTAAGTAATTTTTATCAGATGACTTACGTTTGTTTAAAAATTGGGGAAATAATCCAATTGAATTGAATTTTGGTATAAGTGTAAACCTATACATTATAAATAAGTTCACTAAGTTTTGCTGTAATATAACAAGTATATCTATGATTTTTGTTGGATCATAAAAATTAAGGAGCATTGAGTGTAGTCAGTGCTGTATGGGTGACCGCTGAGAATGATGTGGATGCATTTATTATTTGAGGACGAGCAAAGCAGTCTGAATCCTATGTAATGAGGAAAAGTTTGAGGTACTCTGTACCCGATTTTTTTAATTATTATGAAGTTTAACTGTTTAGACCTACCTTGTTTTTATGTTATTTACCTACTTTTAGTGCCACTTTTGTGGTTCTTGAAAATCATTATAAACCATAAAAATCTTCAAATCAAACCAAATCCTATAATATTTTAATCATACATTTTATTACAGTCCTGGTTGATATTGAAAAGGTGTTATCTAAGCCGTGAACACCTTTTGAGAAAAAGGACATTATATTATTTTTACATATAGGTATTTTATCATTTTCACATGGAATAAAAATGTACTTACAATACCAACTCATAGACTTAAGAAGTCAGAAGTGGGTCATAGTGTATTGGGGGTTAAACTTTTTAATCATTTAGATGTAAAAATTCAAGAGTTGCCAATAGATCATTTCAAAAAAGCCGTAAAAAAAGCCTTGACAGAGCAGCCTTTTTATAGTATTAATGAGTACTTCTCTAATAAAATTATGTTTGAGTAATTTATGTTACTTCTAATTTTTGTACATTTGACGATTTGCCATTGTACTTGTATTAGTATTTATGCAAATAAAGATTTTTTTTTATTTTTATTCATTTACAAGACAAATAGCCAATGCTGTGGTTAGCTTCACTTAGCTGGTTATGGCTTACCTGTTTATGTGAAATGTTTACATTTCATTTAATGTAATTGTACTGATGAGTTATCATGTTAAGTTTGATAATGACCATAGGAGTTTTTAAGTGTATTGTGTTTATATTAAATCTTTGAGACTAAAAGTCATTCTTTGTTATAAACCTTATTATTTTAATTCTTTTACCTTCTTTTTCTTAGGGAATGACATTGATTCTATTGAAATAAAAGCTGATGATGATAACCCAGCCAGTGTAGATAAACGAAGAACTTACAATTATAGAGTTGTTCAGAAAAAGAATGGAGTAGAAATGGATATGAGAGGACGCTGTTCAGCTGGGCAAAAAGTTTTAGCTTGTCTAATCATCAGGATGGCTCTTGCTGAAACATTTAGTACTAATTGTAAAGTTTTAGCTTTAGATGAACCAACCACTAACCTAGATGAAGCAAACATACATTCATTAAGTGAAGCGCTCGTTCAAATAGTGAGTCAACGAAGTGCTCATAACTTTCAACTTATTATAATTTCTCACGATAAAACGTTTTTAGAAGTACTTCAAAGAATAGATAAAGCTGAGTATTATTACAGAATCAGTAGAAATTATAAAGGACGATCAAGAATTGAAAAATTATCCGTTCATGGAAATGATGGTAGTCAAAGTTATAATGGTGATTAAAGTTGATCACGTTTAAATATTATGACACTATCAGAGGAACAGTTGTATCAAGTCTAAAATAAATTTTCTTTCAACTCTATAATTATAAAAAGTGACTTAAATTAAATTAACCTTTAACCTTACCAGACAAGCTATTAAAAAGAAATACTCATACAACTATTCCTCTATTTATGATATTAAACGTAATTCAAATGTTACTTTTTTATTTAAACTTTTTTTACATCACTTAAAATTATAATGATAAACATTTGTTCCTCATGCTTTAGAAATAAGAAATTAGGTTAAAAGCCTATAATAATAATTATTATTAATTCTTTAGTTTAATGTTTTTTCTATGCATAGAAATAGAATATATGATATTTATAAAATATTGTAATTAAAGTCATTTTGAGGGGGTGGGCGGAAGGAGAAGAGGTAGTCTATTTACTCTCAAAAAACACAGGGACAAACAAAACACTACCTAGTATTATAATTTTTGTGCTCATGCTCATCTCATTTCTTATCACTTTGTCAAATGTTGGTGTAAATATATACACATTATTTGATCTTTATGCTGTTTTTTCTATCATGAGAATACAATTTAAGAATTCTGAATTGTATAATCAAAATACTTATTTTGATATTTGATTATATAAGTGACCAAAAAGTCAAAAAAATCACGACAAATAACAGGAAACCAAAATAAGGGTCAGTAAAAAGTAGTTTTCGATGTTTTTTTGGGTGCTGGCCCAGAGTCGATAATCTTTGATGCTGGCGCTAATTTATTCTGGCGCCAAGGTCTGCAAGCCGTGTTAATTTTTCAATGTATATTTAATATCGTGAGCAGTAGCGTCACAACTTGATATTTAATATCTTCAAAGAAAACGCACTACAAATTAGCATAAACTGAGCTTCAAATGAGTGAAAATAATTGTGCTCTATGTAGTGTAAAATCGATGGGATAATTATGCTCATTTTCTTTAAAAAAACATAATTATTAAATATCAAGTTGTGACACTACTGCTCTGGATATTAAGTATATATCTAAAAATTAAGCCAAAATAAGATTGATAAAAAATTTAGCCTGCTTGCAGACCTCCGGGCTAGAATTTTACTATACAGGATCCCTATAGAGTGAGTAGACTAATATAGGGTCCCCTTATTTTGACACAGTAGACTTCCTCTTCCCCTCTAAATGACTTTTATTTATATTATAAGCATTTGATTAACATACATTTAAACTATTTTTGACAAATTATAAATTTTAGTAAAGCAAAAATATTTTGTGGTATAATTTTTTATCTCTGACTTATTAAAATTATGGGATGCTTTTTCATTAAAGAAAACCAAATTAACTTACCAAAAGCCTATATTTTGGTTAACTTCAACATAAAAATAACATAAAATTATGGTTGTTAGATTAAATGAACCCTTAAAGAGTTTCTGTCAAAATAGGCCATACATCTCCAGCAAGTCTGCACGGAGAAAGTTTCGGATTCCTGATACAAAACATGTAAGAGGCATGTAAATGACCTTATTGTCTGTTAAGCTTTTAGTAGTTTCTATTGTTTCGTGTCTTAAGGGATATCAGGTGGAGCATTTCCAATGTGCCATTATTAAATCTATAAAAATATGGGGAATATGGTCCTAGACTTATAAAAATGGACTTTTGAAAGTTCAAAGTTACCATTTTTTAAGCTGTTGCCCAAAAATTATAATTTGTTTATCACTTTTGCCTTGTATAAAGGTTAAATAAGATTTTTGTTGAATTTCTTAAAATTTGCTTTCTAAAACAGTCAATATTATTATATTTTCCTATTCATTATGTTATTAGGAATTAACTATATTTATTTCCAAAAAAATATTATGAATTTAAACAACTCACTTAAGTCCACTTTTTTTATAGCTGCCAGTCCATTCAGGTATAGATGGAAGCTAAGCCAACAATACCAGTTATTGAGTGTCAGGTTCTCCATTTCAAGGCTAAAATTGACCTGGCAAGCCTTTTAGGTAGTCCTTTTATTGGCACTTTGGACTCTCTCATATTAGCAGAATGAATCAATAGGTTTCTAAAGTCTCTAAGCATAGAGTGTTTAAGAACTGTTTTAACAGTACTTACTTTCTTACTTAGAACTATACTCCAGCCCTACTTGCTGGTCAGCCAGCTCATTGCTGTCCACATCACTGTGTCTTGGGACCCATGGACCTTGTTTGTCTGCTCTTGAGTGTTAATGGAGTCAATACATTCCTGAATGAGCATGAACTAACATTTATAAGCATTCTAAGCTTTAATGGCAAATTGGCCGTCAAAGCAGATATAAATCGGTGACCTCTCTTTGATAAAAGTAAAACTGAAAGCAGGCTAGAATGGCAAATGCATCAGCTTGAAAAACTGTGGTATTTATATCAGCCAAAACTCACACTAATGTTATATGGGGATTATTTGTAAAACTTGCCAGCTCCCTTCAGACCATTTATTCAAGAAACATTGGTAAATCAAATATCTCGAGGGAATAAGGGTATGACTTCAGTCCTTGAATCCTAATCTTCCCAAGTGGAAATTAAATGGGTGTAAGTAACTCAATATTCCACCTCCATACAATGTTGTATAAAGATTTAGGTCTTCTGGTGGTGACCGTGTCATTGTAGTAAAGAATCGACGTTTTGCTTCCACTGTGGGAGGCATCTTCAGAGAAACACAGATAGAAACACAATGCTCTACAAAACTGAACTAAAGATGGAGGCCCTATTTATACCTGTCTTTCCTTGTCTTCCCTTCTCATGGTTATAATCTTTGATCTCGAAGGTAAGGTCAGAGACAGGTATAAATAGGGCCTCCATCTTTAGTTCAGTTTTGTAGAGCGTTGTGTTTCTATCCATGATGTTTTACATCCCTGAAGATGACTCCCACAGTGGAAGAGAAACATCGGATTTTTCATCTACATTGACGTAGTCACCACCCGAAGACCTAAATCTTCATGACAATAACCCCGGAAGCCTACGCAGTTTATTAATGCTATGCTAGAACCATGATATTGAATAAATACTTAACTTCTATGTTGATAGTAATGTGACTAATGATTATTCTTTATGGCTTGTATTAAATGATTTCTTTATTATATAATTAATAATATACCTATAATATATACTACTACTACTACTAATTTACTCGGAAACATGATTAAACAAGTGTGTAATAAATCATAAGTTTAAAGACCTAAGTCAGAGATTATATTCTGTTATCAGTTAAAAATTATATAATTGTATATTAGCAATAAATGAAGTATTTGAATTTAGGAGCCCTTTATTGATCATATGACTGACTGGAATAGGTACTAACACATGGTATTACATGGAATAGTGTAACACATGGTTGTTATCAGTTTGGGAAATAATGGGAGGGAGTAGATGAGGTTTGCTTTGAATGTTATTAATTGTGAGGGTAGGTGTAAAACCTTTTGCACTGCGACTTTGAGTCTTTGAATGTTAAAACACATCTACAATTTCATATCAGCTCACTCTCATTGGTTCCTCAACACTATTTTCCTACGCTTTCAAATGATTATAACCATGTACTATACTACAGTTTTCAATATTACTATGTAATAGTAATAGATTTGGTTTTGATTAGTTGAAAGTGTGCCATAAATAGGTTTGGAATGAATGACTAATATGCCCATAGGGTCCAGCATACACCTACAGCATTCCTCTTCTGAACAGTATGTTGAATTTAAGAAACTAACTTTTTTTTATAATTAGTATTAACAGAATCAATCTGTGATAATTTATCTTATTTAGTTGCTTGTTTGATAGAATTCCTATTTTTCATATGTCTGATATTTATTTCTGTTTTTCATTGCTTTTATTCCTGTCTTTTCAATTTTTTCAGTTTCCAATTTTTCTTTCCTTTTGTAATAGTTTGCCTAAATTGAACTAAGTTAAATTTATTGTTTTTATTCTGTATTAAGTAAATTGATAAATTTAATAGTAAAATTAGCTAAAATAAAAGTATAGCTAAAAATAATCTTTTAAAAATATTTGTTTTATTTTATTTTTAATTTTAAATAATTTTTGAATTTATTTTCTTTGATTTTGTTATTTTCTTGTTACTTTATGATTTCACACATGAATAAAAATTGTTGTTTCACTTGTTTTAGTTAATTAGGTAATAAATACAACATTCCTAGAGTTTTAACCAAGGTGGTTGTTTTGAATCTAGAGTCTTATATTTTTTTGCTGACTCCTTAATTTTTATTTTTCCTTGTTTATACCATAGGTATATAGGAAAAGTATAGTGTTTGCAAAAAAACCCAAAACCAGGATGTCACCGGTATTATCCATTTCAGATGTTTTTAAGAACTCCTGAATGGGTTTTACAAAGTTGTCTGTCTGTATGTGTGTATGTCTTTTATCATCATAGCTCCCAGTGTATTTATGCTAGAAAGTTGAAACTTTGTTCAAAAATCAGTCTATAGCTGTAGTTGTGTTATGCGGAAAATATTTTTTTATGACGTCATTGACCTGCAATAACGATTAAGCAAAAAATTATAAAATGGGGAAATTATGCGATCAGATTGAGATTTAGCACTCATTTAGCCATCTATTCGACTAACATAAGTGCCAAGTTTCATCTCATATCAATTTTTATCAAATGACTTGTGTACATTTTTTTAAAAAATGGAAAATTAACCAATTAAGTTGAAATTCGGTGCAAGTATATACCTTGATGTAATAAATAAGTACACCAAGTTTGTTTTAATACGACAAGTATATCTATGGTTTTTGTTGGATCATAAAAGTTAAGCAGCACTGAGAATAGTCAGTGGTGTATGGGTGACTGCTGAGAATGAAACAGATGCATTTACTATCTAAGAACGAGCAAAGGGAGTCCAACAATGCCTTGCAGTATAAATTTGGCAGATTGTATTTTCTGAGGATGAGCTAAGGAAGTCCAAAGTTGGAAGGATGAGCCTAGCGAATCTGATGTGATGTAGAAAAGTTCCGAGGTACCCTGTATCTGAGTTTTTATTATCAATTTAGGTTTGTATGCCTAAAGATATACAAAAGGGTTAACCAAAAAATCTTTTTTTTTATTTATTTATTTATTTCAAGAAATAAATAGAAAAAATTAATAATTTAGATTTTTTTGTTAACCCTTTTCCTTTATTGGTGAATTTTACAAGTATAATACCATTCACTTACAGTAAATTGGTAACTAATAATGAAGGAACAATAACAATTATCACTAAGTAATGGTGTCAGCTGCGATGACACCATTAAGAAGTATTAAAAAGCAATAAGATGACGTACAAAAAAGTCAGTTTAAATGTATGTGTAATTTGTGTGTGTTTACGTATGTACATGTTTGTGGGTGTGTGAGTATGTGCACATACTCGCACATTGTTTATATGTAAACAAATAATCCAAGAAGTTAGATTAAAATAATATATTTATAAATGAAATAAAAAAACTATTAAAAATAAATAATTAATGTGAGGACCAATCAATCCCAGTTAAATATATATATATATATATATTATTTAATGTTAGTATTATACATGGCTACATGTGTACCAAATCTCAATCATTTTTTTTGAGATTTTTTCAAATTTTTTGCCGAGTAATTTTGTCATATATATATATATATATATATATATATATATATATATATATATATATATATATATATGACAAAAATGAGAAAAAATCTCAAAAAAATGATTGAGATTTGGTATGCATGTAGCCATGTATAATACTAACATATGTGGCAAGTTCCATCTCATTATCAGCATTAGTAATTTTTATCAGATGTCTTACGTTTGTTTAGAAATTGGGGAATAATCCAATTGAATTGAATTTTTGGTATAAGTGTAAACCTATACGTTATAAATAAGTTCACTAAGTTTTGTTGTGATACAACAAGTATATCTATGATTTTTGTTGGATCATTAATGTTAGGTAGTATTGAGCATGGTCAGTGCAGTATGGGTGACTACTGAGAATGAAAAGGATGTATTTAACTATCTGAGGACAAGCAAAGCGAGTCTGAGGACACGTTGCAGTATAAATTTGGTGAATTGTATATTCTGAAGACGAGCGAAGAAGGGAGGATGAGCATAGCAAATCCGATGTGATGAGGTAAAGTTCAGAGGTACCCCGTACTCGATTTTGTTATATTAAAATAACCTTCATTTGCGTGTACTCTATACTCAGGATTTTTAAGTCAGAGTTGCTTTACATTTTTACTTATCATCAGAGCTTCATTAGATGATTGTATAGTCCATATTAACATCATTAAGTCATGATGTTATTTATGTTTTTAAAAATTAATACTTTGATGGTTCTTTTTATTTTTTTTTACAGAAATTGTAAGTATTCAGTAACAATATAAGCTAGTGACTGTCATTGCTGCTTAATTAAACCATATTTAGCTCATTTATGACTGCATTGTTTTTAAAACTATTTATAAATTTTCTTAAAAATCTAGGAAGCCGACTCCAACTTCATGTTCTAATGTCTTATTTAGTTACTATGTAAGTTGAAAAGTGTGTATACGTAGATTTAAAGGCATATGTGAAAATGTATCTTTCTTTCCGTCTAATATGGTAATGACATCACAAGAATATGGTTTTGAATAGGATTCTTAGCCTTTCAAGACATGACTTTAAAAAATATTTTGTAATGGGTAAAAAATAAAAATAGATTTACATACACACAATTTTTATTATAAACAGAAGTTACACAAATTTTAAGATTCTTATTTGAAAATAATAAGTATTAGTTTACAGTGATCAATAAAAAAACAATTTCATTAAGTGGGTTTTATAAATTCACCAAACTTAGGTGGATTTTTGAAAAATTATCTTGAAATTTATAGTTTTAAGTATGTAATGGATCGAACTATTCTTACCATTCTTAAACACATCAAAGGTACAAAAACGATATAAAAAAGAGCCTAAATAATAATAATGAAAATATATGATGATTCATTTACATTTGCTGTAAATTTACATTAATTAATCATAGATGATTCATTAAAACTTTGTTTTATTTTATCATATTGTTTATCACTAAAAATATAAACATCTAGTTGAATAATTTAGTATACAAAATCAACTTATACATTTACTGAACAATGGATGCTAAATAAAAACAGATAAAATAATAATTCTTCTCTAAAAAAAATGAAGCTTTTGAATAATCTAATCAGGAAATTTTTTAGATATAAGCTTATTTTAATTCACCTCACTGAAGGGTAGAATTAGGTCGAGCGTTGGATTTCATCTCTGTTTTTTACCTCTCAGACTTATTTCCCGGGGTCCTCCTTAACTCCTTCCCTATAAAATTGGCATGAACTTAGGGACATTACTAATTTCACTCTCCTCTCTGTTGAGGTCAAGGATCTTGAATAAAAGGGATGATGCATTAAATTCATTTGCCATATAGCAAACTGATCCCATTAATTAAAAAAAATAGAGAATCCATCACAAAACATACACATAAATAGTAACAGGTATTTTTTTTATTCAACAGTTTTAATTGACTTAACAAGCATTAAAGGTAACTAAAATCACAACAAACACCGAACTTCAAACACAGAATAAAGTTGAGGAGCAAAATCAACGTATCCTTCTTATATAACCTGCTTTTTGCATCTTTTTTGCCATAAGCATGGGAAAGTAAGTATGCTCCTATTTCTTTATATACAACTTCCATGCGGTCAGGAAAGTATAATAATTTGTCTTTATTCAAGATCCTTGGTTGTGGTAGATCTGTGGTGACAACAATAATGACACCTTCCCACATACCATGCTACAAGCGGAGCTCTCGTCTTCATTCCTCCTACCATTTTACCACCACAGACCCACTTAAGTACAACCAACCAGTGGATTGTTGAATTAAAAGACAAGCCAAATAATAAAAATTCCTAATACATTTGTTTTACATATTTAGGTAAACAAAAATAAATAATGCTCATCTTTAGTGTTTTCAATTGATATCTATTGACAGGATGTTTGTCTAATCTTTAGTTACTAGATTTGTTATCTCTTTTGCTGAACAGGTTATACAGAAATATAAAATCAAAATTTAATAAATAAAGTAAAGTTAATAAAATGTACAAGGTAAAATGTTTTCTATGAATAGTCTTCAGGGTCACTTTCAGCAGAATTTTTGTTTTTCTGGGCAGCAGAAGCAGCTTGGGCTGCAGCCTGAACTTGCATCCATTGCTGGTGATCAGCTCTTGCTTGCTCTTCTCTTGCCTGTAACAAATATTAATACTTAATATACCCAGATAGGTAAACTTTGGATCAGTCATATAATAAGACAGTTAAGTGCCTTTGGCACATTACAGGAAGGGACATTGTCCCTTCCTGTCTTAGCTTCAAATTATCTTATGGCGGGGCTTGTAGCATGATAAAGGTTTCAATATAGTTGCCACCAATTATCCACAGCAACAGGGAGGTGAGTGAAAATAATGAAGTCCCTCCCAATAATGAATGAAGCTCCTGCCAATTTTATAGGGGAAGAGTAAAGTAAGGTAGAAGCCTGGAAAATTAAGTCCTTAGAGCTTAATTTAACAACGGCAAACCAGTTGTAAAAAATGAATCTCAACACAGCCTAGAAACAGCTAGCCTTTACAATTGTTTATTCAAACACATTTTTGTAAGATAAACCATAATAACTGAATATAATTACTTTTGCAAATAGTTCTTGTTGCTGTCTGAGTAATTCTTCTTCTGGAATACCAAGATTCTCTAATCTTGTGCTTTGTCTTCTTCTTTTGGCTGCTACAGCTTTACAGTCTTGTAAAACAGCTTCAGCATCTGCACGATAGTCACTGAAGCCAAGTCTATCAAGAGCTAAAACAACATGTGAATCAATGTAGTTTGTATGATAAGATTATAAAATAAGTTATTTCAATAAACTTATTTCAAATCATACAAGTTACATTTCAATCTGAGAAAGCGTTTAAAAGTTATTGTAGCCCATAGAAACGTTATTATCCTATTATTTCACTGCCAGGGACCTCTGAAATGGCTTTTGACCACACCTCATAAGCCAATTTTTTTTCAAAGAAAATTTGCTAAAAAGCAGACTTCTTAACCTAACTTGAATTGAAACAGAGTTATTACACATGATAAACATAAGTAAAAGTTTATGTCTGTTTGTTCAATGCTACCTAGGTAAAACTAGCAAGATTATCTACCATACTGGTTTTTCATATTATAACTTTCTAAAACAAGAGCTAAGGTAGAATACTTGAGTTCAAAAACTAAGTGTGGAGTGATCCCTGGGTTCAACTGAATAGGGATCACTGAATAACACGGACACCAAATAAGTCCATTAAAAATGTAATAGATAATATAACTCCTAATTATAAGAAATTCAATCTTAAAAGACTCTGTTAAAAAGGACCAAATCACAAGAAAACAATTACTTATTTAAATAATAAAGGTAATTGATAGCTGCTCATAATCAATGTAAAATTTTATCAGGCTGGTACCCCATCTGGTAAATCAACAGGTCATATCTTATATCCTATAACTATGTTCTGCCACTCCGATAGACTTCATGAATTTTAGTAACCAAAAAGGTAAAGAGATGTAAAAATGAAAAAGTTTCAGCTTCCTGATACAAAACATGTAAGGGACATGCAAATGATCTTATTGTAAAGTAATGTAAAAATGAGGGGTCAGCATAGAGACAGTGTTCCGACTCCCACCTTTCACACAACTCTGAGCAAATTCTGTCACTTTTAGATCCTCCAAATATCCGCACTGCAGTGCCACATATCCCTGAATCATTTTAATTTTCATCAGCTTTAACAACCTGTTCAAGCCACTTTTTTAAATTAGTGTATATAGTACACAAGTTTACTTTATATAGATATTAATTTTTCCCGAATGTTACAGTTTTAGCTTTGTCATTACGTATTCCATAATGGTGTTTTCTTTTTAAGTTGCTTTGACTTACTAAGTTAATAGAATAGGATAGAATATCAAAAATGAATAATTGCCTCTGATAAGACGCACGTAACCTTTTTTGGCGATAAAAAACTTTTTGAAAACGTGCTGCTCCTAATTTTTTATAGAAAAGGCCAAAGGAAAAGTCCTAAAAAGGGGTTTAGAAATGTTTGAAAATGCACTGTTAATTGATTGTTGCTTAGTAACAGATATACATCATCAAAGCAGGATAGAGGAACAAGTGGCGCTGACTTGTGGCATAAATAAAATTTGTTAATTATTTCTAATGTCATTTTGTGTTGTTTTAGTTTTTAAGATTTTGACTGTGATAATTTTATTGTTATCATATTTTATTAGTTTTAGTTTGCAAAATGATTTGTTATTTGATTTGTATTACTGACGATTGTATGCTATTTTGTCTCAAACAATAAAGTGATTTATTATTTATTATTATTATAGTTGAACCAGAGGCTGAACTTCGGTATACGGTGCACCCTGCTATCACTGCTATAAATATATCGATATGTTTTTAGTTTAGAGATATGACGTAGGAATAATCGATACATGCCTTTTCTTTTACGTTTATGAACATATTTTATTATTTTTTAATGTTTTTTTTGTTGTTTGTGTTTTTATTTATTTGTTGTAAAATGGTTATAACTGTTTTCATATTTTTTTATGTTTTTATAATGTTTTAACTATGTTTTCATAGAATAATCGATGATACACCACATCTAATTTTATGTTACGCGTATTTTTACGTATATTTTGTGTTTGTTATTTTCAGGTTTTTATAATATTTTTTGTTGTTAATGTTTTCATTTATGTTGTTTGGTTTTTTTAATGTTTTAATTATAATTAATAATTTAACAACGCTGTTTACCCTTTAAGTGCTCAGTTCTCGTTTACGTGTCGCGTAACTAAAAATATATCGATATAAGTATTGATAACAGGGTGCACTGTATACCGAAGATTTACCAAACCAGATTCCTCCTTGGCTGAAAGCTGGTTCATCACACCCATAGGGAAAAAGGTGGGAGTCTGAACACTGTCTCTATAATGACCCCTCATTTTTACATCACTTGAAACATGGGATATTTAATCATCGGTTAATTTGTGTGCAACATAAAAGAAATAAATAAACGCCTACAATAATTACCCATTAGAACATGTTCAGCATTAATAGTCTTTTTTTTACTCTCACTACACACAGCATTTGCTTCAGAAGATACTAAATGTATAAATTCAGTGCAACAGTTCAGTATTAACTCGCGGGCATCAATTGCAACCCTGACAGTCGGTAGAATTTCTTTTATCATTTTGTTAATAGAAGCTCTGGGCAGAGTGAGCTCTTCTTCCTCGCCATTGGCATGATTGTTGGAGTTCATCATAATTACAAACTACAAATAATACTTTAAAAACTAAATGGATCAATCGTAAAATGAATATCTTAAAAGAAAAATAAACATAATTTTAATTTTCATAGTTAATAATGCTTCCAAGAACAGTGATCGTCTCACTAATGTATTTAACTCCACTTCTTTTTAGACACTCACTTTTGTTTTTAAACTACCACCAGAGTAAAACTTTATAACTTTTATTATTTTAACAACAATAAATTCTGTTACATTATCATGAAAATAAAATTGCTTTTGACTGTGTTGTATTAAACATTTTTATCTCCGCGATTTTCTTTTTCTTCTTGTTTTTCTTTCTACAATTATTTTTCTTACAAATTAATATTTCATACCGTTTAGTTTTTAGATCTTAATAACATTGTAATAAAACTCTCTATGGGGCGACCCTCATCTGCAGAACAAGGTTTTCTGCAAAATATTTTGCAGAACAGGTACTTCCAAGGAAACTAAAGCGTTGAAACTTTGCATGATTAATAAAACACACCTAAAAACACATCCCTACAAATTTCAACTTATTCGTACACCATCAGCCGCCCCCAGAGTATTTTGCAGAATGAGATCTATTTTGCAGAGCAGGTACTTCCACGCCAAGCAAGCTAAAGCGTTGAAACTTGGTATCATTAATAAAATACACCTAAAAACACATCCCTACAAATTTTTACTCAATCATAGTTTACTATATAGATATTGCAAAATTGAACCCATAGGTAATAATATCAGCAAATATTCAAACTCTCAAGTAATGATATCACAATCAAGGATCTTGAATAAAGGGGGGGGGGCGCATTTAGGAACTTTTTTGACCCCATGGAAGTTGTATGAGATAGAGAAATAGGAGCAAACTTACCTTCCCCTTGGTTATAATGAAAAAAGGCGCCAAACGCAGGTTATGTAGCAAGGTTGTCGAGTTTGCTTCTCAACTTTCCTCAGTGCTTCTCGTGATTGCTACATTTGTGGTGCTTGTTAAGTCATTTGTGCTTATTTAATTTCAAATTTTGGACTATACTTTGCTACTTCAGTGTGTGATAATTTAAGCGTGTTTTGTTATAACCACGCTTAAACCTTCTCAAGCAATAAACAATAGGAAACCATTGAGAGGTAAGTTTGCCTCTAAAATTTAAGACCTGCGCTGTTATAAGAATTGTAAGCATGTGCAGTTTGTACCAAGCATGTGCAATTGGTTTTTGACGTGTGTTTCGTGTTTAATTTTCTCTATTTTTTTTTGGTTTTCGATGGGGTCACTTTTTTGTATGGCAAATCGACTTTGTGCGTCATCCCCTTTATTCAAGATCCTTGATCTCAATGGGTAAGGTTATTATAAACATAGTAAAGAGTATATACACATAGTATAGTATACATTACACTAGAGAGGACATAGCCTATCTTAATCTATGATAAGTCTATAGTTAAGTCATAGTTTATCTCAATATGTTAAGAGGCTTGAGACGTCATTTTGGGGCTCTGTGTGACGTGATTAAAACCTCCTCCTAGAAGGAGTTAAGGTTATAATAAATAAATTTTCGACTTCTGCACATTTTTCGCGTTTTGGTTTGTATTTTAAACGTTCTACAGTATAGTTACAGAATTTTTGTTCTGTTTATTTGATTATATTAATAGTCAAAGGTGTTCAGGTTATATTTTCGATGTTTCAAAATCCAACTGATACGGCCCATAAAGAAAATTTATTATAAAGTATTTCACATTAAACATTAATTGTAATAATTTAAATAGTTACTAATAATTAAATATCAATTATTTATTGTTTTCTAACGAATGTGTTTGTTAAATATTTGAAAAAACATTTAAGATGGAGGTAACTTAACTCGAGGTATAAACGGAAAAATTTCAGTATAAGTTTTAAAATTCATTAAATTCAAAAAAATATTAAATAAAAAAACGTATTTTTTTAAAGATATTATTAAAGATTATGAAATTTAATGTAAATTTAATGGGTCAATAAACATCCGTTTTGACTCATTATGATGCATTTACCCATCATTTAGTTCACATTGCACATTTTACTGAACTCAGCTTATTCAAATGAGTTGACAAATTCATTTTTCTTTCCTTATTTCTAAAAGGAGTGGGAAATCACCCACTTTATTTTTTAAAATGTCGACGTTTCTTATGAACAATCGACTGCTCAATGGCTGATCCTCAATGGCTCAGTCAGCGCCCTGATGAGTTAGCCATAACGAAACACCCTGATCAAGTATGCTTGGGCCCTTTTTGGGCCTGGTCTTTTGAGGCCCTTAAAACTCCAGGTGAAAAAAATTGGAATATTAAAGACCCAAGATTTAGGTAACAATTTGAGAATAATTTAACTACTTTAAACATCTGGAGCCGATTGGAGTTGGAAGGCTTAGTACTACCTCACACTTCTAGGTCATATGCCCTTGATGGCTTCAATACCCAGTTGTATTGTTGAACTGGACTCAGTGATGGCTCAGACCTACGATCTAAAAGACGTGACTGACACTTGAATCGTCTTGATACGTCAGTAGGTTTGGTCTTAGTGTGATGTTGCCAATTTTAACGTCTGTCAAAGTTAAGGTCAAGGTATTGGATACTAGAGGACTGAAGTATGTAAACCTGGTGAAGGACATGTGTCTTACGAAGAGCGAAAGTGACATGAACACTTTTCTCTTCGTTTATCTTAATCATCAATATCCTTAACCAAGGTTAAAGAATGGAAAGGTGGTATTAGGTATCATCAAAATCGGTAAAAGGGTTGTTATGGACGCAGAGAGGACAGCCTTATGCTCTGCAAAGGTGCCAAGAATGGTTGATGCATGGATGTTCAGGAATATCATGGGTGTAAAAGGAGTAAAGGATACTAGGATACTACTATATATAAGTTAAGATATACCATATAAGTTTAAAAGTAATTAATATGCTATTTAAAAAAAATCCTTGTTTTTTAAGTTCATTTTTGGCTAAGGGGCCCAAAGAGGGCTGCCGCCCTCGTCCTCACAGGCCAGTCCATCTCTGCTTGTTCGTATGCATTAAAGTCGACGGTGGGAGTTCGGAATGCACTTCTATGTTTACTAAATTTTTTTTTATGCATAATCAAGCTTTACAATTAAACTGTAAACTCGGTACATTGTAATGTCACGGGATCGAAACCAACTGTAGTTGGTTTCAAATGAGTTCTACTTAAATTACTGGTTATCTAATTAATATTTCTCACTTCTGTATTTGGTGTATCATTTTCTATTAGTCACTGAATCACTAATGAGATTGTAATTAATTAATGATTTCTCACTAATGTTTCCCAAAAGAATAGCGGTAAAACTGTAAGTCTAATATATTAATTTGTCTAGTCTTTCCTTAAAATGCTGCATATACTTGTGTTGTATTTAATTTTTTCAAAAGCTATTGCCGGTGAGTTTTTTTTTTAAAAATATTAGTGATTTAAAAATTAGAGGCATAAAAATGTGTCTCTAGGGTATGTATCTAGCCTTTCTATCTTATATTTGAAGATACGGACATCATAATCTATTATTCAGTTAATGGGTAAAACATTTATTGACTGCCAAAAATGAAAAGGCAAGACGTACAAACTAATATTATTTTTAAAATGTACTCAGAATTTGGAGTCCACAACTTCAAAAAACCAGTGTTTGAGGTAACAGCTATTGTCTTTCTAATCAGGAAACTAAGTTGCCTACGCAGTCTAGACCTATGGTCTAGACTTAAAGAACAGGCAGACAGATTTCAATTCAGAATCTAAACATCGTAGAGATAGACTTGATTTTATTTTCACCGCGCAATAATTCTAAGACTTGTCATGGGGAAGTCTTCTCCAAAAAATGTCTAAAATATTTATTTTAAAAATTAAATCCTTATTTATTTTCTTTTCTTACTTACTTACACCCTACTACAGTTTAAGCCTAACTGGTCTGTAAGAAATATATCCTTTCATCCCTTTACAACACACAATGAAACCAAATAAGGCCCAAGCAACAAAAAATGGATTTTCAAGAAGACAAAGAACAGAAAAGTACTATTTTGCTCGTCATATTGCTTTTCTTCGTGTTTTTTAACTCAAAATCTCATCCCACAAGAGCTCATTCCGTAACCTTGTTTTGTACCAGAGCCGACGGTTACTTTGTGACAACCATAAAATGTCTGTCTATACGAACAAGTCTATACGTACAATACGAGCAATGATTATACGAACAATGACTATACGTACAATACGTTCCAAGTCGCTACAAGTTTCTGGCAAAACTTCTCGGTTGTTGCTGCAAATAAATAAAATGATGTAGTTTGGAATCTTTATGTCGATTTTAATCAAGCGTGTTCCAATATTATTTAAACCTATCTGAGCCAAACAGCAAACTCTCTAATTTCATTAGTCTCTATGCCTGCTAAGTTTTATTTAACCAAAGCCTACCTGATGGTCTCAAAGCATGCTTTGCCTCGCTACCTATGATCAACAAGTTTAAAGCAAAAGAAAATCTTTTTTCAGACCGGAAAGTCATCTTCCATCCTATAACGCTTTTTCTATTAGCTGAACATTTTTACTACGAATTAATTTATTTTTACAGTTGATTAATCAGACTCAATATAAAATGTATATTTTTAAATTGTTTTTGTTTAAAACAATTTAAAACAAGTTTTCGCTTTATTATTTGTTTCAGAAAATCACAGCCCAGATACAAAAGAACAAAAGAATGATTTTAATTTTGTTCTCCCGAACTATTTTACTTCTCTTGATCTTCATTTTGAATTTCACCCTGAAGCACATCCGCCCACTATGTTGGTATTTAAAATATAAAATTTTAAAATATTGTCACAGTACGTACCAACCACCTTAAATTTAAATAGAGATGATTAGTTCTCTAAAAATGCCGACTGCTCTAAAACATGTTTCTAAAGATGACTTCGTTAAAACAGTATAAATCAATTTTAAAATGCGTTCAGAATTCAGCTATAATTGGGACTAATGACTTAACTTAATTGGAACGTTACTTCTAAAGATAATTTATCATTTGTTAAAAACTGCCTTTGTTAGCTTCAGGTCAACTACTTTGACGTCGGACCACTCAGAAATCCCTTGTGGATTGATTGTAGTGTTATTGGGCAAATTGGGTGTTTTTTATTTAACTGTATTTTACTTTGTACTTTGTGAAATTTTGCGAAATATACGATATAGTCCTCAGAAGCCCCATCCGATTAAATATACCAATGACACTTTGTTCAAACGCTATCTTAAGTTTCAAAATGTTAATGACGTCATAAACTTCCCAAAAACTCTGTATGTCAAGCTTCATTTTGAGAATATCGTGTGATATATATATATAATATCTATATATATTATATATATATATTATATATATATATATATATTATAATATATATAATATATATATATTATATATATATATATTATATATATATATATTATATATAATATATATATATATATTATATATATTACTTGTTATTTAATTTTTTACGTTATAAAAAAAATGCGCATATTTATTCCACAGATTATACACTACATAGCACAGCATTATTTGCACTCATTTATAACCCAGTTTTTGCTAATTTGCATTTTCTTTGAAAAATTCGAAAAAAATAAATAACAAGATGTGACTGCTACTGTTCAGGTTATTAAATATACATATACCGAAAAATTAAGCAAAAATTAGATTAATAAGCAAAAAAGCACACATTTCAAAGAGTTCATAATTAAGTCATAATTATTTTTAAGTTGAAAAATTAAATACCGTAAAAAGTTGCCAAGATACCGAGATTCAAACCCGGAAACCCTAGCTTTAAGAAGTCTTATCGGACCGGATCGGCTATATTGAATTCAGTACCCAAAAAAACATCGAAAACGACACCCTACTCAACATTTTTTTTACTGACCTAAATTTTCCACGAGTTTTGGGTCACTTAGAGTGGATGTATAGACTTGATCGTATCGGACCGGGTTGATTCGATTCCGCGCCCTACAAAACAAGAGTAAGGATCTTATTTGCGGCAAAAAATAAAAACCTTGATTTTTTACGATTTTTTGACAATGTTGCTGACTCAGCAAACCGGTTTAATGACGTTACAACAACCTTGTTAACGATAAGTTAACAAACAATAAAAAATAAAAATCTTAAACTGTTTGTTTTAAATGTGAATACAGTAATTTTTATAACAAAATATGCCATGAATTGAACAATTCTGAGGCAAAATACACCCGTTTAGTAAAACTTTAGCACATATCTGCACCGTTGAGTTAATTATTGTAATATTTTGTGTCTACATATCAATAAGACAAATATTTATTTATGGATAACATGAAATATATTTGCATAGTTTCCCTAAAATTTTTTTTAAGATATAATTGCTTCAATAAAACAATTGTATGTCTTGCAAAAACACTGGTCCCTATGCAAATTGAACAATTTTTATGCAAAATTACTATTTCTTTATTATAAAAACACTTTCAATTATTTATAAAGCTTTGTAGCCTTATCATATTATCCCGCTTTATTCTAGAATGAGAATGAACTTCTGATGAATGAGAATTCTAGAATGAGAATGAACTTCTGATGAATGAGAATTCTAGAATGAGAATGAACTTCTGATGAATGAGAATTCTAGAATGAGAATTAGACAAAGAAGGTGACTATTTCAAGCAATATGTCACTCTAAATCCCTTTTATTTTAAAGCAGAGCACGATAGGACTATTCTGTCCTATAAAAAGTCATAATTTGTCATGTAGATACCGAGAATCTACTTGAATCTTATTGTGAATTCTTATTGAGATTTTGCACGCTTGTAGCTATGCATAAGACTATATATATGACACAGAGAGAGCCATATATATGGGAGAGAGCCATTAAGTTTACTCATAGATGTTAAACCACGTCCACAATTTCATATCAGGCTAACTTCATTGGTTCCTCAACACTATTTTCTCTCGCTGTCAACTGATTTTAGCCGTGTGTTGTACTATTACATATGTGATAGGTTGATTATATTATCAGCATTAGTTCAATTTTTATTAAATGACTTGTGTACATTTTTTTTAAGTTTTTAAAAAGTCGAAATATTATCCAATTAAGTTAAAATTTAGTATTAGAGTATACCTTTACGTAATAATCATGTTCAACAAGTTTCGTTTCAATACAAGTTCATTAATGATATTTGTTGGATCCTAAAGTTAAGCATCATCGAGCGTGTTCACTTCCTGAATGGTTGACTGCTGGAAATTAAACAGATGTATTTACTATCTGAGGACGAGCGAAGGGAGCTCGAAGATGTGATGCAGTATAATTTAACGACTTGTTAATTGTGGGCGAGTGAAGCGAGTCCGAAGTAGTGAGCATGAGCGCTGCGAATAAAATGTTGAAGAAAAGTTCCGAGGTACACCGTACCCGATTTTTTACATTAATCCCAATTTTAAACTTATTTGTCAACGAATTTTGATGAGACATAAATTCATTGTTCATGAGCTGTCTATGTGAAGAGTTTAGTTAAGATCCATCGATTAGATTCCGATCTGTGAGCACTGAAATGTCGTGTAGCTCTAAACACAACATTATTATTTTACTCAACCATATTATTTCAAAGAATCTGGATGAATACTTAAAGTGTGATGATGATCAAATCATGATTTTCACACCCCTTGTATACAGTTCCTTGTTCACAATAATAGTAATCTATAGTAAAGTTTAGTCAAAAATTTTTGTATATCTATTATTTAACGACAGATCAACATAGTTTCTAACTCATTAATATTTTTATAATATATATATATATATAATATCATATAATATATATATATATATATATATAATATATATATATATATATTAATATATACAGACTTATTTCTCTATTTCGTATTAAACTAACAAAATAACCTTATAAGAGTCATCTAATGAAAATTTGCTAAAACCGTTGTAGGTTGGTGGTTTAACGCATAATTTGAATTTTAGATAATTCTACGTATTCCTTATGAGACTTTTTACCAAAACTGAAACAATAGTTTGAGTTATTTGTAGATATTTAATATGTTGTATAATTATTGTAACAGAATTCAACCGACTACTGAACATCCTGCTATAACTACTTATCATCCACATTCTTCCACTACTCCCATATCAAGGCCTACTCTTCCACCAAAACCGACGAAGATACCTCATGTAAACCCTCTAACTTCAAGTAATCAACAAAATATAAATAGGTTAGTCTAAACCAAGTTAAATTAAATCACTTTAAATTCTTTTCGTAAGAAGATTATAATATGTTTAAAATAATATTACTTGTTATCAAAAATTGATACTAATTATAGTTTTTATTTGTTCACATCATATGATTTCGAAAAGGCTCAAATTTAAACATTATTTTATTAGTAAGAATCCTTTTATTCGATAATGGTCCTCAAAGTATTATAGAATAAGGATTTAGTGCTCATTTAGCATCTCTTCAATATTTAATATGACAAATTGATTTTAGTCCGATCGGGTTTGAGATACCATGTGGAATTGGAAAAGCAGATGAAAACGATGACACTAGAATTGTTAATGGGACTGACGCTATACGAGGTAACTACATATTGTTTATATAAAAATCATTAAATGCCTTTCCCTTTGGAATGCTAAACTTTAGTATTTTAGCATAATGTTTTGTTTTAATCGATGAATGAGCAGTTTTTTAAGGTTTAAGAAGATAAATTCTTGAATATTGACAAAATTGACAACTTTTAGAAATCAAATTAGTTTAAGTAAGAAAATTTGATCTTATATTTTTCCAAACTCGAAAGTACAAAGAAAGAGAAAAAGAGCAAAATTATGTAATAACTATTACTTAATTTTGCTCTTTTTCTCTTTCTTTAACATAAATACTATTTATGTTCCAAGAGAATAATGAATCCAATTATTTCCCTGAGCAGTTAGTTTGTTCTTAGGGCGAAAGTCAAAGGAACTAAAGCATTTAACAAAGCATGCGTTTTGCTAAAGCATGTGTTTAACAATGTTTAAAAATGTGTTTAAGGTAATCATTACAGGGGTGAAAATAGCATTTTACTCCGAAGATGCATAAAAGATTTATCAGACGTTGACGTCATTTAATATTGTTAATTAATTTTATGTTTTTGTCATACGTTTTGTTATATTTTAATTTTATTTGGCCGGAAACCCCTTCATAAAATTAGGTGTTACCGATAAAAAAAAAAAAAATATATTTTTTGGTGCCGTTGAATAAACTTCTTTTAAACTCCAAAGGAGGAATGTTAATTTTTACTACCAAAGAAGTGAAAAGTAGCTTTTTTCCCCATGGAAAAGAAAAGTTATTTACACCCTTAAAAATAGTCAATAAATTGCACACTACACACTGTAAAGATAAAGACAATTTCAATCCACCATGAAGTTGTTTAAAAAAAGTACCCGAGCGTCAAGTTTAGCTACAGATTTTCTTTTTACAGGCGAATTTCCCTGGTTAGTATCAGTTCAATTAAAATCCGGACTTGTTTGGAGGCATATTTGCGGAGGAGTAATAATTAGTCGAAACTTTGTCATTTCGGCAGGTCATTGCGTTGCTGATCTCCCTGTCTCATCGCTTTCGGTTGTTGCTGGAGATTATAATCTCTATATCCATGAAGGTACTCTTTTTATAATTTGGTGACTTTATAACGTTCAACTCTAACATTTAACTGTTTTGGAAACTAAATTAGTTAATAAGAAATTTGATTCCAAAACATCGTATTCCTGTAATTTTCCTCTAAGGTATTTGAAGCTTATTTAGATATAAAACCATAACTATCATGTATTTTATTACAAAAATCAATTATATACCGTATAAATAAATTAGGTTAGTAAAAAAATCCAGTTGATATTGGTATTAAATTAGTTAAATCATAATTGAATTCACTAAGCAATCAATATTATGGTGATCAATATTGTCAAAAGTGGTTACAAATTTCCATATTTAGTAATGTTTGTAAAATAAAATGATAAAAAAGAGCTCGTACTGGTCAACTTGCTGGAGGTTGAGTAGTGATGTGTGGTAGGTACTATTTACGAAAGTCTAGGATAAAATATTTGTGTATCTGAAATGTTTCCACTCTGTACATATGGTATGAACACACACACAGGGAAAGTCCTAGGATAAAATGGTTTTGTGAAATGTTCCCTCTGTACATATGGTATGAAACACATACACACAGGAAAGTCTAGGATAAAATGTTTGTGTATCTGAAATGTTCCACTCTGTACATATGGTATGAACACATACACACAGGGAAAGTCTAGGATAATGGTGTGTATCTGAAAGTTCCACTCTGTACATATGGTATGAACACATACACACAGGGAAAGTCTAGGATAAATGTTTGTGTATCTGAAATGTTCCTCTATGTACATATGGTATGAACACATACACACAGGTATATCAAAGAGAGTGCTCTCACCTATACAGAAATTTATGTTAGTAACAATTTATTGCTGTGCGTGTGTTAGGAAACGAACAAAGAAGTGACATAGTAAGAATAATAGGTCGGAAAGGTTTTGTTCGAGATAATTTTACAGAAGACATAGCACTTCTACAGTTGGAGCCTTATCTAAGAATGGACGGGACATGGGTCGCTCCCATCTGCCTACCTTCTTCAAACCAACATTATCCTGTAGGTAAGACACCATTTTAAAGAAAAAATCATATTTTTTTTTAATATCCTTTATTTATATACATAAATTAATATCAATATAACAAAATAAACACATACAAATATAATTATGTAAAATTTAATAAACAAGTAAAAATAAGCTACAGGTCATTCCCTTAAATAAGACTAGAGCCTTGTGGTAAAGGAGAAGAGGGTCTAATAAATCCTGTATGTTGCAAATTACTTATAATTTAACCCAACTCAGAGCTTGTTATATTCAAAATATAGTAATAATAAATTAGATAATAATAATATTGAATTAATAATAAAATAATTAATGTTAAAAACATGCATTTTTTTTTTTTTTTAGCATGCATTTTTATTTTTTTTAAATTTTTATTTAAATTTTTTTAAGGTATATACACACAGACACACACTTACATTCATTCCAGTATCATATGCATGTATACTTAACATAAATAAGTGTATACATGCATTCATAATCACACACACACACACACAAACTCACAATCATACGGAGATATTATATAAAATTACTTATATAGTTTTTATGATTATTAAAACATAAATAATAAAATTATATATAGTTTATTAATACTCAAAAATATTTTTAATTATCTATTAAAAAATACTTGCCCTAACAATAAATGTAGTAATCACCATTCTTGCTTAAATAAATTGTTTGATTTGCTTTTTGAATTTCTCTTTATCCTGCAGATTTTTGAAATATAGAATTTAGATCATTGTATAAATTTATCGCTACATAGTGCCATTGTCTCTGAGCAGTAGGGTATTACATCTGGTTTTTTGAAAATCTTGTTTCTCGTTCGCTCTAGTATTATAATTATGCTGAATGGTCTCAATTTCGTGGCACCCACTAAATCTAGACAGAGCTGCTGTTTTGAAAAAGTTGTTCTATATTAAGCAAGCCCAGCCTTTTAAACAACGGCTCTGAATGCTCCAATCTTTTTTTTTCTTAATATTATTTTAACTAAAGCTCTCTGAGCTATTATTAATGGTAACTAATAAAATATGATATATGATATACTGAAATGAAATACTGTTTATTCTTTCCTTAAAATTATTAAGGCTTTACTTCATAGTTAGTCAAATTTATTTAACAAATTGTTAGCGGCTCCACCCCACACACCAATACTAAACGTATGTGAGACTCGATTAAGGAATAGTAGACAGTTAGTAATTCTTCTTGTGGTAGTGTACTTCAACAGTACATCCAGCACACTCACCTTACTCTTAACATGACTAACATGTTTGTCCCACCTAAAGTGATGAGTTATAGTTACTCTGAGGTACTTAAAAGGACTAACATCGTACAACTTTCTTTAGAGCACAATATTCTACCAACAAAAATCACAAGTATGCTTCCTTCACTAAAAGATTTGTAAGGATCTCTGTAATTACAGCAAACTTTTTACTAATGATTATCAGCTTATAGTCATGGGCCCACCTCATTATGCGATTAAACTCCTCTTGCATTATCCTCCTGGCCTCATCTAAATTATGATGACGCACTAAAATCGCTCCTTAGATTCAAAGTGTAACTTAAAGTAGATTCCATACTTAATCATTCTATGGAGCATTCTAGTGTAAATAAAATATAAAACGGGACCTAATTTACTACCATGGGGTGTTCCGGAATTAAGGTCCTTACGATCACCAAAAGCCTCACTAAGATTTTTTTTTATAATATCTATTACTCATATACGAATAAAACCAAGATAGGAACCTTCTTTCGACACCAATCTCACTGAGCATTCTGATTAAGGTTAAGGCATAAGGTATCAAAAGCTTTACTGAAGTCAATGCATAGTGCAATAACATAATCACCATTATCCAAGCTAATTAAAGGCATGCTCAAAATTTTAGAAAATAGCACACATTTCAGTTTTCTTGAAATAAGTGGTTTCCTGTAAGTCGTGTGCTAAACATGAAAAGAACATTTTGTAAAGGTGATAAAATGTTCTATAAAACGAGTTTTAAATCGTCAAAATCGGACGACTGCAACTAAAGTTATGGCTTTTTGAAAAACAATGGAAAAAATTGTTAATTTATGCAAAGTCAGCGAATTTCTTTGAAAAAATAAACTGACTTTTTGTGCATTTTTTGGCCATTTAACAAATGTCATAACTTTAGTTGTAGTTATCCAATTTTTACGAAAAAACACTCGTTTTATAGGACATTTTATCAGCTTAAAAGAAAGTTCTCTTCATGTTTTGCACACGACCTACAGGGAACCATTTATTACAAGAAAACTAGAATTTGTGCGATTTTCTAATATTTTGAGCGAGCGCATTCATGTGAAGGCTCCACTCTGGTTAGGTAGAAAAATTGATTTAAATTGAGTTATGAAAATGACTCAAAATGAGTCAAATTCTTTGGCCGGCTCTTGGACTTTTTATCCTGAGGATAAGCGAAACAGGTTAGAAGCAGTGAGGATGAGCGTAGCCCATTCGATGAGGCGAGAAAAAAGTTCCGAGATTTCCAGTATCCGATTTTTTTATTTTACTTCAAGTGTGAATTTTATTAGATTGTTTTATTTTGTTGGAGAAAAATCTACAACAAATTTGTATCTATAGGGAGAAAAGCAATGGTAGCCGGGTGGGGTAGATTATCTGAGGATGGAACATTACCAGAAATACTTCAGAAAGTTAGCCTTCCAATCATGAATATATCTCGATGTGCAGATTTGTACAAACAATCTGGTTTCAGTCAATTTTTTCACACTTGCCAAATATGCAGTGGATGGGAAGATGGAGGATCTGACTCTTGCCAGGTATATATATATACTAATTCAATTTTTATTGTTCTACTCTATTATGGTATAAGGTTTTGTTGTATTACTAATTATATTTTTTTTAATAAATAAATATGGATAAAAACAATTATTATCTAAAGTAAAATTTAATTTTATTTTAGTTATTCATGTTTAGAGTTATGAGTTTGTATTTGTTTTATTTTAATTATTAGTAGTTAGTTTTATTTTATTAATATTAATTATTTTAACTAGTTTTCGTTATTAGTTTATTTGTTTTATCTGCCAAAATACTGCAAGTAGTATTAGTTTTCTCTCAATAGGAGAGGAAAAGTTAACTTTCTCCCTTTTGAAAGGGTAGAAAACAGGGCAGATCTCAAGTAATATTCTACAGCGAGAAACGTATTCAGAGGACGTAAAAAAGCTTTGGTTCCCATAAAATCATAGAACAAGTTTAATCATAATATTTTAACTTACACTTTGCATTTCCTCTTTGGCCATGTTGGTAGCACCTTTAGGTTAAGACCTAAGATGGAAGGATAATCAAGTTAAGACTTGATTATCCTTCCATCTTAGGTTCAATCTTTACTAGAAACGCATTGCGCGTATAAATTCACTGAAACATTTATGACAACAGATCTGTTTACTAAAAGTCGCGAAAATATTTAAATGACTTACGATCATAGTGATTAAAATTCTGGCGCGTCCGTTAAGGTTTTATTATTTCTGGTCCTGATGACCGGCAAAATTCATAATGAAATTTGGAATTAGTGTTGCCGTGCTCAACTATACATTTCTTGCTTAAGCTTCCGGTTTATGCTTTATTTTCGTAACTAATTTTTTTCTGTAGTTTCCAAGGGGAATGTGCATAATTATTCTGTTATTGTTTATTATACAAAACTATGCCTCTAATGGCATAATGAGCAGTGCATACTATATTTGAATTTAAATTATATATTATTATATATAATATTATAATATATATATAATATATATATATATATATATATATAATGAATTGATGGTTAATTTCAAATGTCAAGGTCAAAAGCTAACAACTCCAAAACCTAGTTTTAGTTAACCATTTTTATATTGCGAGTTGACTTTAAGCCTGCAATACTTACAATTGACGTATACATTGTTTTCTAAGGATCTACAATGTTTAGGCAAAGCCGATGTCAGGAAAAAAATAAGTTTACCTTACGTTTCGTTCAAAATAATAAAATTATTGCTTAGAATTTAATTGTTAAATAAATTGATAGATAACTTAAATAAACCATATCTCAATATTAACACTCGCTGATTGTTTTTCATACTATTTCTCCCTGTCGAATGAAAAATCATGTAATCATTAAAATATATTATATATATATATATAATATATAATATATAATATAATATATATATTAATATATATACATATATATATATATATATAATATATATATATATATATATATATATATATAAATATATATAATAATAATAATATATAATATATATATATATATATATATATAATAATATATATAATATATATAATATAATATAATATACATATATAAAATATATAATATATTAAATGCATATACATGATTTTTCATTCGACAGGGAAAATAGTTGAAAAACAATCAGCGAGTGTTAATATTGAGATATGGTTTATTAAGTTATCTACAATTATTTAACAATTAAATTCTAAGCAATAATTTTATTATTTGAACGAAACGTAAGGTAAACTTATTTTTTTCCTGACATCGGCTTTGCCTAAAACATTGTAGATCCCTTAGAAAAACAATGTATACGTCAATTGTAAGTATTGCAGGCTTAAAGTCACTCGCAA
Source organism: Microvelia longipes (assembly GCA_018340805.1). Lineage (NCBI taxonomy): Eukaryota > Metazoa > Arthropoda > Insecta > Hemiptera > Veliidae > Microvelia > Microvelia longipes. Next base: position 55,736,904 of record JACMZG010000008.1, read on the forward strand.
TATAATAAAAACTGGTAATAACTAAAACAGTTTTGGACAGTTTTAGCTTAGCATGACCTTGACATTTGAAATTAACCAATCAAATGCATAACCCAAGTGACGTAATAGCTTTTTGCCGCGAATCTTTACTTTTTTAAATATTATGATTTTTAATTGCTAAATAAAATGAATAAAATGAATATTTTATTTTTTTTCTGTGAAATACATGTTTTCTTATCTCGATTAACCTAAGAAAACATTGAACATCATAGGTTAAAATTTATGCATCTTCCTCATTTTTGATGTTAAAAATAATTTATGTGCTAAAATATCTAATTAAATTAAACAAATAATTATTGGTTATTTACATACTAGATAATAAAACGTTAAAAATGATAAAAAGTGTGTGTCCCTAGTGAAGGATTGAACTTCCAAATTAAGAGTTTTGAACACTACTAACTGATCTACCATCGGAAATTTAGAGCAGGATTTAAATAGTTGATATGACAACCAGTGCTATTTTTCTCCCGGTAGTTAGTTTTCTTCCTGTAGATTCGGACTCGGAGTTTATAATCATTTTTCTCCCTTTACAAGTGGGGAAAGTGCACTTTTGGAGAGAAAACTTACTAACTTAATATAAACAACATTTCTCTTTAATTTTTTATTTATATATTTTAGGGCGACAGTGGAGGCCCTCTAGCATGTAAAGAAGAAAATGGAAGATACTACTTATGCGGTGTAGTTAGCTGGGGTATAGGATGTGCGAGACCAAAATATCCGGGAATTTACACTGAAGTGTCCTGTTACTCCCAGTGGATCGCAGATATCCTTTACAACAGACCTGCTGCACTCACTCAAATTAAAGATTTGTAATCTTTTCATTAACAGAGAAACTTTTTCTAAACTTGTTTCAATATAATATAAGATTTTCGTAGACTTACGTTGTGGTTTATATTTGTTTTAGTGCGACTTTATTTGTGTAGTTTAACTTAGTTTTAACGCTTATGATGAGAAATATTACACGTTGAGAAACATATTTAGACATCTTTCTTAAAGTAACCTAGCTTACTTCACGACTTCAAGAGAACTTTAGAGTAGGGTATTTTTGTTATTGTAATAATTCCAAATAGATTATTAGAAAGGATTACACTAACAAAATTATCTTTTATTACATGAGGATTATTAGTGTAGTAATTATTTTTGAGCTTCGAAATAAATAGCTATACATCGTATGGCTAATGGCTACAAATAAGTACTATGCACAAAATTTAGAGTACTACCAAAAAAATAGGTTGTTGTAGGCAAGGTTATGAGGAAATCCACCCTTAGAATTTATACTCTCTTGAAACTTTTTGTACACTATTTATTTTTTTTCCAATGTTGTTTCATCATTATGTAATAGAAGTAAATGCATGGTTCTGTTTCTTAATAAATAACATATAAACATTTTTAAAGGGATTTTTTGCAGATAAAAGACGTTATTAATTATTACGTCGTCAGTATAACCCAGAGCACATGATATGGTGTTAAGGTCATTAGCAAATAGATAATATTGCACAGTTTGATTAAATACATTATACGGAAATTAAGAATTGACATTTTTTAAAATTTATTTTTAAGTGTTTTTGAGTAATATGGTTAACGTTACTTTGAAGACCATCAGATACAAACAAAGAATATAAAGTGTCTATTGAATATGAAAGCATAAAAGATGAGGTGACGAGGATAGTTTTTAGATAAGTAATTTTTTTATGGTTTTTATCGATCAGAAAGGATCTAACGTTTAGAATTGGGAGGCTGAGTAAACAAGTGTGATCGAAAGGTGTGATAAGGTGGGATTCTACTTCGTCTAAGTTAGTATGTATTTAGTGCCTTAAAGGCAATGTCAACTTTGCATCGGTTATTTTTCTTAGTGTTTTTTATATTCCAAGTTCATTTAGTTAGATCAGAAAATGAAAATCTCTTAACGAAAATAAAAACACTAGATGATCCAAATGATTTATGGAATTTCTTAAAATCCGCTTCTAAAAGTAAAACTTTAGAAGAAGAGTTTAAAGAACCTAGTTTGGAAGATGAGTTTTTGGACGACTTGGACGACGATGACGAATTATTTAGAAGCGAGGAAACCGACGGTGGCACAGTAAGTACTAACACACCTCAAACTACAACTTCTTATCCTTCTGTACCCTCATTCAGTACTAAGACAAACAATATAGAACCAATCACAAACAATCCTTTGTCAACACAACCAAAACTTAAAGATACTAGCAAAGTTATAATTACCACTCCCCTAACACTTACATCAACCAGTGACGTGCAAGATACGGTAAGTATAGAACGGTATTCCACAGAAGATATCACAGACGAAAATATTACCTCTAATTCGTTGTCTACGTCTGTGCCAACCAATCCGACAATTGAAGTTACAACTGTCACTTCTATTAGTTTAACAGAGTATCCTAAAACCAATGCTGCTATTTCTACAACTTCTAAGACAATTGTTTCTACAATTAAAGGAAATGACGACTCTGCGACTCCGATCAACATTATTCCATCAACTAATTATGCAACCACTACCCTCAAACAATCAGAAATGTCGACATCAACAACAGAAAACAATACTAATTCGTCTACAGAATCTATTACTAAACCTTCGCCCATCACGTCAACCACTCTAAAGTTTAGTGAAGAAAAAGAAACCACAAGCACTAAACCCTCTACAACTACAGTTAACCCGACATAACAGAGGCAACGACTACAAAAGCCACTACAACAACCACAGTTGAACCAAAGACAGATTAACAAGTACTGACCTCTACAACTACAGTTAACCCGACACCTATAACAGAGGCAACGACTACAAAAGCCACTACTACAACCACAGTTGAACCAAAGACAGATGTAACAAGTACTGAACCCTCTACAACTACAGTTAACCCGACACCTATAACAGAGGCAACGACTACAAAAGCAACTACTACAACCACAGTTAAACCAAAGACAGATGTAACAAGTACTGAACCCTCTACAACTACAGTTAACCCGACACCTATAACAGAGGCAACGACTACAAAAGCCACTACTACAACCACAGTTGAACCAAAGACAGATGTAACAAGTACTGAACCCTCTACAACTACAGTTAACCCGACACCTATAACAGAGGCAACGACTACAAAAGCAACTACTACAACCACAGTTGAACCAAAGACAGATGTAACAAGTACTGAACCCTCTACAACTACAGTTAACCCGACACCTATAACAGAGCAACGACTACAAAAGCCACTACAACCACAGTTGAACCAAAGACAGATGTAACAAGTACTGAACCCCTACAACTACAGTAACCCGACACCTATAACAGAGGCAACGACTACAAAAGCCAACTACTACAAACCACAGTTGAACCAAAGACAGATGTAACAAGTACTGAACCCTCTACAACTACAGTTAACCCGACACCTATAACAGAGGCAACGACTACAAAAGCAACTACTACAACCACAGTTGAACCAAAGACAGATGTAACAAGTACTGAACCCTACAACTACAGTTAACCCGACACCTATAACAGAGGCAACGACTACAAAGCCACTACTACAACCACAGAACCAAAGACAAATGTAACAAGTACTGAACCCTCTACAACTACAGTTAACCCGACACCTATAACAGAGGCAACGACTACAAAAGCAACTACTACAACCACAGTTGAACCAAAATCAAAGACAAATGTAACAAGTACTGAACCCTCTACAACTACAGTTAACCGACACCTATAACAAGCAACGACTACAAAAGCAACTACTACAACCACAGTTGAACCAAAGACAGATGTAACAAACTGAACCCTACAACTACAGTTAACCCGACACCTATAACAGAGGCAACGACTACAAAAGCCACTTACAACCACAGTTAAACCAAAGACAGTGTAACAATACTGAACCCTCTACAACTACAGTTAACCGACACCTATAACAGAGGCAACGACTACAAAAGCAACTACTACAACCACAGTTGAACCAAAATCAAAGACAAATGTAACAAGTACTGAACCCTCTACAACTACAGTTAACCCGACCTATAACAGAGGCAACGACTACAAAAGCAACTACTACAACCACAGTTGAACCAAAGACAATGTAACAAGTACTGAACCCTCTACAACTACAGTTAACCGACACCTATAACAGAGGCAACGACTACAAAAGCCACTACTACAACCACAGTTAAACCAAACAGATTAACAAGTACCCCTACAACTACAGTTAACCGACACCTATAACAGAGGCAACGACTACAAAAGCAACTACTACAACCACAGTGAACCAAAGACAAATGTAACAAGTACTGAACCCTCTACAACTACAGTCAAACCGTCATCTATAACAGAGGCAAAAACTGCAAATGCCACTACTACACCACAGTTGACCAAAATCAAAGACAAATGTAAACAAGTACTGAACCTCTACAACTACAGTCAAACCGACATCTATAACAGTGGCTATAAAAGCAATTACTTCAACAACAGTTAAACCAACGACTGCTGTGACATCTACTAAAGCCATTACAACAACAACAATAAAACCCAAACCAAAGACTGCTGCAATAACTACTAAAGCCACAACTACAACAACAACAGTAAAACCCAAACCAAAGACTGCTGCAATAACTACTAAAGCCACAACTACAACAACAACAGTAAAACCCAAACCTAAGCCACAACTACAACAACAGTAAAACCAAACCAAAGACTGCTGCAATAACTACAAAGCCACAACTAAACAACAACAGTAAACCCAAACCAAAGACTGCAGCAATAACTACTAAAGCCACAACTACAACCACAACAGTAAAACCCACACTAACGACTGCTGCATTAACTACTAAAGCCACTACAACAACAACAATAAAACCGAAACCAAAGACTGCTGCATTAACTACTAAAGCAAACAACAGTAAAAATCAACCAACGACACTACTAAAGTAAAACCGAACCAAAGCATAACTACAACAGTAAAACCGAAACCAAAGACGCTGCATTAACTACTAAAGCCACTACAAAAACAACAGTAAAACCCAAACCAAGGACTGCTGCATTAACTACTAAAGCCACTGCAAAAACAACAGTAAAACCCAAACCGAGGACTGCTGCAATAACTACTAGAGCGACAGCTACAACAACAGTAAAACCCAAACCAAAGACTGCTGCAATAACTACTAGAGCTAGTACAAGAACAACAGTGAAATCAAAACCAAAGACTGCTCCAATAACTACTAATGCCACAACTACCACAGTTAAACCGAAACCAAAGAGTTTTGTATTAACCACTAAAGTCCCTTGGGCTATTAATAAAACCACTCTAAATTCGAAACCAAAGATAGTTGCTACAACTGCATCAAATATCAAGCACCATTCGTCTTTTAAACCGTCTGTAAGAAAAATTGAGACAAACAAACCAATTATACCGACTCCTAAAACCGTAATAAAACCAACTTCTCCTGGCAGAAGATTTCAGCCTATAAGAACAAGCACGGCTAAACATTTCCCCTTGTCTTTTAGCACGACTAGAAATGTACCTAACGATCTTATGCCACCTCCTCCTTTACCCCCTCTTCCACCACCTCCAAAGGAAGCGCGAATAAACCAAGGAAAAGATTGTTTAGAATCTCAAAACTGCATCAATTCTAACCCAAATGCTCCTAACTCTAGAAATCAACCAAGAAGATATTATCCTTTGCCTACTACTCCAAAATCACAATTTACACCTTTACCTCGTATTCCAATGAATCGGTTAGATCCTGGTAAAACTTTTGGTATATCCGAGACTCCTCGTACTGCCCCAAAATCAAATGTTGCATTGTTGCCAGACAGAAAATTTGCAATTCCTGTCGATTTCAACTCAAGCACCACCGCAACATCTAAGAGACCTCAAATTAATACTGGCTTTAATGTAAACCGCTGCCCGAACTGTGGTTCAAAAAGTAAACCGATTCAGCCTGGGGTGCCAGTTGTAATTCGAAGTAACGAAAACCCTGTTTTTATAAATGTTTCGCCTAATTTAGTCAGACCTATCACTCGAGTGCAATCTGGAAACCGCTTTAACGTTATTTTAAATAACGGTAATCCTCAACTGCAGGTTTCAAAAAACTTACCTGAAATTTATAATGCCCCTAATAGAGGCTCAATTCAGTTGGTTCCAATTTTATTTCAGCGAACTGATACTGATAGGAATTCGAAAGTAGACCCTACATTATTGTTTGCTTCAAAGGCTATTACCCCTTCACAAATAAATATAATTAACGATAGACATAATAAGGACACCACTTATTTTCTCAATCCAAATTATAATATCGCCTTGAATAATACATCCCAAACTCCTGATGGACAGTTTCAGATTAGTCCACCCGATCATAAATTTTATGTACACTTCGGCAACTCGAGGGCGAAACAATCTCAGTCATCTAACCAACCTCATGCGGTTTTCCTTATAAAAAATTTCAATACTTCACCAGCTCATCAGAATTATCAGCCTCCTCCTAGACGAATTCCAATAAACAATCAATTTCAAACCCAGACCTACAGAACAAATAGAAGAAAAAGAAGTATCGGAAATGATCACGAGGACGTGCAAGGAGCTTCCTTAGCCTTTGTTTTTGATACGACTGGCTCAATGGCAGAAGAGTTGAACCAAGTTCGTCGCCAAGCAACTGCTTTAGCCCAGGCGATGACTGTGCATCCAGATAAACCAATTCACAACTACGTCTTCGTGCCATTTAATGATCCAGGTAAGTTTTATTATTCTTATTGGAAGGTTTCTTATCTAGCTAAGTCATTTTACTAGTCTCCTTGATTTTGTATTGTATATTGAAATGTGTGTTTCTGTAAAAAAACTAACTCTTCTTTCCTCCAATTAAAATAATATAATTTACCCAGTAATCTAATATCATTGCTTCGAATCCACTGAGCTGAACCATTTATAACGAATGCAAATGAAATATAGAAAACTTGATTAACAAATACATTATCTGCTACTTTTGGCTTAAATAAGACAGTGGGTAATTGATAACTTTATCCGATAATGTAAAGAATATTCATCCCTTCTAAGTTAATGTGCCATGTAAGACAGATCAGTAGATTTCGTTTGGTTATTTAATTTCAATTTAAAAAAAATCCTTTATTTATTGATAACATAAATTTAGAAAAAAATACAATTAGAACGATACAGTACAACAATGCAGTACAAAGTACATAAAATAAATAAATAATAATTAGATACAGTGGTTTACATTGTAATTACATTATTGGATCAACAACCACAAGATCAAGAGATCTGAGTGGGGGGAAAACAAAAAAATAAAGTTAAACACATACAAATTTTACCTTTGTGCTGAAATTGGCACAAAAGGTTTTTGTGGTGGTTTTAAAATTTGTATTTACTAAAAGTAAAATATATTCACTATAATACGTAATAGTAAGTAGTTACATACATAATAAACAAACCAAACATGCATACATATTGTAGTTTCTTGAAATGTGTCTGTTATCATTTGTAATTTCCTTAATTTCAAGATTTTTCACCAATGAATTATTATTGTTTCCACTTTTTTATCGAATTTCCTTTTGAAAATATTCTCTGATATGATAGGCGTCGTTGCGGGAGTCAAACCTCGGGCCGTGACACAAATCCGTTTCTAATAAAGGAAATTTGCTAAAATAATTAAAATATTAAATAGTTTTAAACTTTATATATTTATAATAATTTTGTAATATATTCATAACACCTGAGTTAAAGGGCCTAATAAGGTAGGGCCTAAAGAGTTCCTAGAGACAATTGTTTCTATGGTCTATGGTCTTTAAAGTCCCTATTTATTTTACATGAACTTTCAAGGGCCCTACCTACATGTAAGACTAGGGCCAAAAAGGGACCTAGAATACTTGATCAGGGCTCTTTAGCAGTATAAAAGGGTTATTTATGTCCTTTAACATGCTTGGTCAGAGCCCTAAAGCAGGAGAAAAGAGCCTTAGAAATTGATGTTTTTAAAGTATTTAAAATATTATTAATTTGCTATCTAAATTTATGTCCTTAAAGGCCCCTATTCTTTAGATCTGGAGCTCTAAAATTCCAATTCGTAAGACTAGGGCCATAAGGGGTCATTAATATTGGTCATATACTTCATCAGGGCTCTGAAACAGTACAAATTGGCTCTAGAGAAAAAATATAAAAGGTTTTAATTAAATATTACATTTAAATGAATTAACATACGATTTATTTTAATTTTATTTAAGTTTATTTTATACTTACTTAATTAATTAATTTAATTTATATTTCTTTTTGTTTTCATTTATTCAAATGAAACAATTTCATTTGATTTCATTTTTTTAAATATTAAATTAAAACTAAATAAATCTAACTAATCTTGCTAAAATCTTTAATACTACTCCCTATGCTAAACCCTTCTCAGGCCTTTTTAGCACAGTCCGCCAATGCCTATTATACCATTTATTAAATTAATTAAAATGATTAATTATATCAATTAATCAATTGCTTAGATGTGGGTCCAGTTACGAAAACAACGAATCACGCATACTTCCAGCGAATTTTGGATGGAGTCAGAGTTGACAGAGGTGGAGATTGCCCTGAAATGTCTATGAAAGGTTTAAAACTGGCTTTGGAAGAGAGCTTACCAAGATCTTTTATATACGTTTTTACGGACGCTGGTGCTAAAGATTCTCATTTAATTGACGATGTTTTGGCTTTAATACAAAAAAAGCAATCAATGGTAATTACACATTACTTTTCCTCACATACTACCATAGGTATAAGAAAAAGTATTCTGTTTCAGGCATTTTTATAACGTTCTGAGTGTTTTTATGATGCATGCAGCAATAATTATTTTAACTATAAGGGTCTTACATTTTGAGGCAAACTTACATTCCGATGAATGGTTTCCTATTGTGAGTTAAAAAATATATAGTGAAATGTAATATACTTTTTCTCCCTTGGGAATAAAACGTGTTTTCAATAATAGGAGTTCGAGCCAAGTACATCCATTTTTTGGGAATAGTATCCTCTAAATGTGTTAATTTAGAGGAGGGACCGATCAATTTTTGTAACACTTTTTCCGGGGGCTGTAACCCAAAAAATAAGGGAGGCGACTAAAATAAATTTGTTGATTGGCTCAAAATCCGTTTCAAAACAAAAGATTTGTTTGGAACAATAAAAGAAAATTGATTTTTTGGGGGCAGCACCCCTAAAAAATATTTTTTTTTATGCATCACCCCAAAATTTATAAAGCAGTGCTGTCCCCAAAAACATTTTAAAAAAATGTTTATTGTTTCAAACAACTTCTGTTGACTTGAAACGACTTTTATTCGTTCAAAATCCGTTTTAAGTCAGCTCAGCACCCCTAAAATTTACAAGGGGGACCCGATAAAAAATGATTTGAATAAAATACAACAAAACGTATGAAAATAAGAATATAACAATAATTAAATGACGTCAACGTCTGGCGATAAAGTCTTGTGTGCACCTTAGGAGTGAAATGCTATTTTTCCCTCTCGTCATTACCTTTGCTTCGCCTCTGAAGTTAATTGTCATAACTTTCTTGGCTTTGCTTCAAGAGTTAAACACATAAATCCCTCGGCTTTGTCTTGGTAGTTAAATACTTTGGTTCCCTCGTCTTTCGCTTTAGAAACCAACTAACTGCTCAGGGAAATAATAGCATTCTTTACTCCCTTGGTACATAAATAATTATTATTTTGCTTGTTACCAAGCAAAATAATCTCGTGTCTCAATATTTTTATTAAAAATAATAAGGGTTGGTCATTTAAATGTTTTATTTGCCCTGAAATGTTGATATATGATAAACTCGTCTTATCCCTGTTCATAACCTGAGGTTATAAACATGTCATATCCTGAGGGGTTATGAACATGTCATATCCTGAGGGGTTATGTACATGTCCTGTTCGTGCATTTTGCTACAACCTTGTTTAGGAAGGTGAGGTTGCTCCTATTTCTGTATCTCATAATACGTTCATGTGGTCTGTAAGTTCCCTTATCGCGTCATCCCCTTTACTAAAGGTCCTTGAGTACTATAAACCCCATTAGTATAGTCTGCATTGTCATAAAAAACGGGGTCTTTTATCGTCCTATCTTTGGTTATTAAAGATCTTAAACTCCTAAGGCCACTAACTCCCTCAAAAAATCAACCATGCATTTTCTCGTGAATGAGGATACGCGGAGGTTAGGTTTCACGAGGAAGCAGGCGACCCAAAAAGCTTATTCCTATACTACAAGCACATAATCCTTAAGTGTTTAATGATTAAAAAATTCGCTAATATCTTATTATGAGTTAAAAACTATTAACAATTTAGCACATATAATAATGTAAGATCCCTGTAAAATTCCAGGTGGTGTTTCTCCTGACTGGATATTGTGGAGCTGAAGACCAGGAATTCTATCGCACAGTGGCTACAACTAGTGGAGGGCAGATAGTTGATTTGGATAAAACTGACGTTAATGATGTAAGCATTTTAAGAAAAAGTATCCTGTTAAAACAGTTTGGATCTTTCTAACATGCTTTCATTATCAGAGTACTGGAGTATCTGTTATATACCTACTACTAGAGTACCTATATAAACATGATTAAATAAGTATATATACTCTACCCAATAGTCTACTTGTACTCAAACTTCGAATTGTTAGGTTAATGTTATTGTGTGAAAGATGTTAAACGCTAAATGCATCCAGGTCGAGCAAAAGACCGTGCATAAAGGACGCTTATAGTAGAATAAATTTAATTATATGAAGTTATGCCTTATGAGTAAATGATGCGCGTTAACTTAGAGTACACCATCAACCGCAGCAAAATTATCGCAAAATTATGAGACTAAATTGTTCAAAATCGGTTGATGGTGCACTCTAAGTTAACGCGCATGAGTAAATGAGTCAAAGCACATTACACGAGAAGGGGAAACGTGTTATTCCTGGGTTTCTAAAACGCAATACGACAGAGAATAGTGGGTTTAGTATTCAAGATTACAACATGGAGCTAGATGCAGGACCATATACTACTGCATCATAGTATTGATATATAATATAATATAGTCCACATTAAGGACGGCTAAAACGGTTCATAAAGAAAAAGAAAGGATAATCTTCAGGTTACCCGCCTCATTGTAGCTCCCAGAATGTTTATGGTTAAGAGTTGAAACTTAGAACAAAAATTAATACTCACACAAAAAAATCATAAAACAAGGAACAATGTGACATTTGGCATGCGTATAGGTGTATACAGCCCATACTGTAAGATCAACAAATATGCTATTTTCATCAAATTACTAGAATTAGTTCTATTTCTATCGAAGGACATGTATACGTTTTCTAAAGAGCGTTAAAATCAGAAACAAATTAGAAGAAAAATCGAGTTGAAATTTGGCATGAGTGAATTACTTTATATAATACACAAGTATACAAAGTTTTATTTCAATACGGCTAGTATATTTACGGTTTTTGTAAGATCATTAATGTTAAATGTTAATCGACCAAAGTCAATACCTGGATAGTTGACCGTTGGAAATATAACGATTGTTTTACTGTCTGAGGACATCTAAAGCGAGATTAAAGACCTACTGCAATATTAACGATCGAGCGATCAACATTTAACATTAGTGATCCAACAAAAACATTTGAAAAATACAGAAAAAATGAATTACAAGTAGTGCTTGATAATTGAGTAATTGCCAAGTTATAAAGCATAGAGCGGATTCTTAAGCAAGGAATTGATTGTTAAGCACGGAAACACGCATTCCACTGAAAATTCGACCGACATGCAGACTACCGCACCAGAATTTATTTTCACTCTATGGTTAAAATAATTACTATTTTGCTCTTAATAGTTACTATATTTTCTACTTTTTCTAAGAAGAGACAATAGGGCTTTTAATTTAACAAGGAGGAGGGGGGGGGGGTAATTATGTTTGTGACGGTCTATTACAGTATTGCTCCTTCTTAGAGAACCTATTAGTGATAAAAAAATAAAACCAAAGTATTAATTATTGTAGTTATAGATTCGAAATATGCAAAAATGGTGTCCAATTTGAAATTTCAAAGTTAGATGTCTTAGGATGCCATTGAGGCGCTCTGCAAAAATAGTCAATCCAAACAAATTAACTTTATACATAAATAAAATTCCAAGTTTCAAATATTTATCTTATCTTATAAAAGAGGGCAGACTTTTAGACCACCCTGTATACTACACAAGTATACTATATTGTGTAGTATATTATTTTTATCATTATTTTTTATACTATATTTCATTTCTATTCGACTAGAATATATATATATATTATATATATATATAATATATATATATATATATATATATATATATATATATATATATATATATACATACATATATATATATATATATATATAATATATATATATATATATATATATATATATATATATATATATTATATATATATATATATATATATATATATATATAATGGTAAAAACGGGACTCAATGGATAAAATACTCAATAGTATTACACAGTATTACAACTATTTATTATTAGTTGATAGCGTCAGAAAATATTTTTAAGGAACCAATGAGGATGGTCTGATATGGAATTGTAGGTGTGGTTTATTATTGGCTCCCTCCCATAAGTTTTCCACGCTGCTAACTGATTATAACAATATAACTCATTATTACTATAATGTGGTTTGAATTTGAATTTATCAAAGAACATACATATCATATGTCATGTATAAATACCGCTTGGTTCATCATAAATTAATCATATGCTATCTAAATAAACTTTTAATGATATTAACCAATGAAATCATAATACGCTGACTGGACTTGTAAGAAATATTTTGTTTGCAAAAAAATAAAGGAAAGAGAAAGAAGAAGCACTATATCATGAAATCCCGCCAATTTGCCAGATGCATTAAGTGAAAAAATGAAGTAAGTAAGAAGTATAAAGTAAGTAAGTGTAATTAAGTAACTACCTTAGAAATCATAGAGAAGGGATTAAAATTAATATTATTTATTAATATTGTTCACTACTTTTGTCATAACTCATTGGTAAAATGCTTAACGATGTATCCAATGGATCCTGGCTTATTTGTCTTTGTCTAAACTATTGCTGTGTTCACACGCAGGGTTTCGCAAGGGGGGAACCCCTCCTGACAGTTGTCATATGTACAGGGTTCAAAACCCACTTAAGAATTAAGTGTATATCGTGTATACAACAACAACTGCTTCGTTCACAAGCGGGGTTTGGAAGGAGGATTAACCCCCCTCCCCAGCAGTTGTCGTATGAACGAGTATCAACCCTGAAACTCTCTAAAATATAAGTTCAAAAAGGTGTGAGTTGATCCATGTGTTTAACTCCTTTCATGTGGCCGGGTTGAATTACCTACCGAACCCTGCTTGTGAAGTATGTACATATTGTCCTGTGACAACTATATTGTCTGAAGTTAATTAAAAAGACTTTTTAGTAAAAAAAAGTTACTTTAGTTTACATATAAATCCGAAACTGAGGTTCTACCATAATTTTCTGTTTCAGACATTTTCATGACATTCTGAGTGGTTTTTTTATCATTCTGTCGGTCTGTGTGTGTGTCACACATAACTCCCACTGAGTATATTCTAGAGTGTTGAAACTTGTCATAAAGTCAGCCTTTAGGTCTTGTTTAGCTGCCCGGAAGAAGATATTTTCAGTCCACAATAACCTATATTGCTAAGCCAGCAAAGATTTAAAAATTTGTTAACATTCAAAAATTTGATCAATCGAGTAGAAATTTAACACAAATGTACATCTCAATACGCTAAATTTCATTTTGATATTGCTCGCCATTTATGAAAATATGGACTGTTATATTTTGCAATTTTAATGGCCTGTAAATTTAATTTTCTCACTCCTTTTTGATGTTTCATATTGAATAAATTAAGACAATAGATTTGACTGTTTAATCTGATTAAGGTTGATGAAATCAAACTAACGAACTCATAAAAAATACTATGATTTTTCAAGCTCTTTTATGTTGCAAATTATAGAGCTGCTTTGTGAGCTTAAATTTATTATGTTAAAAACAGGAAGTTTATTGAATTTATTTAAGTTAATAAATTCATTAGATGGGAGAGAGGGAGTAACCCGAAGGATTGGAGTCCTCCAAGTATTTATCTACAATGAGGATCCACGGGGCCCTAAAGTTTACCTGTCCCTGTGCTATGCATTAAAATTAACTAAAGTTACTTAAAAAGTTAACTTGAGTTAACTGTACCTTGAGTGGCATGAATTGTGTAGGTTGGTATGTACACTGTATGCACCTTGTCATAAGGAGATCTGTTATGACATCATCGTTCTAGATTGACTAATTTGCAAGTATGCTGTAATCACCTGTTATGATATATGTTGATATATATATATATATATATATATATATATATATATATATATAATATATATATATATATATATATTACATATAGTACTATTCATTCCTCTATGATATATATATATATATATATATATATATATATATATATATATATATATATATATATATATATATATATATATATATATATATATTTATATAATTTGGATGTGGAGTGGATAGACTTGTTGATTCTATTCATGATTTAAGGATACATTTTTGTTTTAAAAAAAATTTTATGAGGGGGAAAATTAAAAGAAGTGGAGAAGTCTACTTACTCAATCACTTTGCTACCATTATTTTGTATTAGTATTTTACTTTGAATCTACCTGCTTATTATATTTAAATTAGTGACAAAAAATCTATTGGTTGATGAAGAACCCAAAAAGGGCGTGATTTTTGGTATCTGTTAACTAATTTATAACCATAACTATCATTTAATTTTTTTTGCAGGTTCTTGAATTTATTAAGGATAATTTAAACAGCAGAATTGTTAGCTTGGTTAGTATTGATTCTAACGCTCCTGCTCTTCAACCCAAACCTTACAATGTACCTGTTGATGATCTGCTCAATGAACTAACCGTCTCAGTTTCTGGAAAAAATCCTAAGTTATCTGTTTATGAACCTAATGGAAATGAAGCTACGCCATCTAGTACTTTTAATAAGCCTAATTTAAAAGTTGTCAATGTAAAGGTTTGTATGTTATTGAAGATAATTTATAATATTCATTGAAAATTAATAAAAAGTTTAAAATCTAACTTGTAAAGTAGTTAAAGTATTTGATATAAATATTGGAATAGAATTTACAAGTGAACCGACTCCCTAAAAACTAGTGATTTTTTTAAAAATATTTTTTATCAAGGGATTAAGTTTTCTCAATATTTTTATAAAAGAATCAAGTTTTTCTTGATATTTTTAAAAATGGCTGACACTCTGTAATTTACAGAAGAATGTCAAATGTCATTATATTTTGTAAAAACCCTCTGTGTGGTTTTTTTGCATATGAAAAATCATTTTTTATGAATTTTTGTCACACATTGGCATAACCTCTGTTGTTATGATGTTCACTTTTTGATGCTAAGAGAAGCTTATTAATATCAAGTCTTGTCACAAGAGGAGAATCTTGGAGCCCAACAAATTTTCAAATGTTTGTCAAATTTTTTAACATTTTTTCTAAATTTATTAATTCTTTAGATTTTGATTTACTAAGTTTGTAGAATATTCTACTTTTATATTTCGATCTTATTACAACAATATTTTGTTTTCTTATTTCTATCTTATTATTTTAATTTTTATTTCTATATCTTTAATATCTTTTTATAATAATTTAATTCCTTTACTTTATTATTTAGATTTATTTTATATTTATTAAATTTTAATCTTATTTTAATTATTGTTCTACTAGACTAAACCATATAGTCTTGAAATCGAAATTATTAACCTTTATTTTACTTTAATTTGTTGCTAAATTCCGTTTTCATTTATAAAAAAAAAAAAAAATCCTTTTAAGTCATTTATACATCTTAAGTTTTCAATAGCAGATAACATATGTAATAATTATTGGGGCATATGGAAAATAAACGGCTTTCTAAACGGGTTACGTTTAGATGGAAAAAACCTCTATTATTACTATAGTTGCTGAAAGCAGCTCTTGCGTCTAAAGTTTCCTTCTTTTGAGGTTTGTAGTCATATTAAAAGCCTGACATGCATGAGTGAAGATACTTGTTAATTCTAACCCACTATTGTCATAAGAGTGGAAAAAATTGCAAATAGTAAAAAAATGATCTGTTGAGCTAAGTACCTTGCTGATCTTAATTCAATCCCTTCAATTCTGTGCTGTAGAGATGTTGAATTGTTTTTAACCCCTATTTTCACTTAGAGCATATGTAATGTTGGCTCAACATAGGTTAGAAAATTATTTATCAGGCATTGCTTTAATTCATTTATTTGTGATATTTGTTCTACTCTTTTACCATCAGGTTTTCACACCCTCTTTATACTTTAGCTTGCATATACTATAATTGAAAAATTTGGTTAGTTTAGGATCCTGAGCCAGGTGATTGGACAATTAAAGTAGGAAGTGATTCAGCCCACAGTGTCAGATCTACTGCTTT
>JACMZG010000008.1:55758462-55827697 GCA_018340805.1 Microvelia longipes
TAGAATTATTTTCGGTTTTTTTTCTTTTTCAATGGCTATATTTAGTTTACAGGTTACAAATGAATGGTCTGACATATCAAGCACATCTTGTATAGAGGTTTCTGTATCACTTGCCATATCCTTAGGTACTGCAATGATATCAATTAAAGTTTCACTATTTTCAACAACTCTGGTAGGTTCTTTTATGATTTGAGTGATGTTAAATTGATCAAATATATTGTTTAAGTATTTAGCTTCTGGAGAGTTTTTTAACATATTAATATTCATGTCTCCGAAGAGAAATGATTTGGTGATCATATAGTTTAGTACTGATTTCAGACATAGCATCTTCAACTTCAGAAATACAGCCATATGCAATTTTAGGAGGTTTATAAATAAGACCAAAAGCCCATTTATGTTTTTTATGTACTATTTCAGCCCATATTTGTTCTACTTTTATACTATCCACATTTATTTTTCGGCATTTGAATCGTTTTTTTATGTAAAATAAACATCCTCCTCCTCTACCTTCTTCTCTGTCTTGCCGTAGAATGCTATATCCATTTATATTTATTAAGTCATTATGAAAATTTGGGTTTAGCCAGGTTTCGGTTACTCCTACCACATCAAAGTCACCATCTAATATCAGTTCAGAAAGATCTTTCATTGATTTAACTAGTGACCTTACATTGATCAGTCCAATTTTTAATTTTTTCACTTGACGGGCAGTAGGGTGAGTTAGTTGCTATTTGCCACCTTTATTTTCTTCAGAGTATCTCGATTTAACAATTTTAGGAAAACCACTGATATATTTAATTGTTAGGTTTTTCTCTCCTATATTTGTGCGATGTTTAAGTTCTGTCCGGAGTTCTTCCAGGTACACTTTTTCAATAGGGGTTTGGTCACTTTTAACAGCTATATTTTTTGGGAAGTTTGGATCGGAAATAGTAAGCTGGACTTCTTTAAGCTTTCCTTGATTATATAATGCTTCTTTGGCCTTTTCGTTAGAGTTGAGAATAACTTTTAATGGACGTATTAATTTATCTTGTTTAACTTTACCCAATCTATGTGTTTTTAATATCTGATAATCAGGAGTTATTATTGTGTCTAGGATATTCTTTATGTTACCTTCTATTTCTTCGTAACCTTCCGGTATATTGAAAAGGATTATGTTTTTGCTACGCTTTGTTCTTTCATTAATTTCTTCTAGGATTTTTGAGGGATTAATGTTGTTAATTTGTTTCTGGATTAGGCTGACTTTTGAGTTTAGATTAATATTATCTTTGTTTATAACCTCAAGAGTGTTATCTATCTGATTTACTTTTAGGTTAAGGGTTTTTATGTCATTTCCATACTGCTCGTTTTGTACAGCGATCCATTCAAGAAGTTTTCTGTTGGATAAGTTTTGGAATTTATCTCCATTGGGGTTTTCAGAAGACATCTGTTGCTTTGCCATAGAATTTATGTCAAATGTCAACTCATCATTACATATTTTTCCATTGTTATCTATATTACTCTTACTCAGAGTGTTAATTATGTCATCAATTCGACTGATGTTTTCATTATTGCTGATAGGACAACTAACAGAGGAACTTACCTTTTTGCAATCCCCACAGAACCAGTCTAACTTTTCATTATCAATTAGTATATTAAAGATATTATCAGACACAGCCCCACAGGCTTGATGAAAGAAGTGACCGCATTTCGAGCAAACTATGTAGGCCTCAACCCCTTCCACTATGTTTTCACAGCATACGGCACATTTATGTTTAGATATTTTGTTTTTATTATTCATTTTATTAAGTTTATTGCCTTTACTTTTCTGAGACATTTTAAAATAATAAAAAAAATATATATAAAATGATAGTGACACAAACAACACGTAACGCTGCTATCACTGATGTAAATATAATGTTAAATAGCAGGTTTATTACGAAAAAATTAAAGGTAATTTTGATTACTTTTTGAAAATAAAAAAATCACTTTCAAATACACTCAATTAAACACATAATTTTAAGTAAAAACTTAAAACAAATATAAGAAGTCGAAATGGACGCTTAAGTTGCAGGTTAATAAACCAGGTTATAAACCAAAGCTCCTAGTCTTAAATAAAAATAACAATTTTAATAATATAAAAATGTGATTTTATTTTAATTTTTCTTTTATTCTTTATTTTTTGCTAGTTAATTAGCCTGAGTTCTTAAAATATTAAAATAATAGCATTACTCTGTCATAAATGATAATTGTTCTCAGGTATATTTTAAATTCTTGTTTTTTTTCTCTTTTTGTTATAAACATCTTTTGTTAATTATATAGTAAAATTACCCACTGAATTCCTGGAACTTTATTTAATTTTATTTATATTAAAATAATAATAATAATGTTAACAGTAATAACTTATCATTAATAATAGTTGTACTCGGTTTTATTTTAAATAGTTCATTTTAAAAAGGGTGGTAGGGAAGAATAGTTGATGTAAAACTTTCTACCCCCCATTTATTTGTACAATTTATAGGATTAATATTATTTGTACAGAATAATTAAGTGTTTATTTATTATTTTATTTATTTATTTAGTATTTAAACTAATTTTTTGTTGGTTTTCTTCAGGTTCATGGTTATGATTCTGAAGGAAATAAACTGATAAGAATATTTCCATCTGCTATCACACCTCAACTTCCAGGTAAAATTACTTTTACAACAATTTCTTTTTGAAAAAGGGATATTAATTTTATTGATCTTAAATTTTCTTGATTACCATGTATGTTTGTTAGAGATTTTTTTTTAATTTACTTTGTTTCCTAATTATGAATGCTTATTATAGTGGTCTTTAGCACTAAAACAATCCACATTGTGCATTAAAGGAAAGTTGGAGACATAGCCCTCATTTCTATTTTTGTTAAAATGCTATTCATTTGCTAAAGTTTTTTAGTAAGCCTCAGCTTTACATTGTCACCTGAAGAGTACAAAAACTGTGGAAATTGTGCTGGGGAAGGATCATGATTGGTCTTAACAAGGTCTTTAGCAAAGATTATGTAGTATACTACATAATCTTTGGTCTTTAGTTTTAATTGTAGCCATGAATGTTATTCATTCTTGGCTACAATTGAGTCCAAAAACTTCGCATGAAAATAAATGTATGAGGAAACAGCTTTCTGAAAGTCCTGTTTGTTCAGTGTCCTATATTTCGTTTTGAATATATATGAAAATAAAAATCATCTCAATTAACATTAAGCTCTTTGCGCTATATCTTCCGTCATAAATAAAACAGCTATTTTAATAGAAGCAACAGGCGTCTAACTTCTGAAAAAAAAAAATCCTACAGGTAGGTACTTGGGTGACGTCACAAGATAACCATAGTTCCATAGTTCATCCCCCCCCCCCCGGTAGTCGTGCTCTAAACACACGTATCCTGATCCGTTTAAAAATCTTATTACTTGTGCTAGTATTAGTAATATGGGGGAGTGGTAGTAACTACCAGGCAATCATTTGTTAAGTTTTGGGGTGTAAATTAAAGACATATGTTGTATTTTTGTCAATATTTGAACAGTTATATCTCTGGTTCTATTGAACCAATTCCAATGGTTTAAACATTGATTTGTCATAACTGTGCTATAAGGCAAAAACTGATTTTTGGAACACAGCTGTGCTAAGTTATAACAGGATTGTCTTCACAATTTATTTTTGAATTTGAGACGCTGTTTTTCAATAAGACCTACTCCTCTATAATTTTATTTTATTATTAGGTTATATCACAAAAAGATAAATGTCTTTCATTTATTATCAGTCAATAAATTTCTTCTTGGGCATGGTATGAAGGTGACTGCCATGAAGATTTTTAGATTAGGGAAAAATTTATGTCGAACTTTCTCACCTGCCTCTACATCATTACATTTATTGTTAATAATTATTATTATTTATAGTTATGGTTTTCCTTTGTAGAAGCAGGTAGAAGTTAATTAAATAAATAATTCAGATTGAGTATGCTGGAATATTAAAAGAGACACCATTTAAAGTTAAAATAAATGATAAAAATCTTGAAAAAAGAGATAAAATAAGAAGCAATTGAGATCAAAAGTGCCTACACATCGGGCCCCTGGCAACTGTAGGCACTTTTATCTTCCCTTTTAGTGTGTTGCAAGCATTTCATTTTCTCCCTTCCAGCTGATTTTTAGTCACATGACTATATCAAAAGATATAGAGTGAGGAGTATAGTTTACTTGGGAGTTACTCATAAAAAAGATATTATTTTCTATTTTTTTTAATTTTAGATGAAATCCCTTCCTGAATTTGATTATTAATCATAATTTTAGGAAAAAACCATATAAATCTGGTAAAAGCAATATTTTCTTTTGAACCAACTTTATAGTTTGCTGATGTCTAAGTAAAGTTTTCAAATTTAGTAATTTAGATCAGTTTAAGATTAAATAATTCAAAATAAGGAATACTTTCAAAAGTTTTTATTTTGCCTGGAAGGAAATGGAATGTATTCTTGTATAAATCTGGAAGTTAATTGTCTATTGATCTTAGCAGACACAATAGTTACACATGACAAGGGGGAGAAGAAAGTTTTATAGCTCAAGGCCAAGTTTTAGCCGCAGGTAAAAACTTCATTATCACCCGAGGCCGTACAAGTTAGTGAGGTAAACAATTTAGCCCCCGAGGCCTAGCTGAGGGAGATAATACATGAGCTGAAATTCTTCGATCCCTGTCGTGTATTAAATTTTACCTAAGACTTAGATGATAAGTGAAATATATTTCTATGAATTTCTAAATTTTTTTGATGATAATGGGAATGAGAAGTTACAATTTGAAGGGTTGTAATAACAATTGTAGGTAGAAGGTTTTCATTTTTTTGAAAACCTGATTTACAACTCAAGTTGTTGGTAAATGTTATTTAATTCTGTATGTTTAATTTTACAGCTCTGCCAGAAGTGAGTATGAAGAATACCATGGTTGCTGCTGTTGGGGAAGATATCAAATTAGAATGCCTGGTTGAATCCTTGGTTCCTGTCACTATCCAGTGGTTTAAAGACGGAAATATTAAATCAAGTAAAGAGTACAGGTATTAATTACTCTCATTCCTATCATTTTGGTATTTATGCTGCTGCTTTCTTTAAAATTTTACCAGCTACTCTTAAGAAAGGAAGCTTTAATTTAGTATTATAATAAACATAAAATAAAGATTATTTATTTATATTTTATTATATTTTATTATGTCATTATATTTTGTACCTAATAATGAATAATTTTATTTTATGAAGTGTAAAGAAATATAAAATATAAATAACATAACATGTAGTTCATAAAAAGAAATTAAATTATTAAAATAGATAAAAAATGTTAAAATTAAGCGTACAACTTAATAATAAACAAATAGATACAATGTTTGATATGGAAGTAATAAATTTACTATAATTAATTTATGAGCCTTAAATAAAATAATAGTAAAATATTATTTTTAAATTAAAAAAGATAAAAAGTATTATTTATTTACTTTTCTAATAAATATTTTAAATAGTAAAAAGCAACTCCTTAACCTTGGAAAAGGTAAAATGGTGACTCTCACCAATTGCAAATTAACATTAAATAAATAGCTTGGTGAAAATAGTTATTTATGCCATAAGGCTGAGAAGTGTGTCTTTATGCCACGGCAATTAGATTTACCGACGAGCGAAGCGAGTCGGGAAAAATTGCCAAGACATAAAGACATTCTCAGCCGGATGGCATACACTATTTTTTTTTGAGGTAGCACTCATTAACGAAAATAAAAAAATAGCACTCTTTAAACCGCGCTATATACTTAATTGAAAAAAAAAACGTCCAATTATTATTAACTCCATATTATCGCTGTCATTAAATTCATCCATAGCTTCACACTTTTACTCAAAAATGTAAAAGCTTTACAAATAAACACACAAAAATTGTCAATTAGAACACCTTTTAAAAACGAAAAAAAAAATTAGTCTACGAACAAAAACAGAAACAAAATGAACGTTTTTAAATAAAGGTCATAAAGGTTTAACACAGATTGTTTTTTGAACACGCTACATTACAGTAATGGCGGCAACATATGAATTACTTTTACGTCTAAGGAGTTTTTTTACATTCATTATTGTCTTCGGAGGTGAAAAGTACTAAATAACCTCCTATAACAATAATGATTGGCTTCTCATCCTTAAAACGGTCCAATAAAGTGCTCAATTACGTACTACCTAAAAAAAAATGTATTTATGTATAAAATTTTCAGTTAATGGTTTATTTATTTACTCTTAAGTAAAAGATTCTGAACTGAATGTTGTTTCTTGTGGTACTCATAGAGTAATATAGTTAAAATTAATAGTTAAAAAAGTTAAAACTAATCGCAGTGGTGGTACTAAAGAAAAAAATTAGGTATGGGGTACCTCGGGACTTTTCCTCATTACATCAGAATCCCTAGCTCATCCTTCCAGCTTCGGACTAACTTCGCTCGTCCTCAGAAATACAAGTCATTAAATTTATACTGCAACAAGTCTTCAGACCCGCTTCGCTTGTCCTCAGATAGTAAATACAATCGTTTAATTCCCAGTGGGCATTTATCCAGGTACTGAACACGCTTGATGCTGCTAAAAATGTATGATTCACCAAAACTCATAAATAGACTTTTTGTATTATAACGAAACTTAGTACACTTATATATTACGTCAAGGGGTACACTTGTAACAAATTTCAACTCAATTAGAATATTTTCAGATTATTTAATTTTTTTTTTAAAAATGCATACAATTGTTTTACTAAAAATTGAACAATGTTAGTCTGATACATGGCTACATGCGTGTTCTAATTTCAATCAGATTGCATCATTTTCCAGTGGTATATTATTTTATCTAAATTTTTGCTGAGTCATTATTGTAGGTTAATGACATCATAAAAAATAATTTTCTGAATAGCACAACTACAGCCGTAGACTGATTTTCGTACAAAATTTCAACTCTCTAGCATAAATACACTGGGCGCTACGATGATAACAGACACACACATACAGACAGAAAACTTTGCAAAAACCACTCAGGAGGCATTAAAAACGCCTGAAACACATAATTCTGTTTTCATCCCGGTTTCAGATTTCTTTGCAAACACAATACTTTTCCTATATACTTATGGTATAAATGATTAAAAGTAAAAAATTGAGGACAGGCCACCGTAGTAATTTTCTTTATAACTTCAGACTTGCTTAAGTTATTCTTAGAATGTCATGATTAGCTAAAGCTTAAGGTGGTATTACTTTGATCTTTCTAAACTCGACCTCAGAAATACATGAATAATTATGGTGAAAAAATTATGGATTTTAGGGCGAACACAATAATTTTTTTTATACCTATGGTAGTAGGTGAGGAAAGGTAACACAAATGGTAAAAAATAGGTTAATAATTGGCTGTGAATTACTAACATAAGTTATGTAATTACTTACTCGCTCAATAATTAATCACACAAATTTAAAATTTGGTGAAAACCTATAGTATTGATTATTGTTATTTATTTATTTATACTGATCAAGTGATCAAAAAATTAACTGTGGAATAGCCTCTGTGTACAAAAATGTATTGATATAAATGGTACCAAACTTGAATATATGCTTTTGTTTTAGTTCCATACACTTAATTTAGAATATGTCTATAATTGGATTAAAAATCAGGTTTTTATATTTGATTTATTTTGGTTTTTAGGCAATCGTTTAGATCAGTTTTTGAAATACTCAATGCATCAAAACAGTCCCATGGGAATTATACTTGTCTGACTAAAAATATAGCTGGAATTTCCTCAAGAAGTATTCAAGTTATAATTGCAGGTTTGTTCTTGTTTAAACCTACTGTATTTATTGTTATTATACTCCTTGCGCTATATATTTCTTCTGGAAAAAACATCTGTTTTTTATAGAAGTGGCAGGCATCCAACTTTGGAATGAAAATAATGAGATGAAACTGGGCACATTTGTTGCTCCTATTTATGAGACTGCATGTGTGCGAAATCTCAATCTGATCACATCATTTTCCGGGTTTTATGAATTTTGAAATTTTTACTGAGCCAATTTTGCAGGTTAATGACGTTATAAAAAATTATTTTCCGGGTAGCTCTACTACACCTATAGACTGATGTGTGTACAAAGTTTAAACTCTCTAGCACTGAGAGCTACGATGATAACAGACACACACACACATTCAGACAAACAACAATTAGGAGGCCTTAAAACACCTGAAACAGATAATTTGATTTTAATATCCATGATGATATCCAATGTATCTATTGGCAAATGGATTTATAGGATATTGTTGTGTTAAGAAGAAAATGCTGTCAGCATCTCGCACGTTCCATGCAAAGCCGGCTCGTTGCCCCTCTAATCTCAACTATCAATGTTAACAATACAACCTTAGGAGCAGTAACAAATTGATATCAAGATCAATATGAAATTTTGTAAGTTTATTAAACATATTATGAAAGGAACACAGCTGTGCTAAGTTATAACGAAATTGTCGTCACAATTTATTTTTGAATTTGAGACGCAGTTTCCAATAAGACCTACTCCCTTATAGTTTTATTTTTATAATTACCTTATAACATAGAGCTATATTACTAGAGGGGTCCTATTGGTTGAATTTTGAAACATCGAAAAAGTAACCTGACCACATTCGATTATCATTATCATCAAATAAACAGAACAAAAAGAACAGTAAATTATATAGTAGAATGTTTAAAATACAAATCACAACACAAACAATCAATAACTTCCTCTTGGAGGAGGTTTCAATGAGGTTACACAGAGCCCCTGAGAGCCCCACTAAAATGTTTCAGGCCTCTCAATGTATTAAGATAGGCTATGCCCCCTCTAGTATATATCTCTATGCCTTATAATATGTCACAAAAATATTGATGTCTTTCATTTATTGTCAATTTCATTGACAATAAAATTTAATTTCTTAAATACCTGGTATGTAGGTGACTGCTATGAATTTATCCCCCCCCCCAGGTAAACTGCTATTGTACTATTTTTTTCTAATACAACACCAATGCTTGTCATTTATCTTCAAATTTATTAAAGGAATAGTTAAATAGTTATTTTTCTTAATATTGTCCCAGAAATTTTTGTATTTTAAAAATATTTTAATTAATAAAAAAATACTTTTTGCTGGTTTCAGACCCACCTGAAATAGAAGTCACAGAAGAAGTGAGACCATTTATTAACAGACCTGCTACAATACCTTGCCGTGTATATAGCGATCTTCCTTATAATGTTACGTGGACCAGAAAAACAATTATAAGTATGTTGCTATCCTAATAAGTATGTAAAGTCATGAACCAAGACCTTTGATAATTCTCTAATAGTTTTTTAGTAAACTATAACCTAAATATAATGATTTTGTAATCAACTTTGGTAACTTTGAAAAGTTCAAATTGTACCATTAAACCCTAAAAATATACATTAAAGTACATAAGAAAGTACATCAAATCCTAAGAAATATAATTCAAATATCACTATATACCAGTGATTTTACCAAGCTATTTTTAGTCTTATATCATAGATTTTTTTATCCAAAACCACAAGAAAGAATCATTTTTAATAATAATCTATTTATAAAAGAGGAAAAAGTCTCTCCACAAAATTATGACCTATGATGATGACCTCTTAGGTTAGGTTGAAAGCGCTTTGCTAAAAAGAAATATAATTTTGTGGAGAGACTTCTTCCTCTTTTATTAAGATGAACTCCATTAACGCTCACCTTAGTTCTTCAATAATCCATTACTTTAACATGCTGGTTGGTCTTAAAGAAAGATACTATTTTACAGGAGGGAACCAGGAAGAGTTGTTAATTCGGTCTTTCAGGCAACCATCTGATGATAATGAGAATGATCATGTCATCAAACAAGTCTCGGTAAATGATGAAGGATGGTATTATTGCACTGCAATTAATAGAGGTAGTTATGGATTGCATTTGAAGATAGTATAAATAAAATTGATGTTTTTATCATTATTTGTTTATCAGTCCCCCTTGATGAAGGCTCTAAATATTTTAATTCTTGTATTTTGTAGGTCTTATTTCCTTTGTATGTGAAAAAATCTGAATTTGTTTTGTTCTTATTTCACTATTAAGGATTTTTTTAAAATTATTTTATTCAATTTATAACTATTTTCTTGTTTAATAAATTCATTAGATGACTTTATAATTTTTCTATAATCATTTAAATACCAATTATATATAATTTATTAATAAATTTTTAATGATTTGCAGGAGGTTCTGAAAAGGGTGAAACTTATCTAAAAGTTTTAAGTCCTCCCATAACTGAAGTCTCAAGCCCTGTTAAGTTTACTAGTAAAACACCTTTAGTTATTTCTTGTAAATTGTTAAGACCTGAGCCGAATGTTACCTGTATTATGGGAGAAGAAAGATGCTCAAATAAAGGTATTTATTATAAAGTAATTGTTATCAGGATGACATTTCCTGTTTATGGATATCTACAATACTATTTCTCTTGTATTAATAGTAGAAATTAAACACTAAACTAACTATAAGATAAAAATTGTCTCAATTTAAATTTTTTCATTACTTCTTAACTTCCAAGAAACTTTTAGCTAAACTCTTAGGAGTTTTAATAAATATAAAAAGTAATTAAAACTATTTGTTTCCTTTTAATTTTTGAAAAGGAAATGATTATAAGAGGATTATAATGCCAAGGCTAGTTATTTTGATCATTCATCAAAATAATTTACATTAAGACTAACATATAAAATATATTAGTAAATAATTTAAATATATTTAAATTTAATTTTAAATTTAAAACATATATACATACACTCACACACACTTCTTTATAAAGTTAGAAGATACCACTCCCGAAAAATTTATATA
Organism: Microvelia longipes; assembly: GCA_018340805.1. Classification (NCBI taxonomy): domain Eukaryota; kingdom Metazoa; phylum Arthropoda; class Insecta; order Hemiptera; family Veliidae; genus Microvelia; species Microvelia longipes. Next base: position 55,769,324 of record JACMZG010000008.1, read on the forward strand.
ATTGAACTCTAACCTAAGTAATAGGAGACACTTGTTACTCCCAAGGCAGTGAAAAGTAACTTTTTCTCCCGTGGGAGTGAAAAGTGTTTCTTTACTCCCTAAAAACTAGTCAATAAACTTCACATTAAACACCATCTAGGGTAAAAATGTATAACAAAACAAAATACTTTATACACAGTAGAGGATAAAATACCACACTAAAGTTTGCAATATTAGACCATCTTCATGATTCATGAAGTGTGAAATTATGACCATCATATTGTAAAAGCCTGCATTTGTGTGGTCTTTTTTATCATTCCCCTAATTTAAGAATTATTTTTCCTCTGTTATAGTCACTATGCCGCCTCTGTGGCCGAGGTCGTTAAGGCGTTAGTCTTTACACTGACCTTTGACACCCACGGAGGTCTGGGGTTCGCATCCCAGGTTACGCTCTCAGTTGTTAGAAGATTATTGTTTAGATAAATTATCGCCAACTTTAGAATTCACTTTAAGCGAAACGGTTGCTACTACCACCCGAGGTGGTTCCCGCAGGGGTTATCCCTGATGAGCCGCAAGGCACTAAACGGGCATTATTATTATTATTATTATTATTATAGTCACTATGCATATGTTGTATTTAGGTTCACCACACTGTAGTTACTGGAAGTGAACATAATAATTTTATTTATCAGCTTATTATTCATGATCCAGATCGATCAGACGAAGGATTTTATAGATGCATTGCTAAAAATAATATTGGAACAGGTAAGCATGTGTTTTATATAGAGTACCTGTGCTAATCTGAGTTCAGAAAAATAAATAATCAAAAGTGATAAGTAGAATTAGGTGATAATTTTCTATACATATAATTTTTCTTTGATTATGCCAACAAGGTTTGTTTTGATTATTTGTATTTTTTATGTTTAATAGTTTTTATATTTTCATTTCTTAGTTTCTTATCAATCAATTGATGACAAAAAAAACGATAAAGAGTGTTATAAACATTTTTATAAATATAAATATCAAATGTATTTGAGGCTAAGGTAGTTAAGCGTATGGTATTTTCTGAGGACGAGCGAAGCGAGCCTAAAGCAGGGAGGATGAGCGTAGTGAATCCGATGTGATGAGGAAAGGTTCTGAGGTTTTGTGCTTTGTTCTGTTTAAGATGATTATATTTATTTTTTTAATTCTTCTTTTAATGGATCAAATATTCAACAGTAACAACCATAAAGGTCAAGTTAACTGCACAACAGATAAACTGGTTTGGGTTTACCCGCTCAGGACATGTAATGTTCAGCACATTGGAATAACAACTTAGTCTACAAAATATCAAGAAAAAAATCTTTATAATTTTAATTTATTATTGGAATAAAATCAAAATAACATTAAATTCATCTTTTTTTTAATTTTCAAAAACATGGTAGACAGTTTAATAATTGTACCATTGTTGTTTGTGAGATATATTTTAAGGATGTGCAATAATGTGCATATTATAATTATGATACTTATATTATTGCTATGTATGTTTGTCAGGGTTTTGACAAATTAAACATTTATAATTTAATCGATTTATTTTCATTTTTAACCATAAAAAAATATTTGATGTGTTAAATTAAACAAATGTTTTAGAGATGAAAACTGTTAGAGTGTCATACTTAGCAGTCCCAAAAATTAAAGCTAGTCAACAAGAAGTGATTGTGAAAGAGCACACTACTGCTACCCTTAAGTGTTCTGTTCTTGATGGCATTCCACATCCTCATATTACTTGGTTAACATCAAAAAGGCTGCAGATGTCAAATACAAATAATACTCAAGTACGTGCAAAAAATCATTAAATTTAAAATGGGTTCAAAATATGAGAACTATATACAATTTTGTCATAACCAGAATAATTAAATAAGTCTTGATGTGCCACTGGTGGAAATATTTAATTAAAATAACACAATTATAATAAAGTAAGTTACTGAAGTCATCGTCAGTGTCTGTGAGATGTACAAAAGTTAGGTTTTGAATAGTTTTTTAATGTTGACTGTTATCAGTCTTATAAGAAGACTATATTATAAAAACTCAAAATCTATGTTTTTTACAACTTACTGGCACTGCAATATGAATCTGTTGAATATATATATATATATATATATATATATATATATATATATATATATATATATATATATATATAATATATATATATATATATATATGTGTGTGTGTGTGTGTGTGTGTGTATGTGTAAGTGGTATTTAATATTTAAGCCGTTATAGTCAGTTGCTATCAAGGAAAATAATGGGAGGGAGGCTAGTCTTGGATGTTAAACTACACCCACAATTGTTATATATGACCAACCTCTTTGGTTCCTCAACACTATTTTCTCCCACTCTCAACTGATTATAACCATGTGCAATAGTATTGCGTCTTACAGTTCATCAACTTTAAATTGTGAAGCCAAAAAAAAAAAAAAATTCATTTTTTAGATTTGTTGCTCATTTGGGTTTACATATATTAGATGTGAACTAATTTTTTTGTTCTTAAATATTTACTGGAACTGGCAAAGTTAACTTTTTATTATTGAATATTGATATAGACTAAAACAACTCTGGCTCAAATCCTGAACCTCTGCTATTATTTCCGTCACAGGCAGTTTGTTAAATAGAAATCTTTCCATTATTTTATTCAATAATTATTCCACTATATATTAAATTTTTTTTTAAATATTTTTTATTATCTGGGTATTCAACTTAATGGTTTTCTAAATAATTTATTTATTTTAATAAATAATGTTTATGTTTAGATTTCCGAAACGGGTAATATTCTTACTATTAACAGAGTCGGCATGCAGGACATATCTAGGTATTATTGCGTTGCTCAGAACGAAGCCGGACTGGATGAAACTTTTGTTGATTTAATTTTAGCTCAAAAACCAAGTATTATTTTACCTGAGAAAAATACTCGTAAGTTACTTGCTTGATTTTTCCTGATAATTATTTATCAAATTTTACTGAAAGATAACCATTGAGAAGGTTTTTTAAAGCAAAATTCTAGTATATATTAAGGATTTTGCATAAAGGGGATGTTGTACATTGTATGAGACCTTATGGACTTACCTTCCCATACTAGTAGAATGAGCGTGAATGGAGTCCATCATAAATAATAAAAGAAAAGAAGTCTCTCCACAAAACAAATTTTATTGGCAAAGCGCTTTCAACCTAACTAGAGGCCATCACCAGTGCAAAACTTTTAAGATGTTAAAGAAGTAGAGAAGTGAGTCTATGAGTCTATGTTTTCATACAAGGTATTAGAGTCAGACTCCAATACCTAAAGTCTGACTAATACCTAGTAAGAAAACATAGACTTACTTCTCTACTTCTTTAACATCTCAACGGTTTTGCACTGATGATGGCCTCTAGTTAGGTTGAAAGCTCTTTGCCAATAAAGTTTTGTTTTGCGGAGAGACTTCTTTTCTTTTATTATTTACCTTCCCATGGTTATAGCAAAAAAAGATCTGAAACAAAGGTTATGTTACAAGGATTAATCCTTGTAACACAAAGTTTCTTTTGTGCTTGTTCGTTGGTGTTTGTAATGAGTTTAGTTACCTTTGGTACTTGTTAAGTCATGTTGAATAAAACAGTTAAAGAAAGGATATTAAATTGTGACAATCAATTAAGTCAAAACTATTAAAGATATTTAAATATAACTTTGTATATGTGTTTAAACTACATAGTAGTATATGTTTTTTAAACTTAAGCTAGATCAGATCTTTTTTTAATTTTGGGTGGATTAATGACGTCAAGAATATAGCCCTTTCTTTCAAAGAAAACCACCTCCCCATGACCCCAAACTCATTTTTTTAGAATTTTGAGAAAAAAGAGAAAATCGCCTTACCCTTCTAGCCTTATCAAAAGCTTAATAAAATTATAATCAGTAAATATTAATGAAATAATTGGTTTCTAGAGTGGGAAGTTGAATTGGGTGGTTCATTGGAAATTCCCTGTTCGGCCAATGGCAAACCTAAGCCCAGTGTTCTTTGGATGAAAACATCAATTAGCAGTACATATGAATATTATGAGAATATCCTCAAAATACAAGGTATGTTTAATTTTAAATGTTTATTGATATGTTATAAAGAATCTATAAATTTACTATTAGTGCATAAGTCCAAACTTACATTCCAATGTTTGTATTCAATTGCCCACTTGTTTTGTCAAATAACATAAAACATGTCTTATTCATTTTCTAAATAGAAAATGAATAAGACATTTATATATTAATATATATATATATAATTATATATATATATATATATATATATATATATATATATATATATATATATTGATATTCTAAAATTGGCATTGCTAAAATAGAATAATAAAATATTTTATTTTAATATTAAAAAATTGATATTGATATCTTATAAAATATTTTATTTTTCAGATGCCGTCTTAGAAAATGAAGGAGAATATACATGCATTGCAAAAAATCCTTTTGGGGAAGATGAAGTCAGTCTTAATATTACTATTACTGGACTAGGTAAGGAAATTTAAGAGCTGTACTTAACTGAAAAATTGTCAAAGACTGGTAACAATGATGTAAATTTGGTAATATTACCAATAGTACTCTAGATATTTATTCCAGGTTTTTACTTATATTTGTAGCAGTAATGATTCTTGATAAAAGATAATTCTTATAAAGTCTTCTCTGATGTAGTTATCCAGATAACATGAACTCATAAACCCATTTGTTTGGTTTTTGTATAAATTATTTATCTATTAATTTTGACTGTAATAATTTTATTCCACATTTTAGATTTTTAAAACTTTTTCTCTTTACTTTTTCAAATCATACATACGATTCATTCTACTAGGATTAAAGTGCACCTACTTCACCTTCTCTTTATTCTTCTAGGATATTTCCTAGTAGTTAATTTCCTAGAGTTCCGTATCAAACCAGAATAAAAACTAAAACACCACACACTCATTATATCTCCAGCAAACCAGAATAAAAACAAAACCCTACACACTAATTACATCTGTATCAAACCAGAATTAAAACAAAATGCTACACACTTATTACACCTGTATCAAACCAGAATAAAAACTAAATGCTAAATACTTATTACATCTGTATCAAACTAGAATATAAACAAAACGCTACACACTTATTACATTTGTATTACACCAGATAAAAAACAAAACGCTACAGACTTATTACATCTATATGAAAACAGAATAAAAACAAAACGCTACAAACTTTTTACATCTGTGCAATATTGAGGACCAGCGAAGTGAGTCCAAAGACATACTGCAGTATAAATTTGGTAAATTGTATTTTCTGAGGAGGAGTGAAGCGATTCCGAAGCAGGGTGGATAAGCTTAGCAAATCCAATGTAACGAGGAAAAGTTCTGAGGTACCCCATACCCGATTTTTTTAAAGATTTGATCATGCTAATAGATTGTAGAATTTTATGATTTTGCTTACACTTTCATACCAATGGTTTTGAATAATAGTTATCCAAGACCTTATAATTGGCCAATTAGGGATCTTTGTCTATTATGTTTATACTTATTATGCTTTTACTTTTCCTCATTCATACTGTAGGTATATAGGAAAAGTATTGTGTTTGCTAAAGAATGTGAAAACGGGATGTCAATGGAATTATCCGTTGTTTTTAAGAACTCCTAAGTGGTTTTCACAAAGTTGTTTGTCTGTATGTATGTGTGTGTGTCTGTCATCATTGTAACTCCCAGCGTATTTATACTAGAGAATTGAAATTTGGTATAAAATCACTCTCTAGGTCTGGTTCTGATGTCTGGAATTCTATTTACGTTATTAACCCGCAATAATTGGCAATAATTTTGAAAAATCATAAAACGTGGAAATCGGATTGAGATTTGGCACACATGTAGCCATGTGTAAGACTATCATATATGTTCATCTCATTATCAGCATTAATTCAATTTTTATCAAATGACTTGTATACATTAAAAAGAAATCCAATTGAGTTGAAATTTGATACAAGTGTGTTGGTTTACTTAATAAATCAATCTAAGTTTCGTTTAAATACGTCAAGTATGTCAATGGTTGTTGGATCATAAAAGTTAAGCTGCACCGAGAAAGGTCAGTGCCTGAATGGGTGACTGCTGGGAATGACCAATGTAATTACTGTCTGAGGACAAGTGGAATGAGTATAAAGATGTGTTGCAGTATAAATTTGGCAAATTTTACATTCTGAGGACAATCGAAGTGAATCCGAAGTAAGGTGGATGAGCGTAGTGAATCTGATGTGATGAGGAAAAGTTCTAAGGTACCCTGTACCTGATATTTTAAAATTACCACTAAAAGTATATAACTAATTAAATGATCTGTAACAAGTGATAAATGTTTCAGTGAAACCTTCAATTAATGGAAGAGACGTTGTGACCAATGTAAAAGGACTTATTGGACAGAAAGTTGAATTGCCATGCATTTTACTGTCGGGTAATCCAATCCCAAATATTACCTGGTATAAAGATGGTATTAGACTATCGCCCACAATGTTTAATAATATCATACTAGTGAGTTTATTTTTTTCTATTTTGTTGAAGTTATTTATTCTTTATTATAAGAAGGTTTTTTTTATTTTCCTTCACCTGTGCGTCTGTGTCACGCATAACTCCTGCTATTTTTTATGGTAGAGGGATTTAAGTTGGCGCAAAAATAAGACTTTAGGTCTATTTGTGCTGCCTGGAAGATGATATTTTTCTGAGTACAATAACCTATTTTGCTGTCATCAAACATTTAAAAGCACTGTTGAAAATTGAAAATGTGACTAATGAAGCTAACATTTAACATAAATGAACATCTTAAAGTGATGAATGTAGACTGAAATAAAACTACCTTCAATAGTTATTACGATCTGAGCTGAGGATAAGCGAAGTGAGTCTGAAGTTGAGAGGGAAAGTACCGAGGCATCCCCTACCTGATTTTTTATCTATAATTAAGTTATTTTGTGTTTCGCATGCATATTTGCATAATTTATATTTTTCTCTGTGAATTCTGCCAATCTTTTGAGCCACTGTTTAAATATGCTGAATAATAATGTGGGGAATACCAACTCTTATCAGCTTCTACTTATCCAAAAAAAGATTATAAGAATTATTTTAGGACTGCCACATGACAAGATTTGTTTACAGCACTTTGAAACACTAAAAATTATGACTGTAGTTAACCTATTTATCTATAACAGCCTCCTCTATGTTAAGACTCATACTGACCTTTTTGACAATAACAACATAACTTAACGTCATAACTACAACACTCCCGCCCCACAGATTAACCTAATCAGAGGTTGGACATTCTTGGTGTAAAATTTTTTAATTACTTTGAAAAGAAAATTCAGCACATGCCTAAAAGTAATTTGAAAAGCATATAAAAGCGCTTCTTGTTAATAATCCTATTTATTCACAACAAGAATTTATAAATAATGTGCAAAAAAAAATGATAAGTACTGTTGGATAAATTTAATTAATTAAGAGAGTTGACAATTTACTATTGTTTTTATGGTTGGTAAAACTTAATGTAAATAAAGCATTTATTTATTTACGGTTCAAAAACCCCTCAATGAGGCACAGATAGATGTGTACAATGGACATGCTATAAATGACAGGTGATCATTTATTGCATATCCATGAATGCCTTTACAGAGGCTATTTATTTTACTTCTATACCTCTTTAAAAATAAAAATATTGCGCTGTTGTTAAAATTGAACTGTTCTAAATTTAATTTTTAATCAAATACTATTTAAACTGTCCATTTTAGAGTAATGGGTCATTTATTATTCAAGTGTTAACATTAAGGCACATAGGTAATTATGAATGTCGAGCTCAGAATGTTATTGGACAAGATAGGAAGCAGTATGCTCTTAGCACTTATGGTAAGTTGACATGTTTAGCTATAAAAAAAATCAATTATTGGAATCATAACCCATGAGGAACATACAATTTTGTGAAACTGAAAATAGTTATTTATGCCATAAGGCTGAGAAGTGTGTCGGGAAAAATCGCCTAGACATAAAGACATTCTCAGCCGGATGGCATACACTATTTTTTTTGAGGTAGCACTCATTAAATAAACTGCGCTATATACTTAATTGAAAAAAAACAAACGCCCAATTAACTCCATATTATCGTCGTCATTAAATTCATCCATAGCTTCACACATTTACTCAAAAATGTAAAAGCTTTACAAATAAACACACAAAAATTGTCAATTAGAACACTTTTTAAAAACAAAAAAAAAATTAGTCTACGAACAAAACAGAAACAAAATGACTCATGAAGGTTTAACACAGATTGTTTTTTGAACTCGCTACATTACAGTAATGACGGCAACATATGAATTACTTTTACGTCCAAGGAGTTTTTTTTACATTCATTATTGTCCTCGGAGGTGAAAAGTACTAAATAACCTCCTATAACAATAATGATTGGCTTCTCATGCTAAAAACGGTCCAATAAAGTGGTCAATTACGTACTACCTCAAAAAAAAATATATTATTTAAATTTAAATGAACTTTTTACCCCAAAGTGTGAACTATGAATTATTATCAATAATCAAAATATCTTAATTTTTTTATATCATACAAAGAAACACAACATGTTATGTAAAATAAAACACCCAAGATGTCCCACACAAAATGTTTAATGATTAAGACAGCTTATAACCTTTTGGTCATCATCGCTAGCAAACTACATGAGAAGGGAATTCGGGTATAGCCTCTTAGTAGTTGAGATAAACTAGACTGATTAGTCTCAGCTCACAAGTGACTAAATATTTTTAACATACTGCTTGTTTCATTTGAACTTGTATATTTATTTTTTTCTATACTTATAGCATGTTTATTGTCCATGTAATTACCTAAATGACATTTAGGAAATTTAAAATTTAAATGTGAATAATTATTAACATTTAAACTATTTTCATTTATTTTCCTTTATCACAGTTCATACAATTAAAAAACGTGTGTAATCAATTACTTGCTTTTGCTAGCCTGAGTTAAATATAGATATTTTACTATTCTTTATGATGGTTAACTCAATTTCATTGCTACGTGTTGACTAACACTAATTCTAATAGTGATTTTATACCCTCGAATGGATCATGGTTAATCTGTTTACCCAATAACGTTCTTTTACCTCATGATTATTTTCTTTTGCTGTAAGTTAAAATCATGGCTCCATAGTATTTTTTTTTATAAATCACTGTGTTAAATTATTAATTTTAGATGCACCAAAAATGAATATGAGTTTAGGATCATTCATTTTAGCCAAAGTTGGAACAAATGTAACTCTACCTTGCCATATTAGAGGGGATCCTCAACCTGTAGTGTCCTGGAGTAAAGAATTCACTGTTACTGAAAGACCAAATAGAGGGTAAATATTGATATTGAGAATTGCTTTTCTGTTTATCATATCTTCGTCTACAATTTCTATGGCTTCTTATGATTGCATATAAACAAAGAAAAAAACCATGACTGTCCATTGAAAAAAATAGTTGTGCTATAAAATAATTTTTAGGATGCACTTGTGAGTCATTTTTGAAGAAAACAAAGTATTTCTTCTCCTAATTTACTTTTGTACATCTTTTTCTTTTTAGCTTTACATACTATTATACAAAATAATTAAGTATTTATTTGTATATGTTTAGACAATTACCCTTTTTACTTTTCCTATATACCTATGGTATAAATTAGAAAAAGCGAAGTATTTATTTATTTATATATGTTTAGACATTTTTTTCACTTTTCCTTATTTATGGTGTAATTATATAGGAAAAGTAATACACTAAAACTCTGAAACTGGTGTTGCACCATGTTTGGGTAAATTGGCCGAACCAAGATTCACCTCGCAACCTAAGCTGGTTAGCACAAATATGAATAATCAATCGGACTGTAAATGATGAAATGGATAAAAATAAGAACACCTTTGGATATTAATTTGGTTATAATCATATACCATACGAGGTGTGACAATTAAGTAACGGGACTGATCTGAAAAACATACTTTATTGAACACTTATTACAAATGACTATTAATCCCATTCAACATACTCCCCTTCCCTATCTATACACCGCTGCTTACGAGTTTTTCACTGCTCAAAGCAGTGCTGCATGTCACTAAGTGTCAGCCTCTTCAGCAAGTCTGCCGTTTTTTCCTTGACATCTTCAACTGACTCAAAACGTGTTTCCTTCAATAAACTTTTTATTTTGGGAAAAAGGTAGAAGTCACAGGGAGCCAGATCTGGTAGATAGGGTGGATGTTCAAGCACTGGAATTGAATTTTTTTGCTAAAAACTCCTTCACCGAGAGCGCATTGTGAGCGGGCGCGTCAAGTTTTTTGGCACCATTTTGGCACAAACTTTAGTCCTTTTCAGATCTTCATGTAAAATTTTTCTCACCGTCTCTCTGTCAATGTTTGATAAATCTGAAATCATTCGAAGACTTAAACGTCTGTTTTTACGCACAATTTCATTAACTTTCTTAATGTTTACTTCAATTCTTGACGTCACAGGTCGTCCAGTCCGTTCGTCATCTTCAACTTCTTCCCGGCCTTCAGAAAATCGTTTGTGCCATTCAAAAACTCTAGTACGTGACATGAGTTGTCACCAAACACATCTTTCAATAACTGAAAACATTCACTTGGAGGTTTTCTCAATTTCACCAAAAATTTCAAATTAATACGCTACTCCATTTTTAAACTGACCATTTTTCCGGCACGCCAATAACAACATGCCTTACTCAAACATGATTTAAAACCAAACTAGACTAGATGGAAAGACGGGATCAAGTAGACTCTGTATCTTAATGAACAGGATCAAACATGTTCCATCCCCACTCCCCACACACAAGCCTAACATATACAGCACGCACAGTCCCGTTATTTAATTGTCACACCTCGCAGGCCCTTTACATATAGGTAAAATAAACAATTTGGCATGAGCCTGCAATGCGACCCCAGAAACCCTATGATGCTGAAGGGTCTTCATCTCTTCTGCTCTCTTAGTACAAACTTATATGTGTTTAATAAATCATAAACCTGCGATAAATTGAAGGTGGTAATGACATCCTAAATTGGTTGATGTGATGGTGGGGGTGATGAACGAGTTGGTGAGAAGTGGCAATGTCCAAGAAATGGCGTTGATTCACAAATGGTGACAGAAATGTCTTTAAATTAAATGAATTCCAGAAAATGATTGACTGAACAAAATCACCTGTGGTACCACAACTTATCTGCATCGAAATTTCCACAGGTTACTGGATCACAATTTATCAGCTTGAACAGCCACAGCAACTCTAAACATAGATCTAGAAGTTGCTGAGTCTACGTTGCCTAATAAATTGTGACCAGCAATCTGCAAAACATGGGTGCGTTGCGGGTTTATCATACTGAATTAATTCTAGGAGGACCTAAATAAGGAATAAACTAAATCTAAATAGGAACTATGGCATATCTTTTAGCTAGACTAACTTAAATTCAAAACATTAACAAACATATAAATAAATGATAGGAGAAGTCCTAAAACACCAAAATAATCTGTTTTAGATGTTTTTATGACCTTTTAAGTAGTTTTTACAAAGTTAGCTGTATTTGTGTGTGTGTTTATGTACTGCAATATAACTAAGGCGAATGCCATATTTTAAAGTCTTAAGTTGAATCTGAAGTAGTGTGGATGAGCATAGCAAATCTGATATAATAAGGAAAAGTTCCGAGGTACCACTTACCCAATTTTTTATAGAATTCTTAATAAAAGCAATTTCATATTTTATGAGTAAAATAATATTTAATAATAAACTGTAATGGGAAATATAAATGAATTTACCTATAATTACTTTAAATGTTCCTGATTAATTAAAAATATGAAATAATGGCAATATTTTAAGAGTTATAACCAAACATTATGTAGTATACCACTGGTATGTGGTATACTACATAATCTTTGGTTATAACGTTCAATTGTTATGCAGTTGCAATATTACTCCATGCTATGAAAAAGTTTTTATGCAGAAAACCTTTTCTCAAGGATAACTAAATTTTAAGCTTATATTTATGGTATATTATTTTTTTTAGTTTTAGAGTAAATGGGTCTGATAATTTGTTTTTAACTAATGTAAAAGAAGAAGACTCAGGCAGATACATTTGTAAAGCTGAGAATATAGCTGGTATTGCTAGAAGGGCTGTTGTTCTCAGTGTTATAAGTAAGTTATTTATTTTTAATTAATATTTATATTTTGAAGTTCATTTATTTGCAGCATGTCCACATCTTTTAATATATTACATGTGATTTATGCCCTGCTAAGATCAGTGTTTCTAAAGTGATCACATTGTTAGGTATGTGGCACAGTCAACTCCAGGTGGCTAACATAATATAAAATAAAGGTATATGTATGATAAATATGTTGAAATGTCATTATAATAACAAAAAAGTAGATAAATTTAAGGGTGCATTCTCGATGCCTGACCGGTCAGAGTGCTGAATCTAAATAATCAATCTTGCAAAACGTGTTTTAAGTGTGTTATTTGATAGGTTATTGGCATTGTCAGTTTTTTTGTTTATTAAATAAAAGGATTAAAGAGACAAAAAACAAGAATTCAAAATGAAAACATTCTGCAAATGTTTTAATTAGACTTTTGAAGTTTGAAGGTTTCATTATCAATGGAGTGGGGCAAAAGTGAACAAACTAATTATGGCCTTGGTACGTTACTTATGTTGATCCCCTCCTCTTACTTTTTACTTAAGGAGTTTTTAAGGCCACAAATCTTAACCTGATTGGTGCCGCTGAAAACACCTTTTGTTCAGAGAGCTCTGAACGGTCTGACGTGAGTGCACCCTAAATGTGTATTTAATAGAATGTGGTTGTTAATTCATTGCACTAATTTTGTTTTAGCATTTTTTAAGGAATTAAAGAGATTCTTTTGAAGAATTTAAAGAGAATGTTTAAGAATACTTAACACCTGGTAGTTTCATATTTTGAAATATGAAACTATTTCATGAAACTATCTGGGGTGTGCACTTGTTATTCCTGTAACTATGTTATTCCTCTATTCTAGTGTAGTTATTTATTCTGATTAGAGTTTTTTTCAATTATAAATGAATGCTTACTCTGTTTAACTATCATGTTACTTTAATATTGCACAGGTAGCCCTAAAATTCAAAAGTTTCCCTCCGAGATATCAGCCATATCAGGAGATGTAGTGTTTTTGAGTTGTCAAGCTCAGGGTACTCCTCGCCCTACTATAAGGTGGCTGAAAGGAGATAAACCACTTCTTCACGTTAGGGGTTCCATTGGAAACAACTATTTAAGGTCAGTGATATTTAAGTTAATATTTTAGTCAGTTTTTACCTATCCTCATCTACTACTATTAGTATTTGGTATCCTTAAACTGAGATTTCATTATAATTATCCATGTTTGGCACTTTTATGGTGTTTTTGCTGGTTTTGCTTGAGAGTTAAAACTTGGTACAAAAATCAGACATTATATCTAGTTGTTCTGCCCGGAATATAATATTTTTCAGACCAATCTATTTTGCTGAGTCATCAAAAATTAATTAGAGTTAAAATGTGACCCAAATATACATCTATATATGGCTAATGGATCCACGAAATTTCAATATTATATTGGTTTCCATTTTGGATATATATAGTTAATATTGAAATTCAATTGTTAATCAAAATTTAAATTCAAACAAACTATATTGTTTTTTACTGCTTGATTTATTAAAAATAAAAAATTTGACCTATCAAATTTAAATTTAAATGGTATAAATAAATAAATTAAGTGAAATAATAAAATATAAGTTCAATTTATAAGTATAAAACCATCAAGGTAAGTGGCTGAAGTTAAATAAAGTACCCAAAAAGAAGGAGAAGAAACTCTGATGAGAAAACATCATGAAACAACGTACACAAAGACACTAATACTTAGGACAGCTCTTATCATTCCTTGAGTAGCTAGGTGCCGTAACTGTACATTGGTGACGTCATTTTTTGATTTTTCATAATAATTACAATCCTACGTAAATATTAGATTATTTTTCCACTATCTCGTCTTAATTTTAAGTAAATTAAATTTAAAATAAGTTTTAATTATTTTCTATTGCATGTATTCTTTAATTGTCTGTGTTTAATAAAGTGGTTTAATGAGGCGTCACTGAAAAAATGCTCGCTGTTTGTAGAGTGCGCGCTACAATAGGGGTTGTAGAGGGGTGGGGGAGTATCTAGTCTCTCTCTAAAGAGACTATAGTAGGAGTAAGTAGAGTTATGGCACCTAGTAGAAGCTGCCTCACTTCCAGACCCCTTATCACTGTGTTATTCTGCCTATGTACTACCTCTAAGTATTAGTCTATTTGAACATACATAATTGCTAAGAAAATAAGAAACAGAAAAAATAAGAATCTTTCTGATAACACTTAGCAAGGTAGAGCTGAATGCAATTAACTAACCAATACTGATTATGTACAATATACATTTAAATATAATGTAACAGGCGGTAAAAACCCATCTGTTTATGTAATGAAGAAAATAGCTTTCATGCTACAAATGTTATTGTATTATAATGCAATCTTTCAAAGTTGAGAGTTAAATAGACTAATTTTTTTGGGATATTATTCTAAAAAAAAAAAAAAATAAAATGATCCATAGTATATCAAAAGATCATAGTGGTCTAGAGCTGTTCAACATGAGTTTAGTAATATTATGCTCTTTCAACATAACTTCCTACAGCATTTATTAATGTATTAGTTAAATTTCTTTTTCATGCCTTCTGTCTGTAACTAACTAATGAATCTTGTTCCGAAGTGTCGTGTTATAACTAGAATTAGTTGGTCTAATATCTTCTAATAATATAATGTGGTTATATATGTTCTGTGTTGAAGGTTTTTTGCTGATCCATCAGACAGTGGTGAATATACTTGCATAGCTGAAAATAAAGCTGGTGAAGATAAAGCAACAACTTATCTTATGATTTTAGGTTTCTATTATTTCACTTGTTTTTAATTAGATAAATTAATATTATTATAATTATTTATTATATTTCTTTATTTGTTACTTCAATTTCTAATCCATGTAACTTTAATTAATTTGTGTGAATTAATTATAAAAAAGGTATACCAATAATATATACCTTTTTATTTGTTATAAAAAGGATATATATTTTTCTGACTTACTGTTCTAAGTAAGATATGCCTCCTTAAAGAGTGCCCTATTCAGGGTAATGACATAGACCAATCAGAAAGTTCATAACCCAACGTGCCTAAAATAACCAGTGCTGCCATCCCTTTAACCATTTCCTGAACTAATTGCGTAGTCCCTTTTGGTATGAATATCCTTTTTGCGTATTTGCTTTATGCACTCTTTAAACAATCTTTTTAGTTATTTCACACTTTTGTATTTTATTTTGTTTGTAGAACCTCCTAAAATTGATGAGGTATATGAAAATCAAGTGGAAGGAATTTTAGGACAAGATGTTGTACTACCTTGCAAAGTTTCTGGCATACCAAAGCCATTTGTTATTTGGCAGCACAAAGGCCAGACTATTAATAAAATTATTCCAAGGTATTTAATAGTTAAATTATTATTAAAATGGTTAAACGTGGAGGTAAGTTGAAATAAAATAATAAATATTATTATTTCTGTAAATAGCGCCTGTTCATCTGTAATCTAGATGTTGATTCTCTCACTCATTTTATTTTATCCTGCACATCCTACTATGAATTCAGACTAAAATTTATTTCACAAAATTAACATCTTCTACTATGAACTCAAACTAAAATTTATTTCACAATATTTACATCTTCCTATCTCGACTACTTTTTCTGTCAGGCCCTTCTAATTAGAGACAACAGTGCTTTGCTTGTTTAGTCTACCCTTTACTTTATTACTTTATACTACTCAAATTTGTATTTTATATTTTCAATACTTGATCTCTTTTACTATTTTATCTGCACCCTCTTAATTCTCCTACACTAAACTTGAGATTCAGTCTGATATTAAATATAATGCAAAGAAGATTGCATTATTTATTTTATTTTGAAGAGAATTATTTTTTTATGATTCTCTTCAGATATATTTTAATTTTATTAAAAGTAGACATCTTCCTCCATGTCAATACATTTATCGTTATATTATAATAATTATTAATGCTAGTTTCCAGGTAGAAGTTAAATAAATAATAATATAATTTAGAATGAGTATGCAAATGCTATGAAATAACAATATTAGAAGAGACACTGATTAAAGTAAAATTAAATTATAAAAATCTAGTTAAAAATAATTTCTTTTAAATTGTTTTTAATAGAAGAGAGATAAGAATTTGAAAAATTGAATAAAGAGATAAGGGCTGCGTGGTGGATAAAACTCCCCAGTTTAATTTTTTCTTCCCTTTTATTGTGTTACAAGGTTTGCATTTTTCCCTTCCAGCTGATTTTTAGTAATTTGACCTTGTCGAAAAATGTAGTGAGAGGAATTAAATCATTATTTAAGAACAAAACATTTTATACATAATATCTTTTCAGTCTATGAATTTTTTTAAGCAAAGATTATCTAGTATACCACATATACATATATACTACATAATCTTTGATTTTAAGGTATAAGAAGGATTATAAGGCAAATTCATTTTAATGTTTTGTAATATTTTTTGAGGAAAACTATGTGTCTATAGAAGTATGGAGAGAGAATACCACTTTTGAAAGAGAAAGAATGAAAAATCAGTTTTAATTCCAAGAGTTGAAATCATTAAAATCTTTTAACTCTACCATTAAATATCATCGCACTTGAGCTTTAGTAAATCTGTAGGGGTTGCATTGTATTTTAAATCATTTTCAGTGGAAATTCATCTGTAAATCTTGTACTGAAAAAATTGACTGAAGATGACAGAGGTTTATATACTTGTATTGCTAGTAATAAGGCAGGTACTAATAGGAAAACTGTTGATCTCTCTGTTCTTGGTAAGTTATCAAGTATTACATTAAAAATTAAGTAATAAAGATAAGAGAGAATAAAAAAAAATTTGATCTTTTTAATACAGATAATAAGATGAAACTTTGCCCCGAGTTTCAAATCATTTTGAAAATTTTCCATGTTTTATGAATAGGGTTTTATACCAATCACATAATAGTAATATTATTTTTCAAATAGCCCAACTAGACTCCAAGATTGATTTTCATACCAAGATTCAACTTTCTAGCATACATATACTGGGTAAATGATAAAACAGACATACACTCAGGAGGTCTATCCTGGTTTCCTATTTGTGCAATCTGAATACTTTTCCTATTTACCTATGATTAAAATGAGGAAAAGTAAAACACTATTATTTTATCATGTATCATGTTTCTTATCTTTTTTACCAGTTATCATTATCAAATAATAAATCAATTAGTAAATTATAATATACATGGTAATTATATATACATGGTTATTATAATGTACATGGTGTCTATTGTCCAAGTTATTAATAAACGCTAAATTTATATATTTCACATTTTTCCAGCTTCCTTGTAGGAAAATTATAGATGAAAAGTCTCTACATTATTTTCTTACCAACACTTAATACACTTCTCTTATTTCTTCTCTCTTTATATTCCAGGCATACTATTTTTATGCTTATCATGTTTTTGCTATTCTGTTGTTTTAGTTCCTCCATTAATTGAAGATTGGGCCGGTCCTATAAAAGTTATTCCTGGAGACACTGTAACCATATCTTGTAAAGTCTCTGGCATTCCTAAACCCATTGTTAAATGGACTCGTAATGGTCAGACATTGCCTCCAGAGTTCTTCACGCATGATAATATACTAAGGTGTGTATTTATTGGGAAGTTAATCCCACCATCATAATGTTCAACTAATAAATAAGATGAACTTATGAGACCGTCATAAATAATAAATCATGTCACATTACAATACTAAGAAATCCTCTTCTGTATGCCACATTTTTATTTTGAGTGTAATGTATTGGGTGGAAGTGAGTTTATTTAATGGTGAATGAACTAAAGGAGCCAAAAATATGATAAGTATAGAATGTTGGAAGTTGTACAATAGTGTCAGACAGAAGGTAATGTGTGAATGAAAATATATCTTTTTAATGATGAATGAACTAAAAGAGCTAAGATTATAATAAGTATAGAATGATGGACGGTGTACAAGAATGTTAGACAGAACCCAGTGCTAGTGGCAGCTCTGAAATCAACATACTTCTCACTTATATAAGTTATCATCATAAAATAATCTTGTTCTTTATTACCATTTTAACAAAAAAAGTACCTATTTGAAATTGGTCATTGTTATTCAATTTTGTGCCAGTAGTTGTTTGTTAAAAAAGATTATA
Organism: Microvelia longipes; assembly: GCA_018340805.1. Classification (NCBI taxonomy): domain Eukaryota; kingdom Metazoa; phylum Arthropoda; class Insecta; order Hemiptera; family Veliidae; genus Microvelia; species Microvelia longipes. The sequence continues at coordinate 55,787,666 of JACMZG010000008.1, forward strand.
GTAGCACATTCTCGTATTGTGAATCTAACATATTAACATACTAGCTCTTCATTTAACTGGCTGTGGAACTAATCTTTCCTTGTCTTTCTACTATTTGTTTGTGAAAGAGTATTTTTGTGAAAAGTTTTTCTCATTTTAGGTTTATTGTGGAAGGTTCTCACTCTGGTAATTACACATGCAATGCTGGAAATAAAGCTGGAAACATTGCAAAAGATGTCGGCCTTATTGTTTATGGTATGAAACTAACCCTATTCCATCTGTGAATATTTTTATTTATAATACATATTATATATAAAAAAAACATGTGAGATCAATTGGAGTTGTTTCTATTTGGTTCTATAGGGTTATACTCCCCACGCTATATCTTTCAACATGGTCACATGACTAAAAATCAGCTGGAAGGGAGAAAATGCAACGCTTGTAACCCAGTAAAAGGGAAGAAAGAGTCCCTACAGCTGCAAGAGGGCAATGTGTAGGTGGGGGTAAGTCTGATTTATTTTACCCCCCCCCCCTCCACGGCATTTGTGATCTCAATCACTTCTTATCTTATCTCTTTGATTCAAAACGAACAATTTTTTAACTTTTTTTTTTTAATATTGTTATATCATAGGATTCTTGCATACTCAATCTGAATTATATTATTATTTATTTAACTTCTACCCAGAAAAACTATAACTATAATAATTATTAACATTAAATGTAATGATGTAGAGGCAGGTGGGAAAGTCTAATATAAATTTGTTGCCTATATCAAAATCTTCATGGCGGGACCAAGACAAAATTAAATGACCAACAATAAATGAATAACACTTATCTTTTTATGATGACTTATCTTTTTATGACATATTATAAGCTAATTATATAAAAAAAATGTGGCAACAAATTTGTTTTAGCTTAGCACAGCTGTGTTTCTTTCCTAATACGTTTAATAAAATTACTAAATTTGGTCTTGATCTTGATATTAATTTATTACTTCTTCTATGTTAATGTTATTTAACATAATGGCAAATAACATTAACTAATAACTAATAAATAAAATTCCCAAGGGGCAATGCCCCTTGGGAATGTGCAAGATGTTGACAGCATCTTATAATTATTGCACTGATTTGGAGTGAAAATATTTTTAAATGGATCAGGACACATAGGTTTAGAGCACGCATACTGGGGGGTTGCACTATGGTCATCCTGTGACATCACCCACGTACCTGTAGGTATTTTTTTTCTCTTAAGTTGGTCGTCTGCTGCTTCTATTAAAACATCTGTTTTTTCATGTAGAAAGATATAGCACAAGGAGTATAGTGTTTCTCTTACATGACTTATCAAGCCGCTGAAACTGTACTGTGTGATATTATATTAGAATTGTACCCTCTAATGATTTTAAACATAAAAATGTTTAAAAATGATTATAGGAGAATCTAGAACTATTTGTTCCAGTAATTAAATATTTTAGTGAGAAGACTTCCTAAGTTAGTTATTCTTATGCTTTAACTTTAACATGATTTGATAATTTGTTGTTAAAATTAAATTGCTGTGCTTTAATTTTAAAATAATTTGATAATTTGTTTCTTAAATCACTAAATCAAAAAGGAAACCACTCACAATTATTCTCAAATCTGTCTTAAATTATCTTGCAATTTGTTTCTCATATTTTCTCAGAGGCACCTAAATTTAAATTAGAACCATCAGAAGATTTGGAAATTCTCCAAGGTAGTGATGTTAAAATAGTTTGCTCTGCATTTGGTGATCCTAAACCTGTTATAAGTTGGTTTTATAATGGCAGAATATTGGATAACAACCCCAAAATGTAAGTTAATGTATAAATTCTTTATTGCTTTATCATTAACAAAAATATGAGAACAAAGTGGATTGCTTCAACCCTTGTGAATACTGTAAAATAAGAAACCTCAATAATATATAAGTAAACTATAACAAAACTAATAATTATAAATTTAGTTATAAAAATTCAATTTAAATTATTAATTTAAGAAGTAAATTAAATAAAATTACACTAATTAAATAATTAAAAACGTTCAATGTGCCCTTTGAAATCTAACGTAAATAGTATACAGAGACAATTGTATATATAATAAAATTAAAATTAAATTTGTATTTTTTCTTATTTTATTATTATTTATAAATAAATTTATTTATTTATTTCACTATTTATTTATATTTTCTGTTAATTGTTTAACTATTACAATTCATACTGTTTTATTGATCAAAACAAACATTGTTTGTAATAGCGTACAAACATTGCTGAAGACATGTATAATTTTAAATTTTTCCACTCTTGTGTAAAATTTAATAAATGTCAATTTCTGATTCGTGATTCGCTTAAAGTGTAGAATACAAATTATCTAACCTGTATGTGTATTAAACTTTGCAGAAGTTTCTTCCAGGACAAGGATGTTTTGTTTGTAAATAACATACAGGAAGAAGATGAAGGTATCTATGAATGTGCAGCTACTAATAAGGCTGGTTCAAACAGTAGGAGTGTCAAAATCAGTGTACTCGGTATGTTCTTCATTTTATTTATTTAGATGTAAGGCACCTAAATAGTAAGAGATGTAAGAAATCATAGTTCATAAATGAATGTGCTGTCCATATCTGTTACTTTACCCTGTCTCTCTCTCTCTCTCTCTCACTCCTTGTGCAGCATTGTTGATTTACCTCTTCAGAGAAGTAATGAGAATTCTATTTCTACTCACGACATTAACCTACTCATTCAAAATCATATATTAACCTACCAAGTTTCAGTTTGCTTATTGTTAGTCTGAAACTTAAATGGGCTGATACATTCTGACATAGCAAAATAAAGTTATCATAAGAATTTTTGTTTTGTTTTAGTGCCCCCAAAAATAGTCAAGTCATCGAGTGATTTAAGTGTTAGAGAGGGGAATGAAGTTATTTTAAGTTGCGAAGTCAAAGGTAAACCTGAGCCTAGAGTTGTTTGGAAGAAGAATGGAAATCCTCTTCCTTCTGATTACACCTACAGGGGGAACAAAGTCAGGTATTAAAAATTTTCCCCTTACATTAAGTTAGAAAACAAAGTATGAGACAGCTGAAAAGTAGAAACTGATCTTCTCAAAGACTCTACAATTTCAAAGCATTCAGCATTTAATATGAAAGAAGGATACTCAGTTAAGAAGATGGACCAATTCCTGAAAATGCGATGTGGCTTTTCTTGCTATACAATAAAAAATGTAATCTTAATCCTTTAATGTTAGAGGATGGGAGATTCTAAACACTTAAAACATATGTCAATATGATGTCAATCTTTTTGTTTCTGACTTTATCAATAAAAATTTGAAATCAATTTTTACTATAAGAATACGTTTTAAGTAAATTTATTTGTTTATTAGATTTCTTAATGCATCAAAATTTCTGTACAATCCTATCAATGTAATCTTATCTTCTTCATTTAAAATTAACTAAGATTGGATCTATTAAGAAAAATAATACTGAATTCTGTTTATATAGGTTTATTGCTACCAATAGTGACAAGGGTAACTATAGTTGCCATGCAAGTAATAAAGTTGGAAGTGATGTCAAATATACTCTTCTCTATATTAAAGGTAACAACTAAATACGTCTAAGTACGCTCTGAAAAACACCACCCATTGCAAAGACATCCCAGATGCAAACCCTTACTTGTCCTTCACTTGTTAGACCTATTGAATCAGCTTAAAGATTGGACAAAAGCTAAAATAACTTAATTTTATATCACGTTTGTATTTGTCATATATAACACACCTCCATCGAAACAAAACCCATTGCAAGTTTCAAAAATCTCTTACAATTTTGAAGTACAAAAACTTAAAAATATTTTAATTCATGGTTCCAAATGCCTTGGGGGTTGGCTATTTTTTGTATTCAGATGATGGTGATAAAAAGATGTGGAAATTTGAAAACAGCCCACCAGTATTTACTGTGGAGGCAACATCTGTTTTGGAAGTTTAAAAGTATTGGCTAGAAAAGAATCATAGACAGATCTAAAATCTCTTTTCTAATAATTACAGTGTTTGTCTTGTGGTTAAAACTATGTTCTCAGAAGACACTCTTACTGTAGACATTCAAGAACACTCACAGCTTCTGAGAGATACAAGCTGTGAAGTTAAGATAATGTGGGTACCATGTCACGTAGGTCTTCCTGGGAATTAAGTAGCTGATTATTTGGCTGGTCAGGAAGCAGTTGATAACAGCATCAACTTAAAAAGGATTTTTTATGCATTATTCCTTAAAATTTTGCATTAACTTTTTTTAGTTCACCCTCAAATAATGGGAAATCAAGAGGAAGAGTTAGTAGTGCTTTGGGGTGATGGATTGGAACTTAAGTGTGAAGCAACTGGTGTGCCTGAACCCACTGTATCATGGAACTTCAATAACACTCTACTAAATAATTTACCTAATAATGCTTTTAAGTTAGTATACTAAAATGATTTTATTACAATGTTTATTTTAAGAAAGGGGCCGTTCCTTTCTATTGCCACACTTTTCTACCTTAATGCTATGGATGTGATGAATCTGATCATATTTAATATTAAGTAGTACTACTTACCATACTGGTGAGGTAGTAGTATCTTTACTGTTAAAAGTAAATATTTTTAATCTTCCAGATGCAGCCATAATTAAAAACAACATGCTAACTTTTTTACTTCTGATAATTTTTGTCTGAATTTGTATATTTCAATTTTTTTCTGAATTTTTATTTTTTAATTGTTTTCTAAAAAATGACAACTCAGAAACGAATGTAAAAAAATGTATCCTGGTATCTTCTTGAAGGTATACAGTTAGTTTTGACAGTAAAAACTATAAAATTTAATGTGATACATAGCAATAACAGGGTATTTACCAATTTGTTGTAAAAACCCCCCAAAAAATTGTGCACATTTTGAAGTATTAATTTCTAAAACAAGCATATTTTATTTGGAAAGCAATTAGTTATTTGCTAGCTAGATATTTCTCATTTTTTGAGGCCATGTCTCAAAGTTATTGTTTTACACTACTCCTAACCAGCCATTAAATTTTTAATTTATTTATATATCTTATTCTGAATTAATACATAAACTTAGCTTCTTAGTATATCAGCATATATTAAGAGCACAAAACTAGAAGGAAGGGTTCATTACTAATTTAAACCTATTTTATCTCTTGCTTAATAAAATAATTAATCTAACTACATCTGGTTAATTAGAGGTTAAAAATCTCCATAAGTTGTCCAGGATCCAGTATTAAGCTTGATAGACTGCTATTTAAGAAATTACTAATTTAATATTTCGAGGGTTAAGCCCTTGTTAAATGGATCCGCCTACTGGCGATCTTAATAGAAATTGTTCAGTTTTACAATAATTTAATTTTACAAATATATTTTACTTGTTTTATAGATAATTTTACAGGACAAAATGGATCTGAATTACTAATATTTTATTAAATGTGTTCCTTGCAAAATCTCAAAGAAATAAACTTAATAAAAAATAAACACTGTTTTAATGAATAATAAAAACTGTAACTTTATCTAAATTTATACTATTAATAAATTGAACATATTTTATTAAAAATCATAATTAAGAAATAATAAATTATAATTAATAAACACAAAAATATAACAAATAACATAAATGAAATTAAAACAAATCAGAATATAATTAAACAAAAGATCACCTTAATTTAATTTTATAAAAGATATTTATTAAGATGAATGTATTGTTTTTATTAATTATGTATTATGATTATTATTATTAACACCTCGACACAGACCATTATGAAATGTTCATAATTTATTTTTTCTTGTATTCTGAAACACTTTTATTTATTTATTTTTTTTTTTAGGTTGAAGGGTACAAATTTATTTATCACTTCTGCTGATTTTCATAATGCTGGACTGTATTTATGTTTGGCTAATAATTCTCTTGGAACAGCTCAAAAGTCATTTCAAGTTTTAGTTCATGGTAAATTTTTTGATCAATATAGAGGGTGGAACATTTTAGATGCACCAACATTAAACTATTAAAAATGTGCAAAAGCATGGTCCCTGACCTTAAAAAATGGTCCCTACCTCCAACGAATTGCCTTATGGGAATTCTTACTTACTATACTTTTACCATTATTTTTTATTTTTACCATAATTAATGCAATTTTGTCACCACTTTTAATTACTTTAGAAAGTTAAATTAGAGCATATCTTAATATTGATTGCTTTAAAAACTAAATTATATTCTAATAAATTTCTAACTTACATATATATATTCCTGTAATTTTTCACAAGGTTATTGTTTGACCTACAGCTTAGATTTTTTTCAAATCCATAATAAAAGAGTGTTCTTAACAAAAATCTATAATGTGTATCAATCAAGAGCTTTGTGGAAGATGACTGGCATACATTCCCTTATGCCTGAATGTAACATAATTTTTAAAACAATTAATAATATAGTATGCTTCAATTTAACTTTTAAAAGGTACCAAAAGTGGTGACAAAATTATCATATTAGGATAATACTTACAAGTAATGGTACATTTGAACTTGCATGAGTCAACTTTCTGGGATAGAGACCATTTTTTTAACTCTAGGACCATGTACATACAAACTTTTAAGGATTTTATGTTGATCAATCTGAACCATTTCACCTAGTAATAATCAGCTATAAATTAATTAATTAAAAAGAACTATTGATTTTAACTTAATTCTTTGATCACTTAAAATAAAGTGTAGGTAGAGAATGTATCAATACAAAAGAGTTTTTATTCAAATTTATAAACTTAATGCTAAGTTGTCAGCTTTCATCAAGTTGTAAATTTTACCTTTTGTAGTAGAAATCGAAAGCACTACAAATTAATGTAGCAGGCTCTTATGTAGTCAGACTAAGGGAATTATTCTACTACCAACTTTTGTAAAACCTAAATATAAAATTTTCACACAAACTTAAATACTGTTCTAGAATATTCCCTTTAATTATACTTATTCTCTCACCTCTGGTACTTGAGATGTCAGTCGAGGTTGGACATCTAAAATTATTAAAATAAACGGCGTAGGCTTCCATGGTTATTGCTATGAAGATTTAGGTCGTCCTATGGTGACCATGTCAATTTAGATGAATCCAATGGTCCATTTTCAGAGTGGAAGGCATCTTCAGGGATGTAGGACATCATAGATAAAAACGCAATACTCTACAAAAGTGAACTGAAGATAGGAGACAAGGATTGTCCTGTTCATCATAGCTGTCTCTGATCTTGTATTTGAGGATGAAGATTGTTGCCATGTGAAGGAATAGTAGAGTTCAATGGTCATTATGATGTAATCCACTACCCTAATAGAGAAACCCCTGTCTCTAGTCTTCATTTCAGTTTTGTAGAGCATTGTGTTTTTTGATGATGTCCTATCCCTGAAGATGCCCCCACAGTGGTAGCATAGCATCTGATTCTTCATCTACATTGATGGGTTATTAGTTACAGTTACATTAATATTAATTTATTACAGTTGCATTATGGGGGGGGGGGGGTCACCACCATAAGACCTCAATCCTCTAGGATAGAAATATTATCATGAACAATTTATTACTTAGTTTAGAAAGAATCTATTAGTAGTTTATAATTTAAACTTTCCGTTGATATAATTTTTTTTTATTATGTAGATAAACGGTAAATTATGCATTTAACACATCAGTATCTAAGCCGTTCATTTCTATTTTTATATTATTTTACTTTGATTGTTATAATTCAAAAAATCTGGTATGGGATTCCTTTAAAACTTTTCCTCAATTTTTTTAAAAACATACACAAGTCATTTAATATAAAAAATGAACTAATGAGATGAAACTTGGGACATATTTTAGTCTTATAAATAGTTACATGCATGCCAAATATTAATCCGAACACATCATTTTTTCGCGTTTATGATTTTTCAAAATTTTTGCTTAGTCATAATAAGCAAAAATTTTGATAGTTAATGACATCATAAAAAAATTATTTTCCGAATAGCACAACTACAGCGGAAGACTGATTTTTGCACAAAATTTCAACTCTCTAGCATAAATACACTGGGTGTTACAATGATAACAGACACACACACTCATATAGGCAGACAACTTTGCGAAAACCACTTTGGAGGCCTCAAAACACCTGAAGCGGATAATTCAGGTGATGTCCCAGTTTCGGATTTTTTGCATACACAATACTTTTCCTATATAAATACTTACGGTATAAATTATAAATGAGGAAAAGCAAACAATATTGTAATCATAACTTTTTTATTAATTTATTTCTAGTTCCTCCGATGATGACAGATGATTCTCATGATGTTATTTCACTAAAAGAAGGTGAAGATTTTTCAATATCTTGTTCAGCATATGGTGTGCCTTCTCCAGACATTCTCTGGATTTTTAATGACACTATTTTCAAGAGAGGTTATCATGATGGTGAGCTTTATTTAATTTCTTCATTGTACCTAGATTTTGATATACTTGTAAAGCCTGTGAGAACACTAAACGGTCTCACCTCTTACCTGTTATCTTGAGTAAGTTTTAATTTATTTTTTGTTTGCAGTGTCTAAGACTTAAAAAAAATTAAAAACTGGAACTTTATAATCAATGCCTGCTTTGTTATCTATTTTTAAAATTTTAATTTTATATCATATTTAGCTATTCTTTTTATTTGTAATGCACCTTGTGTATTATGTTAGATGTGTAAGTTGTTCATATGTTTTATTTTTTAGAGCATTATGTTGTAATGAATGACCACACACTTATTATATCCAATACACAATTAAATATGAGTGGTAATTACTACTGTATTGCTAGTAATGTTGAAGGCACTGCTGTCAAGAATTACACTGTCGATATTTCTGGTAAGATAATATTCTTGATATTTCTGAAAACTTTGATAATTATTGATCTGCTGAGAAGCATGCATACAATAGAGCAAGATTGACTTGGATTAGATCAGATGGATTTGGTATAAAGTGTATTAACGGTCAGTTTGCTGACAAAATGTGTCAACCACACTTAGGTAGCTAATAAAATAATTATAATCTGCTACCAAACAAAGAGACTAAAACTATTAAAGGGAGGATACAACAGCTCTTATCATTCCTTGGGTAGCTAGGTGCTGTAACGGTACATTGGTGACGTCATTTTTTATTTTTCCTAATAATTACAATTTCACGTAAATATTACATTATTTTTTGACTATTTTGTTTTAAATCAAGTAAAATAAATTTAAAATAAGTTTTAATTATTATCTATTGCATGTATTCTTTTATTGTTAGTTTTGAATAAAGTGGTTTAATGTGGCATTACTGAAAAATGTCCGCCGTTAGTACAATGCATGCTACAATAGAAGTTGTAGAGGGTAGGGGAGTATCTATTCTTTCTCTAGGGAGACTATAGTAGGGGTTTATTTATATATATTTTTATTTACATTTATAAATACATTTAAAAATTTGAATGTGAGTCCACAGCTTAAGCTAAAACGGCCTCTATATTTTTTAGTACAAAAAATTTTAAGGTTATGTTGTGAATTAAAAATAAATCACATAAGAGGAAAAAAAATAGAATTACTAATATTTTTAAATAATAATTATTGGTTCAATAAATGCTGAAATGTGGATGTCACAATCTTAAATGTTCATATCATGTTATTTTTCTGGAAAATTAATAAACATTATTTTTTATCATTATTATTATTTTTTATCTATTATTAAACATATTATTTTGATCTTTGATGTAATTGACCTTTAAAGCTTATTCTTAACCAATCAGCATTAATTGTATCTCACTTCTTTTCCTTTTGTGTTTATTCATTCCAGTTATCCATGAGTAACAAAAATTACTGCTACCAATAAACTGCTCGTTTTGATGTAAAACATTTTAAGTTTGGATAAAATAGTTCTAAAGTCTATTTTTTGGGGGAGGAGGATTAAATCTCGTTTTAATTGGCTGCCCTTGGGATATTGCCGCTACTGCCTCTGCTTTGTCTGTCTTCTTAATATTATCAGTTTATAATTTTTCAAAAGAAAGAGTAATATAGAGGAAAAATTATAGAAAAGATTATAACATAATGTTTGGATGTTTTGGCATTGTTTCCTGATATTATTAGTTTATGTTCAAAATAGAGTGACTTTTATTTATTATGTTAACAAAAGACCAGTAGTTTATTAAGCAACTTATTAACTTGAACTTGGTATGCAAATTTAGGATTCAGAATAAAGAAGACTGAAGAAAAGACTGAAGGACATGTCTCCATGGGGTCATTTCATGTCTAATCAACACAAAAAAATTGCATAAGGGGTGCCTCAGGACTTTTCCTCATCAGATTAGATTCACTACGCTCATCATTATCTGGTTCAATGTTTTCTGTTTTGTTTTCTAGAAACATCTAAAAATGACATAATAAAATCAGGAAATATGTCTCTGGTTGAAATAGAAGAATCAGATGATGGTGTTTTGAACTGCCCTCTTACAGACGCTCCTGTTGGCTGGCTTAAGGTTTGTATCCTAGATGTGTACAAATCATAAAAAAGGATGTAATGGCACCAATAGTTTATGCCATAGAAAAATATGCCAACCCGTGTTACAAGTGTTGCATTTTCTCCCTTCCAGCTGATTTTTAGTCACGTGACCAAGTGGAAAGATATAGCGCAGGGAGTATAATGTCTGGATTAGTGGCTGATTTCATACACTCTAATTGTTTATTTTTATAGTATCTTGATTTCCATTCTTATTGTACAAAAATTTATAGACTTTTAATCATCTTTTTTTTTGTAGGACGATGAAGCTATTGATTTCTCTGGAAATGAAAGAGCTGATGATATTCATCTATCACTGCTTGAAAACAGACATACCCTTAAACTAACAGAAGCATATTCTTCAGATACAGGCGTTTACACTTGCTTTACAGAGGATGGTAGGACATCTGAATTCTTTGTAAATGTTCTTGTCAGACCTCATTTTGTTCAAGAATTCCCTCAAACTGAGTTTGAATTGAAGCAAGGAGATCTCCTTACACTTGATTGTAATGCAGCTGGCAATCCTACTCCAAAGGTAGTATAAGCTGATACTGGTAACTGTTGTAAGATTATTATTTATTTGTGCAGACACATCCTGGATCGTATTTGTTTTAGTTTAATGATGCTTGTTTTTCTTTCTACTTTTTTAACTGTTGCTATTGAAATTAGACTTGGTGTCGCTAAGAATGTATCCAACTAGCATCAATTTCTACTGATTGATGTTTTTAAAGGTTCTGCTGTTTAACATGACCTGCCGTTTGCTGTTTATAGAATCTGCTTACACTTTTCTTAGGATAATTAATTGATCAGAAACAATAAAGATCGTTGTAATGCTTTTTTTCTGTGCCGGTCCTTCCCCCTCTAAAACTTTATTCATAACTCATTAGCTCGTTTTGCCTTTGCACCATAAATAAAAAAAAAACTATTAAAAAAATAGTAAATGGAAACACTCCATACACCCGAGAATGGAAGAAAAATTTCTCCACTCATCTTAAAAAACAAATGATGTCATCATCAAAAGAGATAATTGCAGTCTTGTAGTCAGGGATGTTCAATACTGTACTAATAATGAAGAATTAAATAATATTGAAATATATTGTTATGTTTATCTTTATTTTAATAGGACTAACTGTCTTCATATTAGTAACACTGTTGTTGACCATGCTAATTGTAAATCTACCTTTGTGAAATTGTGAGATATTGTGGATTGTTTTTTTGTTAAATTTTATAGATTAACTGGAGACATGTTGAGAAAGACATTCCTATTACCAAGCATACAGTACCAGGTGTGTTAGTTAAAGGTGAAGAGAAAGACACTCTTCACTTCCCTGCTGTTAAGATAGAGCATGCTGGCAGATACATGTGTCTAGCTAGTAATAAGGTCGGAAAAGAAGGAAGGGTGTTTAAAGTTAAAGTTACAGGTATCAATTTTACAATTGTGCTTTTTTATATTTTGTTAAATGGACTTCTGGTTTACAAGAGGCTGGTGTAATGGTCTATTTTGTTCTTAATTGGTTAAGTCTTTACTGTGTTTATCCAGCCTAACCACATATTGTATTAGTAGAGCATAATATAATCCATTTTTGTAAGCATTATTACCAAATATTTATTTAATATTAGATCTCAAATACCTTTGACATCAAATAGACATGATTAAAATCATAAATGCAAGTCTAGCGCAATGGTCAGTCCATTTCTTGCGTAAGGATCCGGTTTATGCTTTATAACTTTGCAGTTACTCAATTATCAAGCACTACTTGTAACTCATTTTTCTGTATTTTTCAAAGGAAATGAGCATATTTATCCTGTTGGTTACACAAAACTGTGCCTCTGAAATTGGCATTGCACACCATTATTTGCACAAATTTAATGCGTAGTTGGTTTCATGGTTAGAACCTTTTAAGGTTTTAGCGCATTTTCTTTGAAAAATACAAAAAAAAAAATGTTTTACAAGTAGTGCTTGATAATTGAGTAACTGTCAAGTTATAAAGCATAAACCAAATCCTTAAGCAAGAAATTGATTGTTAAACACAGAAACATTCCGAAGCAAATTCATCAGAATTGTTTTTTAGTAATAAACTTATATAATGTAAAAAATTGATAAAAAGTTATTGTCCCTACCAGGCTTCGAACCCAGGTATCCTGGCATTAAGTGCTCGTATCCACTTCCAACCACTCTCATTCTACTTACAGGCCCTAACTTAAAATATGTTGTATAGCGGCCGTATTATAGGTTTTCAGATAATTGACCACCATTGTTTTGACTTATTGGTCATTTAGAGGGGTATTGCTCTAATTTATTGCTTTTTTATGTAAGTTCTCTATTCTGATTCCTGCAATGACATCACTGCCGCACTATAATCTAACATGAAAAAAATGTTTTCATTTATAAAAACCCTCTAATTGAATCACCTTAGTAATTCTATCAGCTTGGGTCCTGTCCAAATAAAAATATCATGTAATCAGAATATAAATTAAGATCATACAAAGTATTTATAATCCTTGAGCTGACATCTTCAAAGTATAAGCCAATAAAAATAGTGTATAAAACTGTAATTATTACTTTTAACTCTCTTGTTTTTCTCTAACTTGGTCTCAGTACTCTCCCTGCTATTATTTGTAGTTTAAAAAATATGGTTCTATTAAACCTGAATTTCTCTTTGTATTTATTTGTAGAGCCTCCCATTTTAATTGGAGAAAGAGAAGAGAAAATTTCTGCTATTGCTGGAAACACTTTAGATTTAGACTGCCAAATCAGTGGCTCACCTAAGCCAAAGTACACTTGGAAACATATAACATCTACTGGGTAACAAATTTTGTAATTTTATGGTGTTATAATTTTAGGTTATGTGGTAAAAAAAATAATGCAATATTAAAGTGATGTCATAAATGTATGAAAAATCAAAAAATGATGTCACCAAAGTGCCGCATCATGGCCGGTACCAGGCCATGATAAGAGCTGTTGAATCCTTCCTTTTAGTTGTATAAGTCTCTTTGTTTGTGGAAGTCATTATTAAAAGGAAAATACATCACTGTCAGTTGTCATGATAGTGTCAGGGATATAGCTATTTGATTTGCTTCCTGTCATCTTTATCATTCTTCCACATAAAATGTTTTAAATTTAGATATAATCACCCAAGATTCCCTTTTGAAGTTGAAAACAACTCTGTAAAAATTAATTAGATATTAATAAATATTTAAGAGATTTTGTTATTTTTTTCTTTTTAGCAATTTTGATTGATTTAGATTCACGACAAAACGTTTATTTATTTAGATACTATCCTTTTAATAATTTTACTTTATTTGATTTTAGAAAGGAAATCCCTTTGAGATATTTCCAAAATACATTGATGATAAATAATTTAGAGGCAAAAGATGGAGGCATATATATTTGTAATGGTACAAACAAAGTTGGATCTACAGTCAAGTATTTCTTTGTTTTTATTTTAGGTAAGAAAACTTTTTGTGCGTACTATACTGACTGAGACTAGAATTGTTTTTATCTACAAATAGCTTTAAGTTAATTTTAGATAGCTTTTTAAGTTATCTTGAAAATAGTTACAAAAGGGTGAAATACTGTGGTGAAAATGTAATGTTTACAGAAGAGTCTTTTAGTGTCCATGTATGAATTTAATATTAAACAATTATTTCAGTTTGTACGCTTACATATATGTACATTCATACAGACAAAAAAAATATTTTTCATTAAGACAGATTTTATTCTTGGTGTCCAAATATACCTAAACATTTCTGATATTACAATTCTTTCCAAATATATGAACAAATTCAAACTTTTACTTAAACAAATTCTTGGTAGTTAGTTCATTATTATTAGTTTTTGTAAATTGACTCAATTAAAAACTGGAGCATGTATTCCTAACAGTATTTTGTTTCATTATAGAGAAGCCAGAAATAAAAGGTGTTAGTTTAGTTGATATAAATTTAGCTGAAGGAAAAGACATGGAAATAGAGTGTGAAGCTTCTGGTGTTCCGTTGCCCATCCTTTCTTGGCAATTGGATTCGAGGCAAATTGATACAACTAGAGCAATCATAACATCAACAAAACCACAGACTAATCACACCCAGGCCTCCATGCTGAGGATTAAGAATGTGGATCAAACTGTGGCTGGTTTATATACTTGTATTGCTTCTAACGATGTTGGAACTGCACAAAGATTTTACAAACTCTCAATTATTGGTAATAACTATGTTTCTTTGCTTATGAATGAATAAAATGTAAAAATATATTTTGATGAAACTGAGAAAAATAGTATTTGATAGTACCTGAGGCACAGCAGAAGAAAATGATTATTGCAAGGGGCTAAAGACCAAATTACTCCTCTGTTTCATACAAAATTGTACCCCTAAGAGGGATTTTACTGCCTGAAAATATGTTCATTTGAACATTCAACCTTCAGTTTACAAGTCCATTGCTTTTCCTATAAGCTTTAGCTTATTTTTACTTATTTACTCCCATATTTTACTTTAGACCTTCACTTTAGATTAGGGATGAAAACCTCTGTTTAAATTCTCTTTAACATAGTCAAAAATTTGACTTTAAGGAGAAGGATGATACAAACTTAGCCCTATAAGCAGGTTATAGGGACTGGAATGGTTCAAGAATCCCTCATTTAAATCTAGGTACTATTTAGAAAGTAGAGAAAAAATACTTATTGGCCAATATACTTATTGGCTTATTTACTTTGGACCAATTTTTTGTGACGTTTTTAATAATTCCTAAAAAATATTAATTTAACTGTAAAATGAATAATTATA
Source organism: Microvelia longipes (assembly GCA_018340805.1). Lineage (NCBI taxonomy): Eukaryota > Metazoa > Arthropoda > Insecta > Hemiptera > Veliidae > Microvelia > Microvelia longipes. The sequence goes on from JACMZG010000008.1 coordinate 55,802,940, forward strand.
ATGACTATTAATAACAGTAATGAACTGTAACTGTACCATGAATTATTGTTGTCAAAAAACGTATGATTTTGTTCTTTTTCAGTACCACCTATGCTATCAGATCAAAGCTTTCTGTTTAATAATAAATCAATTGACATTAATGAGGGGCAATCAATTTATTTAAACTGTCCTGTTAATAAAGATAACTATGTGAATATTGAATGGTTCTTTGTTGTCAATGGAACTAGAACTCCTATAGAAAGTCGTAATAATGATAATTTGTTTATATCATCTGCAAAGCCAAGTAATAAAGGATACTATTTATGTGTGGCTAGTAACCCTGCTGGGAAGGTCGAAGCATTTTTCCATGTACACATCTATGGTAAGTCACTTTTTTTTATCTCAGTATAAATTCGTTATTAGAACAATTATTTAAATTATTAAATTGACATATTGCTTCTTAGCCTGACGTAAGGGAGCCTTCGCTACACCCAACCAACCATTCTGAGCTCTCTAATAATTATTTTTAAAAGTGGAAGGGAGTAGAGAAAATGAAAATTCCCCTACCATTGTATGACCAGACTAACTAGCGAACATGTTTTAACAGTCTCTCGTGACCCATTGGAAGGTTATATTTATAGGGTTAAGGTCATATTGGATTCACTACTCTCATCCCTAAAATGCAGAAACCACCTTTATATTGTGTAGTAAGTCCGTTTTATTCCCAGCAGTCACCTATTCAGGTACTGACCTTGTTGGATGTTGTTCAACAAAAATCTTAGATTTACTAGCTGTATTTCATCTCAGACCTACCTTGTTCCTGGCTGTGATATATGATCTTTTGAAGTACCTGAAACAAAAAGAAAAATTAACAAAATCAACAATGTACTGTGATGATAGCACTGTTATGACAAGAGGGAAAAAACCTTGAAAACCAGCAAAACCTTAATGATTTACTATTATCAGCAGAGCAGAGGTTTACAATTAATACCTTCTTACTAAGTCAAGAAAAAAACTCAACTCATCACTTTTTCTCTTAAAAGGAATGAGGTGGCAACTGAGGTAAAGTTTCTAGGACTTGTCCTGGACTCTAAACTAAGTTGGAAACCTCATATCCTGTCTTTAGTAAAAAAGCTGTCTTCCAAAATATTTTTAATTAAGTTCTTGAAGAAATATTTAGATAAAGCAAGTTTGAAGAGTGTTTATTATGCTTTATTTGAAAGTATTATGAACTTTGAAAAGTTTCGCCCTCTCTATCGAAGTTGTTGAAAATGGAAGTCCCTTATAAATGTGTGAATATCCCCCCTCTGGGATCCCCCCCCCCCACTAGTTTAGGCTGGTTACAGGTGTGAATAGAACTAGAGATTTAACTGTTCAAATATTGCAGTGTATCCAGTTATCGTGGATGCACCCTTAATTTATAACTAGTTATGAATTGTTTCATTAGAGTTTAATTGTTTCATATTTTTTAATTAAGTTGTATTGAACTGTTTTAACTTCTTATTTAACCTTGCATTCGGGATTTTAAAAGAAATCACTTAAATTGGAGTTAGACTTATCCCTGTGACTTTAATCTTTATTCTTTTACTGTATGCGTATAATTAGTATTATTTTTTATTTGATTCTAGTGCCTCCTGTGTTTGTCAGCGACAGTTATGAAAAATCTCTAACACTGACTCAAAATGATGAGCTTATTCTCAATTGTTCCATTAATTCGAAACCCGTCTCTCAAATAATATGGTTAAAAGATGGTCTCAGAATTACTGAGAAAAAAAATGTGCATTTAAGTTTTCTAAGGTACAATCAAACTTTGGTAAGTAGCTAGTTAGTGTTTTTGTTTTATATGACATGTATGTCTTGTGACGGTTTTTTCATACTAATAAAATGAATAAATACCTTTTAATTGAGTAGCTTAATGTAAATAAATTATTACGATGCATTTTTCCTTTGGTTGATTGTACAGGTAGTTAGTGATATTAAAGCTAGTGATTCTGGAAGGTATATATGCATTGCAAGTAATCCAGCTGGATCTATAGAAAGACATTTTTATGTTAATATTCATGGTATGTTCTTAATAAATATAATAATTTGTAGAAAAAGGTATTCATAAAATATAAAGTTATTTTGAGGGATGTGAAAGGAGCAGAGGACATCTACTCACTCTATATGGTTCCTGTGTAAAAAGGAACAGTGTATATTTTGTTTTATTTTCAATGGTGTGCTCACAGCTGTTTTTATCTGTCAGAATTGAACAATTTTTTTTTAAAAAATAATCAATATATTAAAAATGTATTAGGTGGTTCAATTTGATTTAAACAAACCAAACGCATTTGGAGGTTATAACCTGACTTTTTTATGAATGGTGTGTGACGACATTTCAGGAATTGATATAGGCGGCCAATAATTTATTATTTATTTATTATTTTATAAATTATTTTTTGGCTTTTTCACTAATATAAGGTTAACCTGATAGGATAAAGCTTGTAAAACTTTTTGCGAAATAAAGAATTATTATTATTATTATTATATTGAAAATTTACTATTTTATTTCTGTAATGGCGTCAATTCAGGAATATAACCTAACATGTCAAAAAATTGATTTCATTTATAAATTCTATCTGCTTGAGAAATAACATAAAAATTGAATAATTTGTATATGATTTCACAAACATTTGACAAAAAAAAATGTGTGCTTGATAGTGTTTTGTTTGGCTCTGTGTTGTTTTTTTAGAGGGAGTATACTTCCTCTTCTCCTTTCACTCCCAACTCAAAATGACTTTAATAAAATATAATAATGACAAAATGATTCAATACATGGCATGTATTAAATTAGTTTTCATTGTGCTTAGCAAGCCTGCTTGACTTATTGTTCCCACTACAAGGCCACTTAAATTGCTGGCTGACTGGGACAGTAGAGTGATAAGGCCGTTATAAATGATTTAAATAATATAAAATTATTGACCAAACTATTTAAACAAGATAATTTTATGAGGTAATGGTCAGATAATTATAAAAAAAACACAAAATTTGTGCTTTTGGTCATAAATTAGGTCTTCTTCAGAAGTAGTTTATTCCAAACTGAATCAGATATCACACAAAAAAGATACATTAGTTATATTAAAGAAGGCCTAATTTACAGCAGAGAGCTCAAATATTGTGTTTTTTTATAATTATCTGACCATTACCTCATAAAATTATCTTGTTTTAATCATTTAAATGTTAAGACTTTTACTGTTGAGAATTGTTTATTTCATATACTTTACAGAGGCTCCTACAATTGAAGGAATGTTAAGTGGACAAGTAGCTACAGTGAGTAATGTGAGTGAACATCACTACAACAGAGTGATTCTAAAGTGCCCTATAACTGGATCACCACAACCTACTATTGAGTGGTATAAGGTATAACATTTATTCAACCATAATTACTTTTATTTCATTCAACTGCATTTTTACTTTTGCTTATTTATACTGTAGGTATATAGAAAAAGTATTGTGTTTGCAATACCAAGTGTATTTATGCTAGAGAGTTGAAACTTGGTACACAAATAAATTTATAAGTCTAATTGTACTATCTGATTTTTTTTTGGACAGCCGTAAGTTGGCACTTTTTATTTTCAACAAAGTAGGTAAAATGCATTTTTATCGTCTGCAACAATTTCATAGTTCTTTGCTGTTGCAAAGACTATCGACTGTAAAAACTATGAAACTTGTATAGTGAAGTTCCTCGAATGTCCACTAGGTGGGCATAGTAGTTTACTATAAGGTTATAATCTCCCTCTCTGCAGGGCAAAGCGCAAGCTTTGAGCTTTTTTATGTTTTAATATTTTATGTATGTCATATAAATGTTGTAAAATCAATTATTATTTAATAAAGGCATTTAAAAAAAAAATATTACTATCCTTGCTCTTCTTCCTTTTTAAAATAAATAATCAAACGTTTTTGTTAACAAAGTTTTGTTATTTTCGGAAAGTGAGTTATTAATTATTTATTATCGAGTGTTTAGTAATCATGGATTCAGACATTGAAAATATGAAACCATAATTGAAACGTTTGGTCAGAGAGGTGATAAAAAGAAGTATACTGGCAATTTTTTATACATTATACTGTTCCTCTTTTAAATAGTAAATAGTTGTTTACTAACACTACGCCCGAAAAAATAGCATATGCCACACAACTGGGAATGGTTTTTTATACCTTGACTCCTTTAACCGTCTAGCTTTGCTCAACAGTAAATATATTCCCCATAGTAAAAAAGACCTTCTATCCAGTCTTGTAACATAATAACATACATTTTTCACAAGGTCATAAAAACGACAAATGCCAAAATGGCTCAGCAAAATTTCATTAAACAGTGAACATTTTTCAATGAGTTTAAGATTTAAGACCAACACATGTGTCATTTTCATCTCATTATAAGCATTGGTTCAATCTGTATTGAATGGTTTTTTTAATTTAAAAAGATTAAAATCGAGTTGAAATTTTGTGCGAGTGTATACTTTTTTTAATAAATAAATAAACTGATTGCAGTATTAAGCAATAACTAGTTGCTGTATGAATTTAGTAATTTTTATATTCTGAGGACATGCCAAGTGAGGATGAGCGTAGAGAATCTGATGTGATGAGGAAAAGTTCCGAAGTACCCAAGTTTTATTCCTTTATTCCCTTAATGTAGACTTATTTTTATAAATAGTGTCATAAACTTGTCTATTTGTATTATCTTAATTTTATTTAAACATGTTTTCTTATTTTTCTGATTGGGCTATAATTTACTAGGTACATATTGGTATTTTAAAACTTAAAGTGAGACTTATTCTTGTCTTAAGCATAATAACAAATCTCTGAAATGTATGTTTAGTGTTAGAGAGTTAAATAAGTAGTAAAAGAGGTAAGGTGTATCGATATAAAGTATGATTAGTAGTGAGAGATAAGACGTTCTGTATAGAAATTTAGAAAAGTTGTTCTTTGAAATGAAGTCTATAACAGAGAATTGTTTATTTGTTTCTTCCTTAGGATGGTTCATTAGTAAAACTCAATGATGAAAGGCTTCATATAACTTCTCAAAAAAGAAAACTAATAATATTTTATTTAACTGAAGAAGACGCTGGTTATTACAGCTGCAAAGCAAAAAATCAAGCTGGAGTCAACCAGCTGTTTTTCAATGTTAAAGTGACAGGTATGTTTTATCACTTCACAGGTATGTCATTAGTGGTTTTATTTATTTTGTAAGTTTTTTTTACATTTTTTTTCTACTGAGTAAAGTACTTCCATAGGAGGCTGATGTAGATATGAGTCATGAGTGCTAAGAGGCTGAAATAGATCATGATTTTAAGAGGCTGAAATAGATCATGAGTCTAAGAGGCTGAAATAGACCATAAGTCTAAGAGGCTGAAATAGATCATGAGTCTAGGAGGCTGTATAGCATCCTAAGAGACCACTATTTACTCATAAGTGTATTACTAATATTTATTAGCAATCAAGGTTAAAAAATCAAGTCATATGATTGCGACAGTACAAAAGTGAAAATTTAGACTTCCCAAAACTTCCTTTTTTAACTTTTCTCATTACTCATTAAAAGAAATGTGTATAGAACGATCTGATATTTTTGAAGAGTCATATGAAACATTTTTACTCTAGTTTCTTGATTACATGTCTATCAGATTTCAATCTTTACTCCTATTTATTTCACTCAAGACCTATCTTTCTTCTAAGATTTATTGTAGATTTATGTATTTTCTAACTCTATTTTTCTTGCTTAGTTCCTCTTGAATGGACATCCTGGAGTGATTGGTCTAACTGCAGTAAAAGCTGTGACTCAGGTGAACAAAGTAGGTTCAGGTCTTGTGGCCAAGAGCCTTTGTTGAAGTATAAACTCAGTTCTTTTGTTGAGTATGATAAATCTGCCTGTAGAGGAATTAGCAGTGAGATCAGATCATGTAATACTCATCCTTGCAAAGTAAGTACAGCTTACTTTAAACTGTTTTATAGTTATGCAGTGCCTTTTATATTAGCAATGTTAGTTCAACTGTCTACAAAATTTAAAAAATACAGTATGTGTTAAAACAGAAATTTATCTCCAGTCAGTGTATAATGTTAAGTTTATTGACTAGTTTTTATGGAGTAAAGAAGCAATTTTCACTTCCAAGGGAGAAAAAGTGTTTCCTATTATTGGGTTATTAGAGCCAATTATATCAATTTTGGTTCTAATTATATCAATATTGGACCGACCAAAAAAAAATTGTTTATTGGCTCAAAATCCATTTTAGGTCAAAAGAAGTTGTTTGGAGCAATATAAAAATGATTGATTTTTGGGGGCAGCACCCTCAACATTTATTAGGGGGGCCTGTCCTAAAATTTTTTGGAATTACTGGCTCGAAATCCGTTTCAGGTCAAAAGAAGTTGTTTGGAGCAATAATTTTTTTTTATTTTTTTGGAGGCAGCACTCTCTAAATTTATAAAGGGGTCCGACCCAAAAAAATAGAATATAATACATCAAAACTTATTAAATTAAAATCTACACCTTGAGATAAAATCTTGTATGCACCTTTGAAGTAAAATGCCAATTTCCAAATCGCAATTACCTTCCCCAGGCTTTGCCTCGGGAGTTAAACACATAAATCTCTCGGCTTTGCCTTGGGAGTTATACACTTTGGTTCCCTCGGCTTACGCTATAGTAACCAACTAACTGCTTAGGGAAATAATAGCATAAATAACTATTAAACTTGGCTCTCAAGTCTCTTTTCGATAATAGTTGTATATAGAGGTTGAGAAAACTGTTTAAAATATTTTTTTTATGCTTGATTATTAAGCTTGGTTGGTTTTAATTTAGTTGTTTAATTTTATGTTAGATTGATGGTGGATGGGGAGGGTGGAGTGAATGGGGTTCTTGCTCAGCTAGCTGTGGAGAGGGAGTCAAAACCAGAGCTAGGAGGTGTAATAATCCTGCTCCTGCATTCGGTGGCTCGAGATGTAAAGGACTTCACATGGAGACATCTCCTTGCACCAGGCCTCCTTGCCCTGTTGATGGACAATGGTATTTTCATTCATTTTAGTAGTTTTATTTAGGTCTTTACTCAAATCCATTGAAAAACCTCTGAAAGCATCAATATTTAAATTGAGGCCTATATATATTTACAGGGAATTCATTTAGTGATTGGACTTGATTCTTCAAGATTAAATCATAACTCTTGAATTACTATTATTTACCATCATCACCATTTTCTATTATTTCTCCAAATATAAATTTATATGAGCAATTCTGGCCTGTTTATTGTTATAAAGCTTGAAAGGTCTTCAATAATACTGGATTATAAAAACAACAGACTGAAGTCTTTATTATTTAAATCCCATTATTAATACAACTATGTTTAATTTTTTTTTAACAAAAGCATTAGTTCATTCAAAGTTTTGCCAATGCTACTATGCAGTCAGTTTTTAATAAATATAAAAGTTTGTTTTCATTATTACGAATTAAACTTATACATCCAGGGATTATAATGTATTTGAACCAATAATCTTTAATTCATCAATCAAAATTATGAACGAATCGACTGAGAGTAGACTTACTAGACTAGGCGTACTTTTACTTTTTTTATTGTTTTCTACATAATTTTAGCTTTTTGATTAGATTAAAGCTATGTTTAGTATCACTTCTTCCCAAATTTTATATTGGGGGGTTGGCTACTAGGTAACTCTGTGATTATTTTCAGTATTAGTCTCCATTGTTTTATGCTTCTAATTTTACAGACACTAGATGGGCGGAATATAAGTTTTGATGAAGTAATTTGTTTGAATTTTATTCCATCCTATCTAGTGTTTGTAAAATGATAAGTGTAAACTCTGTGTTTATTACTACTACAGTTAAGCACTTAGATATTTTTATTAACTGTTTTTATTCTGTTTTATTATTCATTAGGAGTGTGTGGAGTGAGTGGAGCGAATGTACAGTATCATGTGGTGGAGGATTGAAATTCAGAGAAAGGAGATGCAATTCTCCAGCTCCTAGTGATGGTGGCAGACCTTGCCCTGGCTCATATAGGGATGTAGTCATCTGCAACCAGCAGAAATGCCCTAGTAAGTCTAAATACTTTTCTATTTTTCATTAATACTCTTTCTATTTTTGAAGTTAAAATATTTTGTGATATTTTTTACCTATTAATTAATTTTTTGGTTAGTTACTACAACTTTGTATGTATGTATATATATATATATATATATATATATATATATATATATATATATATATATATATATATATATATATATATATATATATGTCTCAATTGGATTATTATTATATCATTGGATAAATTATGTGAAAATAAATACATAGTTAAGGCTTTATTAACATCAACTTAGATTCAAAACTAATTTGAGGATGTTACTCGTATTACATATATTAATCAAGTTCTTTCATACCTCAATTCAATTATAAAGAGAGTTATCCGTGAGGGTAATTATTAAAACACTAAGTTAAGGTATAACGTTTTGCTCCTTATAACCATATGCATACATCAATAAAATAAAGTAGCTAAAGAAAAAGCATTGTTAAGTAATAGTCCATCAGAAGGATAAAAAATTACTTAATTATTGCTCAAAAATATCTAACTCTGATAAAAAGAGAAACATTGAAGGGCAAGGTAAATCCATACTAACATACCTAAAAGCACTACCTGTTGATCTTGGGTCTGGCAATCTAAGGACCTGTTTTAATGTTTGAGTTCACCACCTGTATATCTTAGGTCTTCTCATCTAAGGGCCTATTGTAATGTTTGAATTCACAACCTGTATATCTTAGGTCTTGCCATCTAAGGACCTTTTGTGATATTTAAATTCATAACCTGTTGAACTTAGGTCTGGCCATCTAAGAACCTGTTTTAATGTTTGAATTCACGACACTAAAATCTTAGTTGGGGCCAAAATTAGGGCATACTTCTAGACCCATTAATTCAAAATGTTAATTTTACAATGGGAATTAGGTTATTATTTGTAAACATACTTATAGATGATATTGCTGCCTCTTATTTTCATGGATATAATTGGTCAATCAATTTAGTACACTAACTTAGGCCCGTATTCAAAGACATCTTCCTAACATTCTCCTTGTTCCTTAAGGAGAATGTTAGGAAGATGTCTTTGAATACGGGCCTTAGTCTCATTTGTGGGTTTACCATGGAATGTGCTGTTCTTTGAGGGTACATAGTGTGTGAACTGACTTTAACTATCTGTCATTAAATTGGGATTAGAGGGAATAATTAAAGATAAATCCGATAGGTTGAGGAGAAAATGGTTATTCTGAAAAAAATTTAAACTATTCATCTTTCTTTGTTTATTTTTGTTTCAAAATCTTTTTGTCTGATGATTAGTTGATGGAAGATGGTCTGGTTGGAGTGTATGGACTGAATGCTCTGTTTCTTGTGGAAAAGGATTTCGAGAAAGACGAAGACATTGTTACAAACCACTCTATGGTGGATTACCTTGCTCTGGACTTAATAAAGAAGTATGTGCTTACACCTTGTTTGCTGACTCATCAAAATTTTAAATTTATTAAAAACTATTATATTTTTAAAAATTCCAAAAACTGTTACAAATAAAAGTTTTTGTACTCAAGAAAACAAATCTTTTTAGTCCTGGTCATTTTTACCTTCATTTACCTACATTTTTTTTACATTGTGATAAAAAACATTGAACATTCAAGATAGGTTCAGGGTGATCATGGTAAAAAATTACTAGGAATAAAAAATATTATTTTTTTTAGTACTACATCTTTTATTTGGATTTATTGCTCATTATTATTATGTATTGTTGTACTTTTTGGATCACAATGTGGTAAAAGTAATCAGGTTTTTGGGCCTCCTTTCTACTTTTGAGCAAAAGGTTTTCACTTAAAAATAATTTAATTGTTTAATCACTTATTTAAAAAATTACTTATTAGTTTATTTATTTTTTTTTCTAAATTTAGATAAAGACCTGTGATAATGACCCCTGTACCAATGAAGCATATGCTGAAGCTCTTAGAAGGTCTACAAGAGATGACATTAAAGATGAAAAGAAAACAATAACTAATATTAAGGATCAGCCTGATGATGACTATTCTCAGGTATACCTTTTATTTACATTTCTTTTCTATTCTCTGGTATTTCATTCTCAGGTATATCTTTTATTTAATTTTTTATCTTAGTTAGTATATATTTTGGTTATAAATAAATTCTTTTTCTTTTAATATGGCTTTGATCTTAGAATACTTGTTTCACTATATTTGTGGAAAAGAGAAGAAAAAAGTATGGTTTATTTGTGTATTTTTTTAATACTTAAATTTTCCTTTATCTCTCAAATGTTTCCTACCTTATTCCATTTTTTATGAAAGGATTTTTATAAAACTGTGATTAAAATATTTATAGGTTCTTAGCTTTTTGTAGTTTCCTGTAGCTAATCTACTAAACGCTGTCGATAGCAAGTGCATGCATCTTGTGTGAACATTTCTGATGATTATTACGATTTGATTGTCTCATCTTGCAAGTGTCCTGCTTGTACTAGAAATAATATTTATGAGCCTGTCACTTCTAGGAGCAATGAATTGTATAATATTATTTCTGATAGTTTCAACGCTGAAATATTATCTAACTCCTTTTATTTATAGAGTTGTGCGAATTACTTCAATTAGGTATTTTACTGCAAAAAAAAAACAAAACAAAAAACACTTAAAAATATGAAAAGTATTGTATCAAACTTAATTAATTTTTATTATTATAAAAAAATGTTAAGGATAAAAGCAACTTTATTCTTAACTATAAATAGATTATTTTCATTTCTTATGACATTACCTTCAATATTATTATTATCAATATTATAATAATGTGTCTTTGGTTTTTAAATTTTATGTTATTCCTGAATATTTAAATTTTTGAGTGTAATTTCTTTTATATTTTTACTTTTTCTTACTCTTTCCACAAGTTTTTTTGTTAATTAGTTTTTGTTTTTCTCCCTTAGTTTTAATTTATGTAAATTTCTTGTTTATATTATATTAGTATAATCGATGCCTCGGTAAATATTGCTGTATCTGCAAATTTATATTGTAAAGGAATGTGTTCCATTTATTTAAGAAAATAAAATTCTGCCTTAACTATCGATTTAATAAAATTGTTAGTACAGAGGGTTGATAGTTTGAGTGAAAAACTCGCATATGAAGTAAATAGTAACAAATTGTTGTTATCAAGAATCAACTCTTTAAAATCTGTGATTGTAAACAGTCAAACTCCACCATCATATTCTAATATAGTTCAAGCGAGTTCAAACACCTAATCTAACAAGCCTCCTGGCAAAAATCAAGGGGCAAAATCTTGTTAAAAGGGCAACTATCTAACCATACTTGCTTTCTTCCTTTTTAGTCCAGCTTAAACCACCTCTACTAATACTACCTTTGAAGAATCTATTTAGCCCGTGAGGAAAGCTTGGCAGCCTGTTTTAAATGAAAACCAATTTTAAATTAAAAAGCACATCCAAACAATCCAAAAATTAAAAGATCTGTTTTCACAACTAGACTTCATTCTAATACTACATTAAAAGAAATCGAAGACAACATCAAAGATAATACTGACATCACTGATATTGTTTTCACAAAACTCAAGACCTGCTTCAATTCTTATTCTTCTTATGATAGTCCAAGAGCCGGACCTGAAAAAATTTGACTATCTTTGTACTACTTCAAACCAAGTTTTTCTAAAAAAATACCATAAATTATGATGAAAAAACATAGTCTGCCTATCCTGAGTGGAGCCCTTCATATGATTGCGCATGCTCAAAATTTTATAAAATTGCACAAAGTCCTGTTTCTTAAAATAGGTGGTTCCTTGTGGATTGTGTGCAAAACATAAGGAAACCATTTTTTGAAGCTGATAAACTGTTCTATAAATTGAGTGTTTAATCATCTAAATCTGATGTCTTCAGCCAAAGACAAGCTTCGATAAAGAAAAGAACAAAAATATTTGTTTTATTATTAATTAAAATTATTCAAGTTTGTGAAAATTAATGCATAAACATTTTTATAAATTTCTCATTAATTATTATTTTTCTGATTTTATGGCTCTTTCAAAATCAAAAAATTGTTAATTTATGCTGTCAGTAATTTTTTTTGAAAAGATATTGTCTCTTCTGATATTGTGCATTTTTGGGCCAATTTTTTTTTAACAAATGTCATAACTTTAGTTGTAATTATCCGATTTTGACAAAAAGAAACAATCGTTTTATGGGACATTTTATCAGCTTTAAAAACTGGTCCCTTCATGTTTTGCACATGACCTACTGGGAACCACTATGTAAAGAATATAGTGCAATGCACTATATAAGGCACCTATAAAATGCCAAATGCATGGCCTACTTGCTAGATGATCTATCGTCACTTATCTTATTATTATTACTCATATGTTTCATATGATAGAACATAAATTAAAATTATTCAAGTTTGTGAAAATTTATGCATAAACATTTTAATTAAAATAAAGTATCATTTAAATGAAAGTTTTTGCTTTATATATTTTATTGCAATTAGGTAGAGATACTTTAATCTAAAACACTTTTCATTAAATTTTCAGGAAAAAGGGAATAAAAGTTATCCTGCATCAGAAATATCATCAGTCAATGAAAAACACAAGGTGCAATACTTCACTGGTGAGGAGATTTCTTTTAGCAGTAAGATGAGTGGTTAGCGGTGAAACTTATTTATCCCCTGTACTGAACTGTTTAAAACCTCTTTAGATGTTCTTATCATACTGTATGTCTCTGATATACTCCTATACTATACCTGGCACTAATGTACTATAGTCCAAGAGCCAGGCCTAAAAAAGTGATTTATTTTTTACTACTTCAAACCAAATTTTTCTGAAAATATGCCTTAAATTATGAAGGCAAATCATAGTCTGCCTTTCCAGAGTGGAGCCTTTCATATGATTGCGCATGCTCAAAACTTTATAATATCTCACTTATTCTAGTTTTCTAGCAATATGTGGTTCCCTGTTAGTCGTGTGCAAAACATGAAGATAATATTTTTTAAAGGTGATAAATGTTGTATTTAACAAGTGTTTTTCGTCAAAATCAAATTACTACAACCAAAGTTATGGCATTTGTTAAATGGCCAAAAAATGCACAAAAAGTCAATATTTTTCAAAGAAATTCTCTGACTTTGCATACATTAGTCATATTTTTTGAGTTTTTTAAAGAGCCATAACTTTGCTTGTAGTCATCTGATTTTGATGATTAATCTCAAAGGTTGATAGTCTGCCAATAGGTTGGCAGACTATGTTTTTTCTTTCATAAACTAAGGCATATTTTAAAAAAATGGTTTAAAGTTGTACAAAATGAGTCACTCATGGACTACCAGTGTAATGTACCACAAATGTAAAGTGGTGGTGCTTATTCATTTAAATAACGTGTGTAATTTTCTTTAAAAGTGGTATTTACTTAATTAAATAGTAGTAAGCAAAGATATAATTATGGGTTTTCTTATCTTATAGCCAGGTCAGTACTGAAATAGGTGACAATTTCATGTACATTTATTATTAATGTATATCATCTATGCATTTTATACTAATATATTGTATTTTTGTTTATCATGCTTCTTTAGGTTCTCATTCTATTGTTGATAATCCAAATCCATCTCCAGTGTATTACTCAGATAAACCTTTAAGTAAGTAAAATAAAATAATTTAAATTTAAAAAAGTTTGTAACAATATCGTTCATTCATAATATTGTACGGTGGTAAAATAGTATATCTTACTTTTCCTCATTTATACCATAGATATATAGGAAAGTATCAAGTTTTCAATAAAAATCGAGTTTTCACCAAAACTGACTTTACCTGGACTCCCACTATTTCACTTTTACTCATTTATACTGTATTCATATTACCAAGTTGTCTGTCATCAATGTAGTTCCTATTGGGTTTATGCTTGAGAGTTTAAACTTGGTACAAAAATCTATTTTCAGTTATGTAATTTTTAGTTATTATCGAAAAATATTTTTTATGTCTTTAACTGACAATAATAATAGGGTTACACAAACATCTGACCCCCATTTTAGATAAATGGGGGTGTTTAGATAAACGACCCCCTATAACTCATATACCCCCCCCCCCTCCCTTCTTCCCAATCAATTTGAAACTTACACTCATTGTTAAACTTTCTGTGCTTAACACTTTGAATGGCAGTATGAGAAGCAGCTCAAGAACTTGCATCTGAAGAAAGCTTGAGAAATAAGTATAATTCTAGGAAATTTTCATCAGGAAAAAACGCTTATTTATAAGCTGATCTAGACAATTTAAACCATCAACCTATATAGTATAATTATATAATTATACTATATTACTCTATTTATCAACCAAACAATTTATTGGACTCTAATATTTTCATATGTCAAAATTCAAGTTTTGACATTTGTTAAATGGCCCAGAATTGCTCAAATTCCCTGACTTTGCATAAATTAACTATTTTTTGAAAGAGCTATAACTTTAGTCCTAGTCATCCAATTTTAATGATTAAACACTCATTTTATTGAAAATTGTATCAGCTTTCTTGGGAACCACTGAAAACTGAAAGCTATCCCAAGAAAACTGAAATTTGTGTGATTTTCTAATATGTTAAGCATGCGCTATCAGGGCTCCACTCTGGATAGGTAGACTATGTTTTTCTTTATAATTTAAGGTATTTTTCAGAAAAAATGGGTTTTAAGTAGTTCATGATGTCACATATTTTCGGGTCAGGCTCCTGGACTAATACGAAATGTCCAATTTCCTGAAAAATTGCTGTCATTTGTCAATAAACAATATCCTTTGTAACCTTGGATTTTTCATATTTCAAATAAGATGAAGATGAGCTGAATACTTTTACAGAATCTCAATAGTACTTTTCCACTTATTTATAACTGATCACAAGTGTTAGGCAGCATCCGACGAGGTCAGTACCTAGATGGGGGACCACTGAGAACAAACAGATGCTTTTATTAAAATTGAGTGATTTTCACATTCTGAGGGTGAACTATGCAAGCCTGAAGTAGTGAGGATGAGCGTAGCTAATCCAATAGGGTTTGGAAAACTTCCTAGGTTCCGTGTTCTTGATTTTTTTCTTTTTATGGCTTAAATTTACTCAGCAGAGGGTCTTCTAGCTTCTTTTTGGATCACTGTCAATGTACAGTGATACTGAAAGATCTCTTTTGTGTGCAGATGGATGGCTGAGGATGCTGGCCTACATCCAATTACTGCAGTTACACCTAGCCCATTATACTTCTGCATATTGCATTTTTTTAAATTGGGTATCCTCTATAAAGCAATCTCAAAAAGCAGACGCTACTAACCTTATTTACAGATTTAATTTGGCTGAACCCTGATGCTTTTAAGTATCTTTAACATGTACCTGACATTGTACAGGCAAAAGAATTCATTAAACAGATTTTTTATCTTTCCACAAACATTTTTGATCACTCTTTAAACTGTGGAGTTAAAAGCCCACCATACAGTGGTTGTGTATCATAACCACTGCACCACTTCTATGTACACTTTTCCTTAAACATTCAATACCTAATTAACAATTTCTCTTTTTTTCAAGTTTTAATGAATTCAAATGGAGTTCAGAAATTTCAAGATGAAATTGAATCATATAATAACCATTCTTCATCGAGCATCCCTTCTAGCTCTCTGGAATCGTAAGAACTATTTAAATTTTTACATTTATTTATTTATCACATACAAAAACATTGTGTAGACTAGAGTACACAAACATTGCTATTTATCACATTTCAATTCTCTTTCAGTTTATTATGATTTTTTCAGGAAAAATATTTTGCTGAGTTCAGATGAAATCCATACCCACTTTAAACGCATTAAATGTCCCACTGGATACAGGCATAATAAGACATCACATCAGTGCCAAGGTAACTGCATTTTGTTTAAAAATTCTATCAGTCAACAGAATGAAAATGCTCAAAACCTATCTTCTTAACATCTCCTTTAGTTGGTTGAATGCCAGTTATGCTTTATTTTAAGCAAATATTACAGTAAATATTGCGTGGAGACTTATTTTATTATTCTAAAAATCAAGCTTTATTTGTTATCTTAATATCTATCGATTTGTTTGTTCATTTATTTACTTGAAAAATATATCTAAAAATAATTATACTTCTAGCTTTCAAATCAAAAATATTTTAATTAGGAAAAGTAATAATGAAGACAGCTGTCCGAGTTTTGTTAGATTAATTTATTTCATCAAAGCTTTTGCACAAGCAATGCTTGGCATCCTCAGTGAATAATAAGTAATATAGTTACACCACCATATATGTAAAACAACAGTTAAGAGCATCAAACCAAAAGTTAATATTAAAAAAAATGAGTAAAACAAAAAAAACTCGGACTGCTGTCTTCATTATTACTTTTCCTAATTAAAATTTTTTACAGTCCATTACACTTAATTCAAAAATATTTTATTTACCTTAAATAAATCAACTAGTTTTTTAAATTAAATCTTTTATTTTACATTTTTTACACATTAGGAATAGTTTTAATTTGTTTACACATTCAAATTATTATAAATAAAAAAAGCTTGTAAAAACCCTCTAGGAAGACATGAGTGTGGGAGACATTTAAATATTAAATGTTAGAGGTGATATTTGGCGTGTAAGCTTATGAGGAAAAATGCATAATTATAAGTAGTACAGTTAAACTGTTTTTACAAAAATATCAACAAGTAAGAATAAGAATTACAAGATTAAGAAAATAAAATGACAAACTATGAAGTTAATTTATTCTAAAATAGTTAGTTTGTGTTTCTAACCACAGATAACATAAACCAGTACAGCAAGATTTCCAACTTCCTTCTTCTCCTACCATTGAAATACAAGTGACTTTCTCCCGCCTTTTTACTAATCTTTACTGATTATGAACAAGCTTACTATTTCTTTGCTACCTTGAGGGACCTGTGCTACTACGGAACAAACAAATCGTTAAAGCTGGATTCCCCTGATTCTAACAATTCCTTACTTTTACTTTTAAATGTTTACATTTTTTTGTGACTTTCATGTACAGTGTTGTATAATTTTATACCATAATAGTAGATTGATTTTATATTTTATGACTACTTTCTGTAATATTACTTGTATTTTTATTACTACTTTCTGCTGATTATTATTGCATTATATAGGTTTTGAGTCCGTTCAGTTCTCTTTATTTTTGTGAATAAATAAGCAAATTTTTTTAGTATATATTTGGCTAAAAGATTACTGAAAGTAGTCGTAAAAATATAAATTAATATTTTTAATATAATTAATCTCCTATTATAGTATAAAATTATACCATAAATTATACTTGCTATACTTTTGATTCTTCTAAAAGTTAATACTTACTGTTGAATATGAATATCCCTGTGCTGCTTTTGGCTTAACATCATCAGTATATGAAGCAACATTTGAGCTCTCAACTATTTATACTTAAAGTTTGAATTTAACTTATGATCGTATTAAAATATTGATATAAAATAAGTCTTTTGGACTGAAAATTACAAATTTAATATTGTTTATAAATTGGTACCAAACTATGTCATTATAAAGAGGTTTATCATATTCAGAACTGCCCAGTAAGTGTTATAAATAATTTCTGTAAAATAAAACAACTGATTTTATGTATATATTATAATTCTTGTTCTATTAGTGCTCTATTTATCCAATGAAAGATTTAAAATTACACTATTATAGTGTAAATGTGGTGGTGAGTTTAAGTTAATCTATTACCTTTTTGTCATAGATATTAATGAATGTAGACATAAAAAATGGAATAGATGCAACAAATCAAGAAGTACATGTATCAATACTGTAGGCTCCTATAAATGTGTTTGTTCATTTGGCTATAGACTTCAAGAAGGATTCAGAAAGAGATGTATCGGTAAGCTATTGTTTTTAATGATTAAAATAGCCCTTATGGATGTTCTCCCATGTTTGTTAGCCTATGTACGACTCCTTCCTCTCAGGAAGAAAACATGTTTTTTAATGGAGTAGTTTCTACTACCAGAGAGAATAACACTGGGCTGCCCCAGGGCCCGCTGGTAGCTGACACCTTTTCCTCCTGTACATTAACGACCTCCCTGCTTTCATGAAACTAGAGAGTTATCTCAAGTTCGAGAATGGCAAAGTGGACGACTGCCTTGAGGAACATATCTAGAAAGAAGGTGTTATTTTATTTTGCAATGATTCTAATATTAAAATTAGTCTAAGAAAAAGCAGAATCTTGATATAATAGCCAAACAGATAATATTGACTTAGCAAAAGTGGTTTAAATGTAATTTTATGGAAATGAATGAGAGCAAAACTCAAAGTATTAAATTTGGTTCAAACAATTCACTATGCTTATGGCATTATTCTTTAGGGCCATATGAATATTTATAAATTATTCACCATTCAGAAAAGAGCTATTAGAATTGTGTGTGGAATCTGAACCAGAGTAAGCTGTAGAAAGTTATTTATTAAAAGTAACATTCTCATATAATACTAGAAATGAGTGTGTTAGCAATTCATTATTATAGGATAGGCAAAGCTGTGGTTGGCCACTGTGTGCTTGGCATTAATTATTTAACCACTTTTCTGACAAAATTAAACTACTTGAGTTTAAAAAGGTAAACCTTAGTACAGAATAGAAGAATTTTTTAAATGGGAGATTACAGTATATTATTGATTTATTTATTTTATTTAAGTAATGTTATATTGTATACTATAGCATGATTATTGATTATTAACAGTTATTTATTTTTTTGAAAGCAGTAAGTGTTATTGATTAATCATTTCAGATATAAATGAATGCAAAGAAAAGACTTCTAAGTGCTCTCATTTCTGTCACAACATAAAAGGTGGATATAAATGTAGCTGCCCTGATGGCCTCACTCTTCTAGAAGATGCCCATACTTGTTTGAAAGGTAAACAAAAAGAGACTTATACTTGGAGGGAGGGCTTGGATAAAATAACACTGCGATAAAGGGTCTAGAAGTGTGACAGTTTCCGTTGGATCCTAAACAGTACTTAATCCTACTAGAGAATCCTTACTCCTCAACAACTTTTATCGGAGTCAAACAGTGGGCATTTATCAGTGACATCACATAAAGTCACTTTATTCAACATAGATAAGTAAAAATAAGCAATAGATAATAATTAAAACTTTTTAAATTCATTTTACTTAATTTAAGGCAAAATAGTCAAAAATAATGTCACCAATGTACAGTTATGCTACTAAGCTACCCAGGAAATAATAAGAGCTGTCGTATTCTCTCTCTTAGTATTAGTCTTTTTGGGTACACACAAAGAGACTAATACTTAGAGGGAGGATACAACAGCTCTCGTCATTCCTTGGGTAGCTAGGTGCCATAACTGTACATTGATGACGTCATTTTTCTATTTTTCCTAATAATTATACTGTCACGTAAATATTACATTATTTTTTGACTATTTTGTTTTAAATCAAGTTAAATGAATTTAAAATAAGTTTTAATTATTATATATTGCATGTATTCTTTAATTGTTAGTGTTGAATACAGTGGTTTAATGTGGCATCACTGAAATTCGGGTACACACAACTCTCACACTAAGATATTAATTAAATTTTCTGTCTAGTTCTTTTTAAATTTACCAGTAGGTAAGTATTAATTTCTTAGTATTAATTATTAATACTAACAGTAAATTGCTCATAGTGCTATTTTATAATGCTGACTATTTTAATGAATTTTTAATAAAGGGAAAAAATCATCTTAAGAGGCCGAGGGTATGTTTTAAGAAATGAATTCAATTCTAGTATTAATTTATGACAGTATATTTCAGCCCTTTTTGGATAATGTCAAATTGATAAATAGTAACTAATAAAACACAGATTATTGGCCATAACATAAATGAAATGTTTAATGCATAAATAGATTTAGTTTAACGTGAACAAGAAAAATGTTACACATTTTAAAAATATAACCACTGAGGATTTTCTGGTATTATACTGACAGTATTAACTAATATGATGGAGCACTTGGTAGAAGAACCATTTTCCTATGAACTTATTTTTCTTTTTTTATCTCATGTCTTTAGTTTTAATTAAGAACATAAAGAAGATAGAATAAATTTATTATTTAAAAAAACAAAACTTAATGTTAAAGAAAAAAGAGAAAAAAACAAACAATTCTCTTGATTTACTCTTAATTAAATCAAGAGTAAATTAAAATCATGAAATAAAAAAGTTAAGTAAATTATTTATGGATTAATAAATAAGCTATTTAGTTATCATTAATTAATTTATTATAAACGTAAATGAATAAATAAAATTTAATTTACTCTTAATTGGTCAATTACATCCAGCTTCATACTACCAAAATATATGCAGCTAGAATGCTATTCAAAATTTCAGAACTACAATATAAGTAAATACTAAAAAGATTCAATATAATGTTTAAAGTGTTGTATGCTAAGATTTTATTAAATTTTTTGTAGACACGAGTGATTATGTAGACTCTCCGTCAATGTCAGATGGGTATTTAGTAAAACCTAATGAAGATTCAGAAGCTCTTTTTGAAGACTCAGGTTCAAATTGGTCAGAAGATATAGAATATTCTAATCATGAACCAAACTATCAGAGAGACTCAAAATCTGTTCACCAAAATGAGCAGGATGTAGTATGCCCCAAAGGTTTTATTAAAGAAGATAATTCATGCAAAGGTACTTTTTTATCAATCAGTCTTGATATCGTAAAAGTTGGTAGCATTTTTATGTATAACTTAGGTTCAGTTAATTTTACCTCTTAAATATTTAGGTTTTGTTACTATATTTTAGCTTTAGTAATTATTATACCTTGTGAAAACTTTTATTTTTACAATAAAAGCTTAATGAAGTTTAAGCAGTTACATTATTTATTACATAGAATTGATTGATGTATGTTACTTGAAATCATTTTGCAGCCCTACTTCATCAAGCAGTAAATTCATTTTAACCCCAGGTGGTAGTGGCTTAAAGTGTATTTTAAAGTTGGTGATAATTTATTCAATGAAATCTTTTATAAACTGACACCGCAACCTGTCCATGTTAGAAAGCCTAGACATCTATGGTTCAAAGGTACCGTTTGAATTCTGACGCTTTAACGACACCATAGGCTTTAAAAATAATGAACTGTAAATAATTTAATATAAAAAGCTGTTTATAAATTTTTCCAACTATCTATCAAATTACTTCTTTGCTAGAATCTTATGAAGCTTGCAGAAGGATCATTTCTTTGGTATGGGGTACTTAATATTATTAAACACATATGAAACACATCTTTATCTATACATATCCTAGAAATAACTATCTTGTTCTTTCCAATGGAATATTTTTTTTAGATATCAATGAATGCAGTTTAGATCTTTATAATTGTACTCCTGAGCAAGTTTGTATAAATACTCTGGGATATTATAAATGTTATGATGCTCCTTGCCCAGAAAACTTTGACTTGGCTCCTACTATAAGGTAGTTTAATTTATTTACAATACACAATGTGCTACTGTATGGTACAATGTGCTTTTATTGGTGAGTGAACCAATACATTATCAATATGATCTGTGTGTAATGTAATAAAAACTCTTTAATATATTACGTTCGTAATATGATTAATATTACTTAAAAGTATCATTGTTTGGGATGGAAAAATCTCCTTATTGGGGGTAATCATTATAGGTGTGCCATCTATCTGAACATGGCTTTGATACTTTAATATTAGTTTTAGATTGAGTTCGGCAAGGAACATTTTTAAAGTATTAAGAGCAGCATTTAGTAATGGAAAGTAGACAGATAACACAGTGGAATTAACAGATAGATCATATTATATTAAGTAGTTAACAAAGAACAGAACGAACGACAGTAAAGAGAGTATTTAACTTATATTGACATGAAGTGTCAATAATAAAAATATCCCTGTCAGAGAAACTAAATTTCCCCAACATTTACAACGTTATGTCAAAAATTAATATTTTTTATCAACACATATAAAATACAAAACAATTGGTCAATTGTGTTGTTATCAAAGTGAAATGAAATTAGTCTTTTAACTTTACCATTTCTTCTTATAATTTACCTATATCATATACAATATTTATCGCATAGATTGCCTGAATATCATGAAAATACGGTATGGAACAAATTTAAATGATGACCATTAAAAAATCTTCATGGCACCCTGAAGCACCTTTTCCGTTTGCAGATGCATTTTAAAACTTCATTCTTATCCCACAGCACTGTTTTGTAGCAGTTTGAGAAGGGGCAAACCATTTGAGGTAAAAGGAACTATAGTACTGCCTCTGTTGTTCCAATGTCCTGCATTCTAGATGGGATTGTTCTATTTTCTGGCAGGCACAGAAGACTCACAAAAAGAAAAAATGTTCCCAAGTCTTTTTGATGGTCCAGATTAAGATTAACTGACATATAAATCCTCTTTTAGATTTTGGGTAATTGACAAATGTGGTCTGTCTGTATCAGTTTAAAATGTTATGAACATTACAGTTTTCCATTTTTGTGATTTTTTTGCTGTGTCATTAATACAGTTAATCATGTCAAAATAATAGCTATTCATGCACCAAGGAAGTAAAGAATGCTTTTATTTTTCTGAGCAGTTAGTTGGTTCCTAAGGGGTAAGCCGAGGGAACCAAAGTATTTAATTCCCAAGGCAAAGCTGAGGGAATTTTGTCTATTAACTCCCGAGGCCAAGCCGAGGAGGTAACGTGCATACAAGATTTTATCTCCAGACATTGATTTCATTATATTTTTTATTTTGGGTCAGACTCTCATATAAATTTAGGGGATGCTGCCTCTTAAAAAATATAAAAAATATACTCCAACAAACATGTATTACTCCAAACAAATTTTTTGACATTAAACGGATTTTGAGGCAAATAAAATTTGATTTGCCCAGGTCTCCCTTATAAATTTGAGGGGGGGCATCCCCAGGAAAATTTAAAAAAATCATCACCTGTATAAATTTAGAGAATACCACTCTCCTAAAAAATGGATACAATTGGCTCTAATAACCCAAACACTTTTTCTCCCTTGGGAGTGAAAAGTTCTTCTTTACTCCCTAAAAACTAGTCAATAAACTTAACATTATACACCGTCTGGAGATAAAATTATTTTTTGGATAGGTCCGCTCCAAAATATTGATTTTTTCAGACAGACACACATCATAGACAGTAAAAACTATGCAGTTCTTAGAAACAGAATGAGTAAGTAACAGAATTAATGAGTAAACTCATTAATTTTCCTATATACCTACATAAGGTACAAATGAGGAAAATTGAAAACTGTTTATTTATTTTAAATTAAAATATTAATTAAATAATAATAAAATAAATTAAATCAGAATAAATTAAAAAATTAATAATAAAATTGGATGTAGGCTTGATAACAAAATAATAAGGGGATAACTTAGTCTCAATAGTTAGTTAACTTTGTTGAAATCTATAAATTTTGATTGTTTGAATGTGAGTCAAGAGATTCATATTATAAGTAGTTGGCTCATTGATTAAAAATATCCTTTACATCTAATATATCATCATTGTATCTAACAACCAGAAAGAATAATAACAAACCATTTATTATTATTATCAATATTATTAAATTTTACATCAAGGCAGAAACAATAAATAAACAGAACAATTAACAGAAACTATAATAAATTTTGATGAAAAATGTAATTTTAATTCTTACTTAAAATAAATTACTTCAAATATTTTAGGTCTTGTCAGTTGGATTGTAGCAAGAATACTTCAAAGTGCTACCTTAATGCTAAAATATCAGAAACTTTAACATACGAATCATTTGATAGTGAAAATAAAACAATTTCATCTTATAGAGATCTCGTGGCTTTGATGTCTTATGATGAAAACAAGCAACTAATCAATGGAGCAGAATATTCTTATACTTTGGATGAAAAGGGTATATAATGTTTATAGTCAGTCAATGTGTATAATCTTCACATATTATAATATACATATATATACTTATATAATACATAATTTCTCTTACCTGAGAAATCAGGTAAGAGAAACAATCCAGTGATTGCAATCTTTAAGTGGAAATAATATGTATTTTCTACTTACAATGAATAAATTATTTAAATGTACATAAAATAGAGAACTGTATATTATTTTTGACTCGGCATTACTTTACTTGAAAAGTTGATGTATTACATCTCCAAAAGAGAATAAAATCAACTTTTTGACTTAGTTTGAGTTTTGACGTTGTGAGTGTTTTTTATGCATTAGGTGATAGCTCTACTTTATCATATTATTTACACCGATAAGAGCTTAGAGCATTGTGGCACTTCAGAGATAACCCTGTTGTACTATCTCAAAAGGTAGAACATTAACTACCAAAAGGCTCTAAGTGTTTGTGACAATAATTTAAATAGTAAACCCTATTAAAAACGGGATACAACACCAAGACCTCTGTCTGCCAAAAGCCTGTATATAAAAAGTCTAAATAATAGACCAAAATCATCCGACTGGTATTATTAGTTCACTGGAATTGAGAAATTAAGGTTGTAAGTTTAAAACTCACTTGTAGAAGTTGTCTTTTTGTAAAAAAATATTTTTTTCACTTAAAAGTAGGTGTTATTTTAACCTGTAATAATTATTCTCCTTAGGTATGCCTCGTGATTTTTTAATTATTACTTTTCTCAGTTTTCCCAAGAGAATAAAGTGCATAATGCATCGGGAGTTATTAATTCTAGTTTCTCTTTAGCCTTGCCTGAAGAACTAGA
>JACMZG010000008.1:55827707-56017707 GCA_018340805.1 Microvelia longipes
TTTTATTTTAGAGTTTATTAATAAAACGGTTATCATCTAGTATTATGGAGAAACACACAGTATTTATAAACAAAGTATTTATAAGTGATTTATTGTTTGGAGTCATTTTTAAACAGTTGTTTGTTAATGTTTAATGTTAAAGAATTTAATGAATGTGTTGACCACCTAATTTTAAAATTCTATTTAAATGTAATTTAAATAATAAATTGTGTTTATCAATCAATATGGTACAGAAAGACAGTTATTAAACTGAGCTCTTTCATTCATTACAATACTTCTTCATAAACAACATACAGCAACGAATAAAAATCATAGCTTTTTTTCAAGTAATGTATACCTAAGTAAAATGTAATAGAGATGTGCTTGAGTAGTGTAACACGAAAATTAAATTAAAAATCAGGTATAGAGTACATAAGAACTGTTAACACTTGAGTCAATGAGAATTTTTCTAAGTTTATACATTCTTAAGTTGAATATGTCATTTGTACTATGAAAACACCATATTTTTATGTTTAATATTAGCAAGAATAACTTTAGTTTGATCTAAACTAAAACAATTATTTCCTTTTGTTAACAAAGTAAACAAAATACTAACTCAAATAATTTAATTTTAAAATCTCAAAATGTAATTTGAATGGAAGACAAATTTAAAATATACATATTAGATATTAATTAGAATTTGAAAAATTTAAATCTAGTCTTAGAAGAATAAAATTTGTGTCATATTAGAATCTAATGTCTAGAAATTAATACTAAAACATTTATACAGAATATTTACATAAAAATACAGATTTATAGTACAGAGGGCCGACTGTTCTAATCAGTTGAGCCATTTAAAGTTTATTAACATTTTTACACATAAAATTTTAAAATGTTTCCACAATGATTCATGAATATTTTTAGTTATGTTAAAGTTTAATATAATAGGATCGACTATAACTAAAGGAGTGTTAAGTTTTAGACCACTCACTGTCACAGGTATCCTGAGAGTGTCATGATATATATTATCAGGTGACTGTACTGCAGAAACGGGTTGAATATTACCAGTAAGAGGACATAAAAATACACCATCTGTATTCAAATTTGAGTAAAATTTGAAAAATTCCTTTAAAAGGAAATGTGGTAATAAATTTGCTGATCGAGAGGAAACTTTGAAATTCGCCTTGACAATTTTAGGATTTAGTGAAAAGGAATAATCCCAACCTGTAACAAAATTTAGAAATTATTAACTAAGAATAGATAGAACTATAAAAGTTAATTTATTATGTCAACAATTGTTTTGGGAAGTAAGCTCTCTTTAAAGCTCTCTCTAAAAATCAAAGTACTTATTAAAATGTTATTTTTTATTATTTTATTTTAAATTACACTTTATATTTAGTTTTTAGTTTTTTTCCTTTTCTCATTTTATTTTATTAAGTTAAAAACATTTCATATTACTTTATTTACTTAAATTTTATTAAAAATATAAAAATTGTTTTCTTAAAAAATATCTGTATACTTTACAATATATTTTTTTTACATAGTAATTATGTGCTTACCCGGCATCTACCAAATAACAGGCACGACTCACACACAAGTTTTCACTTTAGTGAGATTTTCTTAACACTCCATTTTATCTCTTTCATTTTTGTATTTACTTTTTTAAGCATATCTTTTTTGTAACTTTTATTTCATAGCTTTTGTAAATTTTTAAGAAAATAAAGATTTTTTGATTTGATTTAGCTAAAGCTGACAGCTAAAAAACTCAGGATTTTTGAAAATTTTATTTAATGAATTTAGTTGGTCATCTTTTGTTGTATTATAATAATGAAATTATTATTTAATTTAATAAAATTAAATGTATTAATAATAAATGAATTATTAATACATTTCCTTTAATATCTAATAAGCAGATACCAGGGATAATTAAATATTATCTGGCATAAGAAAAATATCTGGAACCAATAAAATCATTTATAAGGTAGACATTTTGAATGATAAATGTTCAATTTCGCAGATATTTAATACTCTCTCAGTCCAGTCACTCTCATGTACATTCAAAAATAGTAAAAAAAATACAGAATAAAAATGTCACTAACCATTAATGACCACTTTAGGACCTTTGTAAATCGATTTAAGAAAAAGAACTGTAGGCAGTACAGCAATGTTTGGTTGCATTAGGAAAAAGAAAACCATCCATACAAGCATGTAACTATTAAAGCCTTTCCTGACACCAAGAATATGGTGCATATTAGCCCATTCCTTGACAACAGCCACCAACCAGCGGATTCTTCCATCAAAATCCAAATAAAACCTAACAAAAACCACATAGTATTATTAATAGGAAAAGAAAAATAGTATGCAATGTTCATCAATTTGCAGTATTACTAAGTGAGAAATTCACTATTTCTTATAGGTTTCAATATGTTTAGAAGTTGAATAAGGGGTCAACCAAAGTGTCGTAACTTATGGTTTTTTATATTTTAAATTAAGTTAAAAAAATTCAGTAAATTGAATCTGACTATTTCTGCCTTGACAGAAAATTGATGGCATGTCCTCAAAAATTAAGTTTTCCATTTTCATCCAACAACTAAGTACTTCACATTAACAACAATGTTAATGCACGAAGGGGTCACAGTGACTTCAGTAGCTCTGCCATGTAGCCCAGTTTGATATTGTATAGGCAAAATGTCATTAACAAATGCTGCCACTAGGAGGGTGGCAACAAGCCTGAAGGCCCCTTGTTATCATATTGTGATTATAGTAATTTATATTTGACTTGATTATTTATTTTTACTTTTACTTATTTATACAATAGGTAAACAGGAATGATGTCATTATCCCGCAATAAAGACTCAACAAAAATTTTGGAAATTCATAAAACTCAGAAAAATGAGCAATCCTTTTGAGATTTGGCACCCATGTAGTAGTATATAAGATCAACATATTTACCAAGTTTCATCTCATTTTCAGCATTAGTTCAATATTTACCAAATGACTTGTATGCATTTTATAATTTATGAGGTAGTTTTTATAAAACCTGCTCCAATAAGGAATACTACTTGAATTTGAAGACATAGTTTTTATTATTAATTATTTCTATCGTTTATTTTATTAAATGCTTTATTTCTATACATTAGAAAATTCATTTTGTTGTTTGGAAATTCATGTTGGCTGAAAATTTATTCAGCCAACGTTGTGGCCATCAGAAGACAGACTGATTTTACATAAAACTATCACAGACACTTAAAACATTAAAAAGTACACAAAAAAGATGAACTAATCTAATAATTTAAAAAAAAAAACTACATTACAGTTAAGAAATAAAATTAATGAGATACAATTTCTCACACAATGTTGTGAGGATAATTTAAACAAAATAAATGTTGTAACTAATGTTCAATAAATAATGTTCCATATAGAATTATGCCTACTTTAATCTAGTAATTTAAGACGGAATTCTATAAACTAAGAAGTGCAACTAAAGACAAACTATTGCTTATTTTATATCGTTAAATAAAAATTCTTAAAGTAATCTTATTTTATTACTTAAAGCTAAGTACCAACCTGAGCAGCTTGGTGTTTTCTACTCCAGCAGAATTCAAACAGTTGAGATCAATATTTATACTTAAATATCTATGCCACAGTTTAACTAGAGGAACTCTTGTTTCTAGAATTAGTCTTCTACACTCAAAAACTTTACGATTATTCCTGAACAATGATGCCAAGTTTCCTGTTGCTTTTTTTACATTTTTACATTCATCTAAATAATATTCCACTGTAATAATAATAAACACGATTAGTCAATTGATTTATTTTTTTATAACACATAATTGTAGTTACTTAAAAATAGTATTATATTATTTTTGAGCTTAAAAGTAAATGATTTTAATAGAACAGTATATTTAATGTCAAACAAAGAGCAAGGGCCCTTATTTCTTTTCCAAGACAGATTATATTAATTTCTTTCTGATGATTTTATTTTATTTTAAGTAGAATGTGCTACCTGAATAAATCCATAAAGAACTATATAAGACATAGAATTAGTATACAACTACATCAGAAAAGTAAAACTACACACTATGTAAATATTTTTTTTTTAAGAATAACAGCTACTGTGCAGCAAAAATCGTTTTTAAGACTATGTAATAAAATATTATTTTGTGTTTAGGGTTTTTTTTGCCAAGTTAAAATAGTTAAATTTTATTTTGGGACTCTGTTTGGACATGTTTAGAAATTCCCAAAAAAGTCCCCTAACTTTTCATAACAGTTCCTGTTTTTTATGTTCAAAACCCACAAAGCTTTCAAATGTTTTATTAAATACACTAGTTTTCCTATGAGATTGTCATTTTTGTAAGTTTTTAGGACAAGATTTTATTTTCATTCCAAGGGTACTTTTTTCTATTGGTATTAGAAGAAAATGGAAGAGGAAACATTCATAGAGCAAATTGTCTTCTTTATTTTTGATCTCCTCATTGATTGTACGGACAATGGCTATTTAAAAGATAGAGTTGAAGTTCTGTTTTCCCAACAAAAGAAAAATTTACCAGGCCCGTGCTTATAAACCCCAGATTTGGGGGGTAATAACTGTTCTGTAGTTCACTACATCATACCTAAAAATATTCCATTTGAATTGATATATATTCCAATATTCCATTTGTGAATTTCCAAAGGAAATTCACTAAAATCATAATGTTTGATCGATTTGCATTGGATTTGCATTGAATTATGTCAGCGAATATGAAATAATTTTGCATGAAAGTGAAAATTTTGAGTTTATTTTCATAGTAAAAAAATAAAATATGGTTAATTTAAACTTGAAATCCTTTAATAACAGTTTGAAATAGAGAGTTTTGAAACTCAATTTTAGACAATTTACTTGGCTTCAAACTTTATTTGAAATAATTTTTGATATTTTCCTACCAGGATATTCACAAAAATATAAAAAATAGGACATGTTTTGGTCCACTATTCGCAGCTGTTATGGAAAGTTAGGGGACTTTCTGGGGGTATTTCTAAACATATCCAAACAGTAACCAAAATAAAATGTTAACTATTTAAAACTTCAAAAAAAATCCTTTTGTTGACTGGACTATAATACCTTATTTTAACTAAATTTTTGGGAAAATAAAATGCACACAAAAATAAAACTTCAGGAAAAACTTACTGAGATCAACAAATACATCTACATCACTATCCTTCTTAGCTAAACCAGTTTCTCTTGAGCCAAAACAAAATACCTTAGCTTGAGGAAAAACTGGAATTAAAACAGACAATATATCCTGCTCCAATTTATCCTTAACACGAGAGTAAAATTTAGAAGCACTCTGCATCTCAGATATTATGCTGTTCATGGCTGCACTGAGTGTCTTTTTTGAATTGAATTTTTCCAAACATGAGTCAGATAAATTTGAAATACTCCATAGTTCATCATCTATAAACATCCATTTTAATTTTGAATGAAACAAAAAAAAATAATATAAAAAAATCAAATTAATATTTGCACTAGTAGCATCTACGACGAGAGAGTAGATTATTATAGACCAAGAGCCCAGGGGTGTTTTGTTAATAAAAAGTGTAATGGCTGGAACCGGTCTCAATTTTTCGTAAATACCTTCCTGAACAAGGATCTGCAATTCTTCCCACTTGTATCGGATGGGTGTCCCAGGCAGAACCTTTGACCTCTAAAGTGCGTTCTGCCAATCCGATACGAGTCGGCAGAATTGCAGATCCTTGTTCAGGAAGGTATTTACAAAAAATTGAGACTGGTTCCAGCCATTACACTTTTTATTAACAATACACCCCTGGGCTCTTGGTCTATTAATAGTTACCCCTGGAACAATAAATTTAAAAACTCCAACCTCATTGCTGGCCTACTTCCAGGTAAAATTTCTGGTGAGGAGGTCAGCAAGCTGCCAAATTTTCTTTAAAATGCTAGCTTACCAGTCAAGTTCTTGCTCAGATTTGTATGCTTCATACTCAGAACAGTGACACTTTTACTTTGTCGTCGTACTGATAAAAACTAATAAACTCACTGATAAGGAGTCATAAAATATTTTTAAAAATTATAATTCTAAAAATATTTGGATCATTACAAACATTACTGTTTCTTGGCCTCTCAGTAAAATCAGATCATAATAGTACATTACACAACTAGTGAGGAAAATGGAACTTTGAATGGGCATGGGGATTGTAGCCTGGAGCAAAGCGAGGGTTGTAACAGCATAAACAATACTCGCATGTTGAGTACCCTACTTTATTTAAAGTAACTACATTATAAACTGCATAAGATTTATCTGGTATCAAAGTGTTAGTTGCATTTTTGGCCCGAGATATTAATTCAGCCAAAATATATTCTTCATAACTTACTATCGCTCATTTTTAAATAGTTACCTACTTTAATAACTACTAAAAAGTTAACTAAGTAAGCAAATTTGATACACCACATACCAATAAGAACTAACAAACTCACTGAAAAAGAAACACGGAAAAGAATGCTTCTTATTTTAAACACTAGTGTACAAAATAAAATAATTCCTTTTATTTTCAGCACTAGTGCAGAAAGTAAAAAAAACTTCTTCAACAATTTAAAGACATATCTTTGGTGCATGTTGATAGACATGTAATGTCAATATTATATATCAATAGTAGATAAAAATATTCAAATTTTTTAATTCTCTATCTAATAGTCATTAAATAACAATATTTGGGCTGGGCAGCCCTTAACTCTAATGCCTAAAACAGCTAAAACTAGTGAAAGTTATGAAAAACCTAATGTTTTAATCAGTATAAATATAGGTAAAACATATTTAAGAACTCACCTTCAAGAGATGAGTTACTGATTTTAATTTTTCTGCAGTTGGCTAGATGGTCCTTTGAAGTAAAATGTTTTTCAAGATTTAGAATATCATCTGATATTATGAAGAGAGAGCAGTTTTCACAGAAGATCATGAGAGGGATGATCTGCTTGACCTGAGTAGCAAAGTAACACTGATACACATGGCTAGTCTCTTCCAAGTGTGTGTAAAATACTTCAGCATTTTTTAATTTCATATCACACACAAGGCACTCATATTGAATATCTGAATCATTATTTAGTTTATAGTCTTTCATGTGAGACACAGAAGACAGAGATACATCTCTGTAAATTACTGATAACTGAATTGAAGATGACGTACTGCCAGAGTCCAAAGGAGTCAAAAAATTTATATTATAATATTCATAGTGTGAAGTTAAAATAGGACAAGTAAGGTGATTACTATCTTCACCTTTGACTTCATGTTTTATAGTAATGTCTGGGAGTGTTTTCAGCTGGTTAGAATTATCTTTCAATGGGCTTGAACCAGATTTCTTTTTGACTTCTTGGTAAAGTCTGTGTAATTTATAGAAATGAAAACATACACCAGTGGTGTAACTTTCTGAGTCATTTAAAATATTTACTGAGTTGCAATCATAACAGAAAAATATTAACATGTCCTCATATATTTCAACATGAGCAGGGAGTGCTATGTGGTAACATAAATCTTCAATACACTTGAAGCTAATATGACAAAGAACACAATGGTAAGTCAGTATATTTTGAAGATAAGTGCATTTAAAACCAGAGTCAATTATATGCTGATCCAATCTACTCAATAAATCAACAGCTTTTTTAGAAAGATCCATATCAGCTAATGAGTCGTATACAGTATCTAAAAGTTTAACATGATCACATTGGTCATACCCTTTAACTAATAAAATATTTTCAATGGATTTTCTACACGTTGAAATCATCAAAGTATTGCAAACACAACAAAATACTGAGATTCTTAAGCATTTTCTTGATTCATGACATCTGTGAGAGTTAATAGGATGTTCAGAAATTAAATGTGTATCTAACAATGATATCTTTTCTTCAGACATAGGTTCACAGTCTAAACATGTGTACTTTATTTTACCTTTTAGAACAGAATTATTGGCATTAAGGTAACTTTTAAGACTTTTTTTTAGTTTAGTCAAACTAAAATTTATAATGACAAAAGGTTGTTTCTCACAGATATTGGAAGCTTGGATAATTCTTTTAAAATTACAGTTAGGCTTACATGCAGAATGATCTATTTTACTTAAAAACCTAGCATTCCGACTTTCTAGTTTCGGAAGCATATCTTTACAATTAGCTAAAAAAACACCTTCTTCCGCAAAACGGATTTCTAAAATTTCATCTGTTTTCCTGTGCTCATCTGTATCCAATAAACCTATCATATTTTTTTCCACAAAAACAGTCAACCCACATGAAAAACAGTGGTGGAAAACAAATTCATACTTGATAAAACTTTTCATAGAGGTTTTATGTGTTTCACTGGATAAATGTCTTTCCCAATACATCAAATAAGAAGTACAGTATGAGCATGCAATGCAATAGAAATAGGTTCCACATTCATGACAAAAAGGCTCTTTAGTATACCTGCTCAATAAATAGGTAAAAATCAAACTTAATGGTTCCATAATTTTATAGCAAAGATCACTAAGTATTGGAGATAAAAGGTCTTTGTGTTCCCCACTAGCAGAGCATGGTTCATCAGAGGTGCTTCTCAATTTACCGAGTTCCTTAGAATTCTTTGTCACAGGTTTTGAAGGAATATAAGTTGTCAAAATAGATTTGATGTTCAGATGTTTACATTTAGTAATGTTTGGAACTAATAAGTCATTAGTCGAGAAATTTTGAGGTTCATTAATGACAAGTATGTGCAAACATTGGTAACATAATACAGCTAACCTGCTGCATGCTTCTGGAAGTACTTTGCAGATGGATGGCAGATCATCAAAGGCTTCTTTATGTTGAGCTTTCAAGTGAAAAGATAGACCAGGATAAAAATCAACAAACGCTGGCTTGCATAGGTAGCAAATATACTTAATCTTTGTTTTTAATGAACCAAAGACATTAGAATGTTTTTTCAAAAAATTGTAATACATTTCATCTAAATATTCAGGAGAGAAGTTTCTCAACATAAATGTTGGTTCAAAATGGCATTTACAACCTTTTCTACATGCCAAGTGAGCTACATCATCTCTTAAAAATAATTTATTAGAATCCTGTAAAGAAATTCGTACTTTTGAGCAATTAGAAAAAAATGAGTCTTGATCAAAAATTAGTGAGTCAAGTTCATTATCTAAATGGATGTGAGGAGAGGAATCTAAGAGAGTTTTCATTTCCTTCTCGATAAAGACCTGAAGTCCACAACTAGCACAATGATCAGTAAGAAGATATTTGTTTGAACCCTTAGCAGAATTTATATGCTTTTGACTTCTCAGATGAGCTTTCCAGTAGTCAAGATAAGAACATAAAAACTTACACTCACAGCAAAAATACACAGTGGGACAACAATGACAGAATGGCTCCTTTTTAAATCTCAAGGATATATAGTTAAAAACATTAACCAATTCTTTAGATAAGTTTTTTTCTCTAAGTTGTTTCTCCCAAGTGTCCATCTCATCATCGTCAAGATCAGGACTTTTAACATGTTGTATACAAGGTTTATTTCCAGAAGCATTCAATGATCCTTTAGCTTTATTAAGGTCAGCCTTGGATTTCATACTAAATCCTGATGAAACACCCATAAATGTACTCCAAAGTTCTTTTTGGAATGATGACATTTGTTTAGTAGAATCATTATTTTGAGATCTTAGAAGAGAGAGGTCATCACTATTTAAAGAAATATCAGTAGTAGCAGAATTTACATCATCTAAGAGATTACTGGTTTGCACTTTAAACGGTTCGATTACAACAGATTTTACTGAGTTATTATTAATTTGGTTGGAAATAAAGGTTTCCTCGGCTCCTCGTAAACTATCTTTTATAATATTTTTTCCTTGGTTCCTTTCTAAAAAGTCAATTAGACCATTACAAGTCTGATTGATATCTTTTTTAGTAGTTGTCTCAGTTGCAATATTAAACTCACTACCATGACTATGGTTTCTAAGATGAGATAGTAGATTTATAAATATTACCTTGCAATCTAAGCAAACCAGAATAGCCTTCTTTTCAGACACACCACTAATTTTCTCTACATGATAGCTACTAGTCATGTGTTCCCATAAATTGAAAATTGAGTATTCAAACCTACGCGTTCCAGTACAAAAATCACAACGAATGCAAGGAGAGACCGATGTAAAACAGCTATCAATCCAGCTACAAAAATTTTCAAAGTTATGAGTATTATTGCTGTAGAACTTAAAGCCATTAACTGCATCAGCGATTGAGTCAAAAACTTGTAAAAAATCATCACTAATTTTAAGAACAGCAAACTTCTTTATTTTTTTCCAATGGCTAGAACCTTCAGTTAATTGCCAAGGAGAAAAAGAAGTCACTTTTTTAGTTACTGTGGGAGTGGTCAATTTTTTTTTATTAGACATAGAATCCAGGCAATTTAATGAACTACCCCTAATGAAAGGTTTATCTGATGTACTAGGCATGTTTAAGGGAGCTACTCGAATAAGTTGTTTACTTTTAGCATCATCCACCAGTCTATGAGATGGAGAGCTGATGTAAGCATAGATATTTTCTTCCAATCCATACAAGCAAATCCCACATTCACTGCAAGTTAACAAAGTTTCAGGAAGATGTGAATAATGATTCTTTTCATAAACATGATTTTTCCAAGTCTCTAAACATGTAGTGTCAACATAACACAAATCACAGTAATACCAAACAGTATTTTTTCCTAATTCAGCACTGATTCTCTGAAATATGGCCATAAGCTTCTCAGGGATGAGGACAATTTTTCCATTAGTTCTTCTTGACATTTTGAAAAGAGATTGAGTGAGTTCAGCTGAAGCAGGCAACACATTCCGGTCTATAGGGAGGTTTTCACTAGTCAAGTTGTCTATTAAATCATTTAAATAAGAACAAGTTTTCAAAAATACAGGCAACCTGCCATCAGACATCATAAATAGTGTAATTAACTATTTCTCATAAGAGGTTTCCTTTTGTCATCCAAAAATAAATTTAACTTCATTAAATGTAACCTACAAACAAATCAATGGATTTATTAGAAAAAAAAATAGTTACAGAAATTTATTTTTTGGTTGCTTGGACAAAGTAACAAAAAAGGTGATTTTTGTGAGACATGCAATGAGTTTCACATTTTGACCACCAGAGAGTTAGGTCAAGTTTTTTAGTGGGTGCAGCCATGTTGTACATGTAAAGAAACCATTTTGTTCGACAAAACAATAAAATTTACTTGAATCCTTTCTTATATTTTATATCAAATACACACAAAAATACATGAAATGTTGTTAATTAAAAATGAACTTAATACAAAGAAGATTGTTTATCCAGGTAATTTAAGTTATAGCACTACAATATTGACATATTTTACCATTTTTACTTTTTCTCGTTTATACTGTAGGTATATAGGAAGTATTTTGTTGGATTTCACCTGAATTATCTGTTTTGTTTCAGATATTCTTAAGACCTTCTGAGTGGTCTTCACAAAGTTGAAAACCACTGTAACTGTCTGTATGCATGTATGTGTGTGTGTTTGTGTTTAACAAGAGAGTTGAAACTTTGTACAAAAATCAATCTAAAGGTGTAGTAGAGCTATCAGGAAAATAATTTTTTTGTGTCATCATTAACCCGCAATACATTATAAATTAATGACAATTATTGTTAGATCGCAAGAAAATAATGAGCGAAAAAATGACATTTCCATACATTCCACTTCCCCAAGCTGATAGAATTATTACTAAGGTAATTAAATTAAAGAAATTTTATAATTTTTTTTTCATGTTAGGGTTATAGTCTAGCAGAGATGTCATTGCAAGCATCTGTATAGAGAATTTACATTATAATACTAACAAATTAGAGCACTAATATTAAATAAGGTAAAATTTTAAAATAAATTTTCCGAATACATATTGAGTTTTAACCCGTCAATGTTCATTTAGACATGAAATCAAATAACAGTTTGTTTATAGTTAACCTAGCAAATATAGTTTTGCAAGGTTATGTATCATTATTGAAACACAACATTTGTTAGCCCCCATAGCTTAGTGGTTAATGCAGCCATGTTATGTCATAGAGATTGACAGTTCGAATCCCAGTCTGGGCAAATAATTTTTTGGTTTATTTTTGATCTTTGAATATTATTTTTATGTGAGCGCAAAATTATTGCCGGTTTATGATGTCAAAACAATTAGTAGTAGTAGTAGTAGTAGCAATAGGGTGGGGAGGCAAAGCCAGGCAAATAGGCCACGTTGTTGGGCCCTTCTTGCCAGCCTCCACCACATCCACCTCCAGTCTTTTTGATTTATTTAGAAAATGAAGAACATCTTTCCAGCTAATGGTAGATAATTCTTCTTCGACCAGAATACCTGATCCGAAGATACTGAGACGTAACGACATAAAAGCCTCACACTCAGCAAGCAGGCGAAAGGCAGATTACTATACCAAGTCTATGTAAATGGTTATTTAGCTGATAGTGGCCTGTCAGTATGCTAACTAGGTTTCTTAGACAAGATCTGTTAAGAGATATTAAGTAATGAGAATAATTTTTACTGGGACCCTTTATGAACATCTTTGCCTGTCTACAGCCCACACATGCAGCCCAACTGAGGGAAAGAGAATTCATAAGACATAAATCTAAAAGAGTCAAAAGAATTATTTCTGAAGCAAAACTTAAACTAAAGATAGATTTTTGTACTAATTTCAACTCTCTATCATAAATGGACCGGGATCTACGATAATCAGATAGACAACTTAGTAAAAACTACTCAGAAGGTAAATCTCGGTTTCAAATTTTTAGTGCAAACACAAATACTTTTCCTATATGCCTACAGTATAAATGAGGAAAATCAAAATTATGCTACGAAATTTAATAATTTTTTCTAATCAAGAGCAATCCGGTACCCTGAGGATTGAACCCACAATTACCTAAATTGAAAATGCGTGCAAATCCACACTATCAAGACTCCTAGGTATTTTACAGATATGTGTTTATTTCACTAAACTGATGAGTGAAAAATAAATTATTTCAATGTAAACTAATCAATCTTATGTTAGTTAATAATAGCAGATATTCTCGGCCAAATATTAAGCTTATTTTGTTTACAATTGATAATAATTCATCGTTTTTTTAATGTAAACCACCAATAAAGATTCATGCAATCATAGAGATATATTAATAGAGGGCAACTATTTTTTGAATTTTGAAACATCAGAAAGTAACCTAACCACATTCGATTATCAAAATAACTAAATAAACAGAGTTAACAAAAATACAGTTACTTATATAGTAGAACATTAAAAATACAAATCAAAACACAACCCAAGTGCGGAAAGCCAAAAAAAATTTTTGGTCAATTTACTATAACCTTAACTCACTCTTGGAGGAGATATTAATGAGGATACACAGAGCCCCAAAAGAGATAGGCTATTCCTTCTCTAGTATATATCTCTTTGCCAGAGAATACTACATACACAAAGTGTATTTAACAGGTGATCATATTCTATAAACATTTAATACGATATGGTTCTTGCTCCGTATTTGTTTAGCCAATTAGTAAGATTTCATGATAACTGATCCCGCCAAAACATTACGTCTTTTTATGATGAAGGTTCACTTTTGGTTGTAAGGAAGTTTAAAACAAAAAATATATTTACTTAAATCATGATTTCTTTGCATAATAATAAAGTTACACTAAAAAAAATCAGGTACGGGTACCTCAGGTCTTTTCCTCATCACATTGGATTCACTATGCTCATCCTCCCTGCTTCCCTCGTCCTCAGAATATACAATTCGCCAAATTTATACTGCAGCATGTCTTCGGACTTGCTTCGCTTGCCCTCAGATGCATCCCTTTCATACTCAACGGTCACCCATACAGCACTTACCATGCTCAATGTTGTATAACTTTTATAATCAAACAAAAATCATAGATATACTGGTCGTATTAAAACATAACTTAGTGTACTTATTTATTATGTAAAAGTATATTCTTGTACCAAACTTTAACTCAATTACATTTTTTTCTGAATATTACAATTAAATTACATTTTTTCAGAATATTTAAAAAAAACATACTCAAGTCATTTGATAAAAATTGAAATAATACTGATAACAAGATGAAACTTGGCACATATGTTAGTTTTATTCATGGCTACATAGGCGCTAAATCTCAATTTGATCGCATCATTTTTCAGCGTGTTATGATTTTTTGAAGTTTTTGCTGAGTCATTGTTGCGAGTTAATGATATCATACAAAAATTATTTTCCCAATAGCACAACTGCAGCAGTAGATAGATTTTTCTACAAAATTTCAATTCTCTAGCATAAATACACTCAGAGCTACAATGATAACAGACACACACACACACACACATACATACAGACAACATGAGAAAACCACTCAGGAGGCCTTTAAAAACACCTGAAACAGACAATTCCGGTGACATCCCAGTTTCGGATTTTTTGCAAACACAATAATTTTCCTATATAGCTAGAGTATAAATAATATTTCAAAAGTTATTTAATGAAAAAAGGTAATAATTAAGTGAAATAAAAGTTTGGTGAGAAGGTTATCTGTTAAATATGATCGCCTCTGAAGGTACATACAGCGTATGGGTGATCTATTTAGATTCCATCTCCCTAGTTTTAGCGTATCCAATTGGATTTCCTCCGCATGGTTCATACAGCAAATATTACTGTATTGAGATATCGTACTTAATAAATTCGCGGATTTAGAAGTCTGTGTGAACGTACTAAATGATATCACGCCATTCATAAAAAGTCAGGTTATAACCTCCAACTTCATTTGGTTTGTTAACATTCAATCGAATCCCCTTTTAACGTTTATCGTCTTGCTGCTATATACCCCTCTCTAACTTAATTAAACACATAGTAAGTCCTCTGAGAAATACAAGACCCAGCAAAAATAGGCATAAGAAGCAAAGAAATACTAATTACGTAGGTTCAAGATGTCTTTACAGAAGTATTTCGAAACCTTCAAAAAAATAAATGAAATAAAATTATAAATAGAACGATCTGCGGTACCCAAACTGCTTGTCGTAAATAAACATAATTATAACTTTTACTAAATAGAATAAAAAAAGAATCGGTATGTAACTTACCTAAAGCCAATGAATATTAAAACTATTGTACTACTTCATCAGCTAAATATAAAAAAAATTATCTCAGTTTTTCACATAGAGATAAGAAAGAGTAATATGTAATCAAAACAGCAAACTAAACAAAAAGCAAAACAAAGCAAAAAGCGAACGTGTAGATTAATCAATGAGAAAAACAAGGATAGAAAACATAACACCGACAATACGCGATAAAAATACGTTCTTCTTCTTTTTCTTTAGGTTATAATTTACGGATAATATTTCAGACAATATTTCGATAAACTAATAACGTGAGTTTGAATTAAACTCGCACTAATTTATGCTCTAAAATTTAAAATGCTGAATGTTTGGACGTACGTATCAAAAATTTTAAAAATATTTCTATTCATAAGAGGGTCTTATGAATAGAAATGTTTTTGAAATTTTTGCTAAGTACCATACCGGTTTATAAGTCATAAAAATATTTTTATGACTTTACAACTAAATCTAATATTAATCTTTACCTTCTAGTATATCCAAACTGAGAAGTACGATGAAAACAGACTTACGTACACACCCTGTCACATACAGACAACTTAGTATGGTATATGACACTAAACCACTCAGGAGGTCTTAAAACATCTAAAACGGACAATTCAGGTCCGTATATATATATATATATATATATATATATATATATAATATATATTATATATATATATATATATATATATTATATATATTGAGTCTTATATATATATATATATATATATATATATATATATTCTTGAGTCTCTCTTCGTCTGTTGAAGAACTTTAACAGTTCGAAACGTTACGTTTTTATTGTATCCTAATGTTTCTATATCTTTCTTTATAATTAAGTATAATATATATATATATATATATATATATATATATATATATATATATATATATATATATATATATATATATATATATTATATAGGATATATTTAGGATATTTTCCTTCTGCTTTAAAGCAATCTATGGTTTTACCACTTTTTAAAACTGGTGATAAACAAAACTGTAATAATTATAGACCCATAGCTCTACTCAGTATCTTCTTTTAAGTTTTTGAAAGAATTGTTCATAACCGATTACTAAAGTTTTTTAACAAATTTAATCTTTTTGCAGAGGAACAAAATGGATTCCTTCCTAATAGGTCAACTTCTACAGCTACTATTGAATCCATTGAAATAATTTTAAATAAACTTGATATTTAATATCATGTAGCCAGGGTGTACTTTGACTTGTCAAAAGCATTTGACTTAGTGTTTCATGCTATACTACTTGATAAATTGTATAAATTAGGTGTTCATGGTCCACTATTTGAGTTTATAGCTTCTTACCTTTCTAATAGATCTTTTAGCGAATTTTCATAATGAAAATGACACTTATGAGGTTGTTCGGATGACGGAAGTTGAGGGTGGGAGTGAGCGGAATCGGTTCCTATTGACTTCCCGATAACAAAAAAATATATGTCCGAAAAAAGTTATATATATAATATATATATATATATATATATATATATATATATATATATATATATATATATTATATCTTTACTGTAAAGACTTAAAAGTATACAGTCGTCAAAGTTTTACAAATCATTGTTATTTAAAAAAAATTCATTTTCTTCATTCTACAAAGTTACGACTAAAATCAACGAGTGATATCAATATCAATAAATATTAAATATTCCTGAACCATTAAATCTACTTATCACAGACAACCCTATTTCTAAATAATTAAGTTTTAAAAATAAATAAAAATTACAAACAGAACAATACAGGAACAATTAGGAATAGTTTAAAACATACTATAATCACTCATGATATCACAGTCAAAGCTTAATAAATTATTAGCAAACACATTTTTATAAAAAAAAAAACAACACACTATTAGGGAAACAAGGCAACTTACTCTTCTACACTGGAGCACGGATTATTTATCAAAAACAATTTTACAAAAGTCATCATATTCTTATTTTTTATTAAAATCCTCCAATTTGTTATAAAACAACAATCCAAGATTTTGATGACCTGTCCTAGATTTATTCAAGCAATGCTGAATAAGTAACAAGTCAGATCTATTCCTTGTATTATAATCATGCTCCATGATTATAATACATATTGATATATATGATATTGATACATAATGATAATATACATTGATCATTAAGAATAATTATCAATATTTAATTTAATAAATGTTAAACAATTATAAATATATAAATTATAGAAAGTTAATAAATTAAGTTGCAATGAGAATCCCTTGCGGCTCCTGACATTATCCTTACTACCTCATTTTGCTTAAGGAACAATTCATTAGACTCAGCATGACCCCATAATATAATGCCATAAGATAAATGGCTCTCAAAAAGTGATAATAATTATCCATCTAGATAAAAATTATCTAGATAATTTTTAAGAGACCATATTAGAATAACCCTTGATGATAACTTCTTTTCTAATATTTCAATATGTCTTTTCCAGGTCATATTTGAATCCATAGTGAACCCTAAGAACTTAATCTCAGCAGCAGGTGTAT
Organism: Microvelia longipes; assembly: GCA_018340805.1. NCBI lineage: Eukaryota > Metazoa > Arthropoda > Insecta > Hemiptera > Veliidae > Microvelia > Microvelia longipes. The sequence continues at coordinate 55,845,340 of JACMZG010000008.1, forward strand.
CTTTTTTCAGAAGAGAGAACTCTATTATTTGTGTTTTCTCAGGATTGAGAGAAAAGCCATTTATTTTAAACCAGTGCTCGGCGTGGTTCAGTTGATCATTCAGCAGAGATTTAGCTGCCTCCTCACTTTTTCCTTTAACTATGAGATTGGAATCATCAACATACAACAGTGCTTTGGACTTCTCTTCCTCATTAGCCTTCTGGCTGGATTTCTTAGCCTGTTTCTACTTTTTATCATCTTTAGCAGCGTTCGACTTCTTTGAGGTAAGTTCTTTCTTTTCCAGGTATTCTAGAAGGTCATTGCAGGATACAAGAAATAAGGTTGGACCTAGATGTGAACCCTGCGGCACTCCGTATTTTAGAGATAAGTACTTAGACTGATTATAATCTAAGCTAACACATTGTTTTCTATTACTAAGGTAACTAATAATTATATCTAGTGCTAAACCATGTATGCTGTAATGTTTCAGCCTAGAGATAAGAAGATGATGAGGGACAAGATCAAAGGCCTTGCCGAGATCACAACAAGCAAGCCAGGTTCTTCTCTATCTTCAAATCCTTCAACCACAAAGTCAACAAACGATCTAACAGCGTGTGACGTAGACATACCTTCCTACATTATATATATATATATATATATATATATATATATATATAATATATATATATATATATATATATAATATATATATATATATATATATATATATAAGTAAGTCTTCTTATAAAAGACTTACTGACCTCAAAACATTGACAAATATTATTATGCCAAGTTTAATTCTGTCATGAGTTATGCCTTAATACAGTGGGGTGGTTCAACAAAATTAGAAAAAGTTTTTTAGGATTTGAACAGACTCACACCTGTAAGGCTTCCTTTAAAAAATTAAATATCCTAACCCTTCTATCTCTTTATATCTATAAGCTAACCATGTATGCTGTAATGTTTCAGCCTAGAGATAAGAAGATGATGAGGGACAAGATCAAAGGCCTTTGCCGAGATCACAACAAGCAAGCCAGGTTTCTTCTCTATCTTCAAATCCTTCAACCACAAAGTCAACAACGATTTAACAGCGTGTGACGTAGACATACCTTCCTACATATATATATATATATATATATATATATATATATATATATATATATATATATATATATATATATATATAAGTAAGTCTTCTTATAGAAGACTTACTGACCTCAAAACATTGACAAATATTTATTATGCCAAGTTTAATTCTGTCATGAGTTATGCCTTAATACAGTGGGGTGGTTCAACAAAATTAGAAAAAGTTTTTTAGGATTTGAACAGACTCTCACCTGTAAGGCTTCCTTTAAAAAATTAAATATCCTAACCCTTCCATCTCTTTATATCTATAAAGCTAAACCATGTATGCTGTAATGTTTCAGCCTAGAGATAAGAAGATGATGAGGGACAAGATCAAAGGCCTTGCCGAGATCACAACAAGCAAGCCAGGTTCTTTCTCTATCTTCAAATCCTTCAACCACAAAGTCAACAAACGATTTAACAGCGTGTGACGTAGACATACCTTCCTACAATATAATATATATATTATATATATATATATATATATATATATATATATATAATATATATATAAGTAAGTCTTCTTATAGAAGACTTACTGACCTCAAAAACATTGACAAATATTTATTATGCCAAGTTTAATTCTGTCATGAGTTATGCCTTAATACAGTGGGGTGGTTCAACAAAATTAGAAAAAGTTTTTTAGGATTTGAACAGACTCTCACCTGTAAGGCTTCCTTTAAAAAATTAAATATCCTAACCCTTCCATCTCTTTATATCTATAAGCTAAACCATGTATGCTGTAATGTTTCAGCCTAGAGATAAGAAGATGATGAGGGACAAGATCAAAGGCCTTGCCGAGATCACAACAAGCAAGCCAGGTTTCTTCTCTATCTTCAAATCCTTCAACCACAAAGTCAACAAACGATCTAACAGCGTGTGACGTAGACATACCTTCCTACATATATATATATATATATATATATATATAATATATATATATATATATATATATATATATATATATATATTAGTAAGTCTTCTTATAGAAGACTTACTGACCTCAAAACATTGACAAATATTTATTATGCCAAGTTTAATTCTGTCATGAGTTATGCCTTAATACAGTGGGGTGGTTCAACAAAATTAGAAAAAGTTTTTTAGGATTTGAACAGACTCTCACCTGTAAGGCTTCCTTTAAAAAATTAAATATCCTAACCCTTCCATCTCTTTATATCTATAAAGCTAAACCATGTATGCTGTAATGTTTCAGCCTAGAGATAGAAGATGATGAGGGACAAGATCAAAGCCTTGCGAGATCACAACATTTCTAGCTAGGTTTAGCGGTAAGTCTATTGCTTTTTGTATTAAATAATATTAATTTGTTTGAAAATTTAAATAAAGGTATTTATATTACTCGAAATGTCAATAAGCTTGAGGTAAAAAGCTGTAAATATGAAATATTTAAAAAATCCCCAGAATACTTGGGTCAATTTTTTTATAATAAATTACCTGAACATATAACAGGCATAAAAAAATTACAACTTTTAAGAATAGACTCAAAAAATTTTACTTGAAAAAGAGTATTATTGTTTTAAAGAATTTCTTAATGACGATCTCTCAAAAATGTAATTAATTATTATATTTTTTTAAATATTTTTTTTTTTTTTATTGTTTGTAAATGGAATACTTGTTATTGTATAATCTTGTATGACAAGTTCTAATTCTTGTAAAAGTCAAAAGAATGAAATAAATTTATTTATTTATTTATTTTGACTTTTTGATCACTTAGGGAGGTCGTATCGACTCCGGATCGGTTTTATTTAATTCATTGCTCCAAAATACAACCCCTTGAGTTTGGACAACTCTAGTTTGGAAATTTAGGGAGAGAGGAAGTCGACTCCATTTGGCTTCCTGATATTCAGTATCATGGTGTCAGTATATATGGCAAACGATAACTCTCGAAGGCGTTCTCAACTCAAAACAAAACATGGATGGCATATGGCGAGACCATAACCTCTATAACCTCCCCACAAGAGATTATGGAACCTATAGTTTGTCGGTCACCTGACAGCCCTCTGCCTGGCTGGTGATGAAATGACCCTATAGTAAGATGGTAAGTAGCAAGATGATGAGAGTCTGGAGGTAAGGTTATCTATATGTTTAGTCCAGTCCACGTTGTTCTGTATTGTAACTCCCAGGAGTGATAAGGACTCAACTATTTCTATACCCTCTATACTTTTCGGAAATTCATAATTTATTTTTTTTCATTCTTATTATTATTATTTTAGTTTTTGATTTATTCAACAATAGTTTGTTTTCAAGTAACCAGCTTTGTAATTTACTAAGTTATTAATTAAATTTTCATATGTATTAGATGATACGATTAAAGTTGAGTCGTCGGCATAAAAAATGCACCTTGCACCGTCTTCAAACAAATCCGGTAAGTCATTAATGTAAATCAAAAACAGTAATGGCCCTAAAACATGCAAAAAACACAACAAAAAAACAAGGAAAAAATATAAATCTTTGAGCAGGATGTCGTTTTCTGTTTTTTGGGGTGCTGAATCGAAGAGGTTCGCTATAGCCTCAGTGGAGTCATATAGACGCATACATACAACAAGATATAAGTAGCATTAACCAGTTAACCAATTATCTTAAGCCTTTGCCTGCGGGGGTATTAAAATTTAGCTTGGTCCGAGACCCGCCAGAAAAAATAGTTATTCATGCACCAAGGGAGTAAAGAATGCAATTATTTCCCTGAGGAAGTAGTTGGTAAAGCATAAGGAACCAAAGCATTTAACTTCAGAGGCGAAGCCGAAGAAGGTAACTGCGAGGGGAAAAATAGAATTTTATTCCCAAGGTGCATACAGGATTTTATCTCCAGGCGTAGACGTCATTCAAAAATTGTTATATTCTTATTTTCGTAAGTTATGTTGTATTTTACTCTAATTTTGTTTTGGGTCTTACCCCCCTTACAAATTAGAGGTGCTGCCCCCACAAAAAAACATTTATTGCTCTAAACAACTTTTTTTTATCTGAAACGAATTTTGAGCTAATAAAAACATTTTTTCGTAGGGTCCCCCTTATACATTTTGGGGGTGCTGACCCCGGGAAATTGTTACAAAAATCGATCGGTCCCCCGTATAAATTTAGAGGATACCAATTTCTAACAAAATTGATATAATTGGCTCTAACTCCAATAATAGGAAACACTTTTTCTCCCTTGGGAGTGAAAAGTGCTTCTTTACTCCCTAAAAACTAGTCAATTAAACTTTACATTAATCACCGTCTGGAGATAAAGGTTTTTTTTTTGTTTTTCTACCTCAAAGTACTCAACTTTGATTAAAGATTCCTGGTTTCTACAGTAGCATAGTGATTTGGTTCTCGCTAGAAAGTTATAATTCTGGCGGGCATCTTGCTACGCAGTTGCTTTACTTTAGAATGCGTTGTAATTTTTGTTTAATTCCAAATTAAGAATATAAACTTTTCTTTTGTTATAAACTTTTGTTGTATAAAAACGCTGTTTCGTTCCTAGTTGTTGTGTCAACACTTTGTGTAATGCTAGGATGTTTATTTTTATTGACTGCTTCGTATATGAGCTAAAATAATAAATATACACCTCTTCTATTGGGTAACACTAAAATATATACTGTACGGTATGTAAGTAGTTTAACGAAGAGTATATACAATATAATTAAAGAAAAACAAATCACTGGTTTATGTGTCAGGACGTGAAATTGGTATAAGCGATATTGCAATGGTAAGTGGGTATTAGCGGAGGCGAGGTACAGCGGTCTGTAGCACCTTATCCTTCCTCTTCATGAGTCGGTAGCAATAAGTGGTCTCTTGGTCACTTTATTCCTCCAGTTAGAAGGGGAAATGGTGAAAGGTCTGCTATAGAAGTGGGGTTTTTTATACAGAGTTAGGTAAGGGCCCGGCTCTAAGCTCATCAGTCACAACGAACGGTATGGCGAGGCTTCATCTGCTCGCTATAGTCGCGCCTATACTCGCGTGTTATTTCGCGCCAGTTTCGTCTTATAATGAAACTAGATTGCATCTTTTACTTGATGTTTATAATCCTGAAAGATTAGTAACAGAATTTAAACGGTCTCAGGATTCTCAGTGTAAAGCTGACTTATCAACATTTTTTGATGGCATACAAAATGGAACTCTCTGGGCATTGCAAAGTAAGATTATTATTTTTGCAGATATTAATAATGATTATTATAGTAGCCTCCCCCTTCTTAATATTGTCCCTTTTATTTGTAAATTTAAAAATAAAAAAGTTGTAAAAGGGGTTTTCCAACTGCCATACAATCTTGCAAAGATTGTTCTCTACAATAGTAATTAAATGTGTGTGTATTTTAATTACATTCATACATAAATACGCATTAAACTGAATTACGAAGGAGGCGTAATTAAGTAATTAATTAAGCGTTAAAATGAATTACGAAATATAAAGAATAGAGAATAATTGCGAAATGATTAAAACTTTTAGTAATTCCTCGTAGATGTTATCTATCTTTTATGACTACGATAAATTTTTCTTAAATTCTTCTCAAATGCTCCAAATTTTCCTGTAGCAGCTTAAATCCTTTATAAGGGCTTGAACTCAAAAATACAGATCATTTAAGATATATGTAATTGGTCTAACTTTTATAGCCACTAACAAAGCTCTGGCCCTGAGTAATTTATGCGCCTTTGGGATGAATTGAAAATCCTTAAGGCTATGTTCCCCATACTTCTCTTAATTTCTTATAATTGCTCCGTCCCAACAAAACATTATGGGGAATGTTTGTACGGAAGCAAAAATTTTGATTTTCGAATAATGTAGCACAACAAAATATTAAACAATATTCATTTAATAAAATTATTCCCAATAATACAAAATTAATTTCAAATTAGTAAAAAATGCTACTCTTCCCCATAGCAGTTAGTTGGTACCTATGGCGAAAGCCGAAGGTACCAATGCATTTAACTCCCGAAGCCAAGGAAGTTATGATCATTACCTATTACCTCCCTCGGGTTCTTCTCGGGAGATAGTTATTGAGAGGGAAATAGCATTTTACTCCCAAGGTGAATAAAAGATTTTATCTTTAATCCTCGATGTTATTTAATTATTGTTATCATACGTTTGACTACTCACTACAAATTTTAGGGGTGTCGCCCTCAAAAAATATTATTTTTACTGCTTCAAACAACTTATTTAAGCCTAAAACTGTTTTTTCTGTTTGATCTATTGCATTTTTTTCTTGGTGACGGGCCCTGTTATAAATTTTATAAATACCGTTATAGGGAAAATATTTAGAAAAATTATCTGTTGCCCCAATAATTTTGAGGATGCCGCTCCACAAAAAATGTAAAAATACCCTCTGTTGTAAGATTGAAGGCTCTTACCCCAATTATAGAAAACAATTTTTACTTCCAAGGAAGAATAAGTAACTTTTTACTAATTACATTAGTTACGAATTATATTAGAGTATTTTAACTGTTTGTGTGATTTAAAATCTTTTAATAAATTATTAAAAGTATAAGTTTAGTTCATACTTCTTAACGTTATAGCAAATTTTTCTGAAAATATACCTTAAATTATTAAGAAAAAACATAGTTTACCTATCCAGAGTGGAGCCCTTTATATGATTGCGCATGCGCAAAATTATATAATATCGCACAAATTTCAGTTTTCTTGAAATAAGTAGTTCCCTGTGGATCGTGTGCCATACATAAAGAAAACATTTTTAAAGATGATAAAATGTCCTATAAAGCGGGTGTTCACTAAATCATTAAAATAGGATAACAACAACCAAAGTTATGGCTCTTTCAAAAACACCAAAAAATGGGTTAATTTATACAAAGACAAATTGAAAAGCAATTTGCAAAAAAAATTTACAAGCAATTTTTTATGAATTAATATTTACTTTTTGTGCATTGTTTAGGCGATTTAACGAATGTCATAACTTGAGTTGAAGAAATCCAATTTTGACAAAAAAAATACCCGTTTTATAGAAAATTTTATCAGCTTTAAAAAATGTTCTCTTTACGTATTGCAGACGACCTACTAGGAACCACTTATTGCAAGCAAACTGGAATTTGTGCAAAGGGCCCCCCTCTGGATAGGCAGATTATGCTTTTCCTCTATAATTTAAGATATATTATCAGAAAAATTTAGTTTGAAGTAGTACAAAATTAATCACATTTTTTAGGCCTGACAAAAATTTCAACTGCACCAGCAATACGTGTCGTATCCGCACGTCATGACAGTTCATTATTTTCTTATCCGCCTCAACTTAGCGTAAAGGTCACACTACTTTATATCTATTACTCAATATGACTTGATGCCTACAGGTTTTTTTATTCAAGTCACATTATTATCGAACCAAGTCAATGATTCTGTTACAACTTTCTTCATACAACCTTGCTTAGAAGAGGCCACGTATAATTTTATATCGATTGTGATTGCCCTTCACATAAAATACGTTTTAATCGGTCTACATTTTAAGGCTAATGACTATTCCAGAAATTTATTTGTATATTCTATTCTACTTATAACCTTAATTCTTTTATACTGATTGCAACACTTGTATGCCTATACCAAAACTTCTATTTGAGAAGTCAAGGTAAAATTAATTGCCTTTTGGTTTGTCTTGTTTGAAATGCGTATTATTATTGCTTTCAGCATTGATGGTATCAGAAATTTTCTTTTGTCAAAACAATATGGATAGTGTTATATATTTGTGTATATTATAAGTTAGGTTAACTTACCAACATGAAAGTGCAATAATGGAATATTATAATACCTATAAGATATAATTGTAAACTTACTAATAATTTAATTTAAACTTACTAATTATCGTAAACCTATAATTGTAAACTTACTTAAATGTTTACAATGCAAGTTGCCCACACACAATAAGTTCAAACATTTTCGGTACACTAATACATATAAAAAAAGACTTCTATTTTTGCTAACAACACGTAAAAACAGTGCAATGGTTAATTAATACAAATTAAGCAAAACAAGTCCCAAAGCAAGGCACTTGTGTCGAGTGCTGCAATCGCTACATTTACAAAACGTTTCCTTAACTGATCAGTTTAAAATCCTTTAGCAGATAAGGATCACTGTTTTTCCTGCATATTCGATTAAATTAATTGCGCTAAGAAATCCAAGTTGTGATATTTTATATTTTTACCCAGCTATTTGTTTACTTTTTAAATTAAAATGAACTGGTTTATATTTCCTTATTTATACCGCTAGCTATATAGGTACGCTTAGCTATATAGGAAAATTATTGTGTTTGTGAAAAATCCGTAACCGGGATGTCACCGGAATTATTCATTTTAGGGGGTTTAGAACCTCCAGAGTGGTTTTCGCTAAGTTCCCTGTTTGTATGTGTGTGGGTGAGAGTGTGTTTGAGTGTCTGTTATCATCATAGCTTCTAGTGTATTTATGCTGCAGAGTTTAAACTTTATAAAAAAATCAGTCTATAGGTGTAGTTGAGCTATTCGGAAAATATTTTTTTTTTATAATATCATTAACCCGCAATAATGACTCAGAATAATTTTGGAACAATCATAAAATGCGGAAAATGTTCCAATTTAAGATATAGCACGCATGTAGCTTTTGTATAAAACTAACATATGTGCTAAGTTTCATCTCATTATTAGCATTAATTCAATTTTTATCGAATTACTCGTATACGTTTTTAAAAAATCATAAAATAATCCAATTGAGTTGAAATTTAGAACGAGTATGCCTTTACAAAATGAATGCGTACACTAAATTTCGTTTCATAACAACATATATCCATGAATTTTGTGGGAGCATAAAAGTTAAGCACCACGCTGATGCGAGGTACCCCGCATTAGCGTGGTCAGTGCTGTATGGGTGACCGCTGAGAATGGAACTGATGCATTTGTTATCTAAGGACAAGCAAAGCGAGTCCGAAGACGTGTTGTAGTATAAATTTGGTGAATAGTATATTCCGAGGACGAGCGAAGCGAGTTCGAAGCAGAGAGGATATGCGTAGCAAATCGATATCATGAGGAAAAGTTCCGAGGTACCCCGCACCCGACTTTTTTATTTGAATATAATAACAATATGTTATTTTTTTCTTGACATTTTTTAGTTTTAATTATAAATTAGGTATTTCGAATAGCTAAATTTATTATAACTATTATAAATTACAAGGCGAAGGTCCGTTTGTACAAAATATGTAGTATTTTTACTTGAACAATTATTATTCAGAGTACATCCTACCAAGTACCACGTTAGGTCAAACCATTATTTTAAAAAGAAAGAATCTTTTGTCCGTAAATGATCTTGAATATGACGGTATTTAACGAAAAAGTAACAAAAGCAAAAGAAGCAAATATGCACATCCGGTATGAAATTTTAGGATTTTTTAAAGACTTCTACATCTGAGGAGTGTTAGGTTTCTGAGGAGATGTCCATTTCAAAATACGGCGGCACTGTTGCCGCTTCGTGGCCACACTATTGTTGTTATGTATAATTTCTTGTTTTATTATTATTTCTTGTTACCTAGCATTTTGCCACGTATTTAGCAAATTATCATCGCCTCGCTATGTATGCTTTAAAATTTATTGTTACATAAAATTTTGCCAATAAAATCTTGTAGTTTTGCGTTGGCTGTTGCGTAGCGTAAGTTTAGCTGGTGGCTAAACCAGTTTAGCTGTCTTTTAAAATCCTTTGACATAGAAAACTATAGTGCAACATGTAAGTGACATGCTTATATAAATTACTCATTTAAAGTGACATAGGAGGATCCATAAGGACTTTACCAAGTATTCTATTAAATGGCTTTGAAATCCTCGTTGAATTTTTAAAATAGTTTAGCAGAAGTGCACACCTAATAACTCATACAATTATGTACTCTTATCAGATTCTGTTATATAATTCCTTCTTGTACAATGTATTATTTTCATATGTTTATCTAATGTTTAACATTCTGATTGATTAAATATTTATTTCATCAGAATAGAATAAGTCGTTGATTAAATGTTTTCCATTCTCTATACTCTCTACTACTCTTGTCAAATAAGACAAGAGAAACTAAAGTATTATCATCTAAGTATAAAGATTAGAAAGCATAAAGCTAAGAACATAACGAACCTAGAGACAGATTTGTTAACAAATTTACGTTTAGTTATCGTAAACACGAACATTCACAATGTTGCATTGTTGGAAGTTAAGACAAAACATGATTTTGTAATCGCTTTTTCTATAAAATTTATTAAAGGATAGCGAATGTTTATGAGAAAATTATGCATATGAGGTTGTTTTATTGGATTTTAAATGTAAAATGATTTTGAGGGGATTTTTACAACCTCTCTCCCCCATTCTTAAAGTCCAAGCTTAAAAACGGTTAAATATAAATTTAAGTGTTTAGATTAAACACGAAAATTTTCTTCAGCTCAGGTCCATAGATTAAACTAAAACAGTTTAGTCGCTAATAATTATTATTGATAGTATGCAAAACCCGCTTATTCTATAACATTTCAACTGGAAACAATTTAATAGTTATGCTTATAACCTGCAATCAGGTCCCCCATGAAACAAATATTCTTTTGCCTCTGCACTAAGAAATAGGTGTCCTCGTATTCTTGGAATACGAATACGCATGATTAAAAGGTTAGCATGATGCAGGATTTATAAAATAAGTTCTATCAGCTTTTCTTCAATAAAATGTTATTCATACCAAGGCCATTCAATATCAGTAAATTTAGTGAATTATGAGGAAACTATCTATAAGATAAAGGTGAACGGATGGGGTAGGAGAATTATTGCGTGGTCCAAGCCAAGAGGTTGGATCTCTGAGCTGGATACAACAAAACTTGCGTAATTCTCGTTCACTCCCTCTAACTCAACGAATGCCGTGAAAAATTGAATCTAACGTGATACCAGTCCTTGTTTTTTAACAGTTTTTTATTAAGATCAACAAAAAATAACACTCAATATGTTTTAAACGTTTCCTGGGGAATTTGCAAAAAAAGTAGAATTGCGTAAAATTGTCCTGAAGTGTCACTATAAACGACAAGTATTTGAGTCAGTAGTGGACTGAATTGGTAATTGATACCACCTGCAGTCACATATCACCCACTGATGAGAAATATTGATTCTATCAGTCACCTGTTTCTATAAAATCTCGTAATAAATTAGCTCTATGCTTTTTAATAATATAATTATATTTTACTTGGGCTTTACCTGATTTTTACCTTTCTTATTAAAATAAGAACTAGGTAGACATTAAAATGTCTATCTATTAATTAGTTTACACGCGAAGTTTGGCATGAGGTTCAACCCCGTGTTCAAACTTCTAAAGGATTCAATCCCCCAGCAACTGACGTGCAAAGTCTAAACAATAGGTTAAAAAATAACGTGCGAACAGTTGGGGTTGAACACGGCGTGGAACCCCCTGCTAGAAACTGAATCCGTAACTGAACAAAGTATATGTATAGGAATATTAGACCTAGTAAAATAATGTTTCTATAAGTCTATGGTCACCACTTTGTTACAACCGTCAATTTCATAAGTATCTGTTCTAAATCAATATTAAATAGCAAATTTAAATTTTATTAAATCTATTTTCAAATAGCAAACGTCTAATGTACCACCGACTTAAGTTTAATTATTCAAAAATGGTTGCACACGAATGTGCAACGTTTGTCATTAATAACAATATTAAGTCATTAATCACAATATTCCAGTGCTGAGGGCATAAAAACCTTTTACAAATGCTCAGTTACTTTGCATTTTATATCTAGATACATTAATGATGTGCTATTGTATATTTCTTCTTCTATAAATGGAAAAATGAAGGTTTCTTTTGAACTATTTCAGTGTCTATGTCAAATCAACTGACTCTTGTATTACTGGTTTATAACACGTATATTATTATTACGTACAAATATTTCTATAAAAATAGAACGGTACATGCTACTGATAAAGTAAGTTATAGTATCAATGAATCTTAAAACTTGCTTTTTTTAAATTTAAAACAAGTAATTATTAAAGGTAACTTACTTCTTTAGTTGTTTTACGATATATATTTTTTTACTATTTATATTTAAATAATAATAGAATTTATACACTTATCATAATGATAGCTACACATGCCAATGGTTAGTTTTAAGAATAAATGAAAAGGATTTTACTTCTCATAATAAATAACTAACTATGAGAACTACTTATTTAAGTAATAAATAATTTCTAGTTAGACCATGTTTTGAGGCTTTTAAAGCCATAACGTAAAAACATAATGTTGGTATATTTATTCCTTTTCCTAATTTATACCGTAGGTATATAGGAATAGTTCAGTGTTAGTATACCATTTCAAAGGGAATTTAATGTCTTTTAGAATAGTGAAAACCGCATCTCTTTAGCTTTAGTAGTTTTCAAGTTGTAGATCGTATTAGAGAATTAGACAGTAAAGTATCGAATAATTCGATACATCGATTTTTCTAGAGAACTATTGAGAATTGACCCTATGCTTACATGACATTTTTTGTTCATCCTGGTCCATAGAATCAAGATTTTTATTTTGTCCCATTAAGATTAAGTAACCCTGTATAATAAAACGTTAAAAATACAAATAAAAACACAAACAATGTGCGGGAAACCGAAATAAATTATAAACTTTACTCACTCTTGAAGAAGGTTTCAAGGAGGTTACACAGAGCCCCTGAGAGCCTCAAAACATTCTTCAGGCTCCTCCATGTATTTTTAGGCTATTCCCTTTCTACTATATATCTCTATGGGAACAAGGTTCTTGAATAAAGGGATGACACACTACGTCGATTTGTCATATCGACGTAGTGTGTCATCTCTACGTCATTCCAATAAAATAATCCAACCGTAATATTTATTTCATTAAAATAACCTGTAAAGTATAGAACTTGAAACAAAATGAACGTTTGTATAAGCATTTACATTCCAGAAAAATATTTTCATGTTTTCCGTTGATAAACTACATTGTTCACAATAGTGTTTTTCATTTGTTTCTTCAAATACCGAAAGTTGAGAAGTGGAAACTAACAGTTAAATATTTGATTTATTTATGTAAGAAATTATCACATATGTGTCAGATCGTTTACCTACTCGAATATCGCGTGAACTCAGTATCTCATATATTGCTTAAGTATTTAATATAAGTTACTTCCGTTATAGTTAAAACCAGATCAAGAGAAAGAAGCAAACGAATTTAGAACTAAGCTTTCCTATAGTGATAGCACGTGTTTAACAAAAATTAAAAAAAGCCTCATAAGCGACAGTTGATAAATGATGATGATGATAAAATTCGCTAGCAAATAGTTGAACACAAATATACACAATTTAAATAAAGAGTCATGAAACGGTTAATAGGTTACTTTCTGATGGACATAATTTTCAAGGCACTTAGACCTCCAATGCAAATTCATGAGTCCCATATTCAGGCCTTCTGATAAAAAAGTAATTATCTTGGATTTGGTTTTATCGAATACCCACAGAAAAAATGAGCTCATGAGTTTGGGGTCGTAGAGGGGGGAGGTAGTGATTTCAGAATTTAGAGGATGGTAGAGGGTTAAAGGTCATCGCGTATTGTCCATATTCACGTATGTATACATGTCTGTATGGTATTATATATATATATATATATATATATATATATATATATATTATATATATATATATATATATATATATATTTATATATATATTAACAAAATAAAAATAAATTAAATCAATAGTATGGTTATAAAAACAGAAAGGATTATTAGGAATTAACCAAGGTATAGACTAACTCTGGACGACTCTAGAGGGTTCGCGAAACTGAGGCCTTGTGGAAAGAGTCTGAAGAGCTCCTTATAATAATTATGAAAATGGAAAATAGCACAATATGATATTTTATACAATATTCTACTTAATTATTGTGTATAATGTTATGCTGTAACATAATGTAAAATAATTACAATTTTATTTTACATTATGTTCTTACATTAAATTTATATTCTATAGAAGCTTTTTTTAATATAGTAATTTTGCGGTGGCAGTATCAAAAAAGTTCAAAATAAAAACTGTATCCACATCTAAATACTTAAAACATATTTTTAAATTAAACACTTCTAAAACATGTAACGATTAAATAACTTTATTTGGTTATTAAAAATTATAGGTGTCCGCGTCATTTAAGAAGATTTATCACATAAGAACGGAATGTTAACTTTTTAAATATTTCCTAAATACGACCTTCAGCAAAACATGGTTGTAAACAATTCGAATTATAATTGTATAAATTTATAACTTATAAATTTATTAAGCATTTAAATAATTACATCGTTTTATTGTCGTTGGCAAAAGTTAGTCCAATCATCTCAAATATAATTGACGCTATAAATACGTGTACAAGGTTTAGTTAAGTTAAACTTTTTAATTCTTTATATCTTCAGCAAATAAAGGCTGCAAGTTTTCAATGCTGCAATGAGTAAACATCGTGGACAGGCTTTCTATATATAAGTTTTTTCTCAAACTTTTCGATATTCCCTGATTATTTATATATATACATATATAAATATATATATATATATATATATATATATATATATTATATATATATATATATATATATATATATATATATATATATATATATATATATATATATATATATATATATATATATATATATATATATATAGTAAACAAGCAATATCTTAAATGGGTTAATCATATATCAGTATAAACGATAAATTATGTATTTTTTTACAGGAAGAGAAAGTTATTTAGTAAAAGTAATTTAATATTACCTTTTTAATTATACAGTACTATACACGCTCAATATATATATATATATATATATATATATATATATATATATATAATTCTTACACTCACTCAACTTTGGTAACTTTGATATGTATATATATATATATATATATATATATATATATATATATATATATATATATATATATATATATATATATTATATATTTATTTATTTATTTATTGTAAGGGGGTTGATGTCTCCCTAAAAGAATTTTACCAAGGATCGCTAATGGGCAAGCAGGAACAGTTTACCTATATGAGTAATTAAGCATGTAAAGCTAAGTAATTTTGTTTTGTTAATTATATCTCATCATTAACTATAATGTTATGATATGTTTATATAATGATGATAATATAAGTATTAAGTTTTTTTATAATTATATAAATTACAAGCAAAAGTTGTGAGTTGTAAGGAACTAAAATATCTCTTTTACAAAAATGATTTTGGCATTATATCAGTGAAATTTTGAACAAGTGACAATGTGTGCCTACATATTTTCATTATTCTCATAAATGAAAGATAAACAGAGATGTCTGTCTCATTAATACCTGTACTTCCGTCTTGAGACAGGTTTTCCTTCTTAATACTTACTTAAAGAAAAGAAGAAAAAAATGTCATAGTTGTATACAGACTTGACATTTCCTACCTCTGATTCACTCACGACTCCATGTTCTTTTTGTGTGTATTCATCTTAACTTTCTAATTGTGCAATAATGTAGAATAAATATTATCTGCCTACCAATAAGAGTATCTTGCTTACTCACTGTTTGAAAGAAATTTATTAAAAGAATTTACTGCGACCACTGTAACAGATTTTTAATCTTATAAATATATATAAATTTAAAAATCGGGTAATAGTCCATGAGCCGGATCTGAAAAAAATGTCACTCATTTTGAACTACTTTAAACTTTTCTGAAAATAAACCTTAAATTATGAAGAAAAAACAGAGTCTGGCTATCCAGAGTGGAGCCCTTCATATGACTAAAAGTTTGTCATATGAAGGGCATATGGTTTATATGGCTAAAATTTTATAAAAATCGCACAAATACCAGTTTTCTTGAAATAAATAAGTGGTTTCCTGTGGGTCGGGTGGTGTGCTAAACATGAAGAGAACAATGGTAAAGTTGATAAAATGTTCTATAAAACGTGTGTTTAATCAACAAAAAAATCAACGAGTGGATAGATCACAACAACCAAAGTTATGGCTCTTTCAAAAACACCAAGAAATGTTAATTTAATTGAAAAAATATTTACTTTTTGAGCATTTTTTGGCTATTTAACAAACGTCATTACTTTAGTTGTATAGTAATCCGATTTTAACGAAAAAACGCTAGTTTTATAGCAAATTTTATCTGTTTTAAAAATGATCTTCTCTTTTAAACACTGATCTCTTCATATTTTGCACACGACCTAAACTAAACCACTTATTTCCAGAAATCTTAAATTTGTGCGATTTTATAAAATATGGAGCATGTGCAATCATATAAAGGGAGAGCCCTTTATATGATAGGAAAAGCGTATTCTGCCTATCCAGAGTGGAGACTCTGGATAGGCAGAATACGCTTTTCCTTTATAATGTAAGGTATATTTCAGAAAAGTTTGGTTTGAAGTAGGACAAAGTGAGTCATATTTTTAGGCCTGGCTCTTGGAGAAGTACCTCGTAACTTTCCACACCATATGATATTCGTTCATCCTCACAAATGCGGACTCGCTTAGCTTGCCCTCAGAATCATGTGGATATCACCTAATTTATATTAAAATGCACATTTGGAATCTCTTAGACAATTAGAACATGCGTTTTATTTCCAGTGTGCATCATTCCGGTGCTGACATTGCTCAATGTTGCTTAACATTAGTACTATATTAGCACAGTATATATTACAGATATATTAGCCGTATTGAAATGAAACTGAAGGGATCCACTCCGACCAAATTTTATCTAAATTAGATAGTATTTAGATTTTTAACTATTTTTTAAAAACGTATAAACATGTATTTTGATAAAAATTGAACTAATAAAAACCATCAACTCCGTCTTTTCCACAATATTTTTACTTTATTAAGGCAGAACCGGCTTTCAGCTTACGCCATCATCAGTGCCGGAAAGATATCGAGCCGTCAACTGTCCAGGGCCTCTGTTAAGAGTTTGGAGACGACTCAACTAATATAACTTAACTTGAACTAATATAAGATTAACATTAAAAATGTAACACGATGTACTTTTCAAATTCAAGAGATGTTAAAAATTATGGTATAACTAAAGCGCGATTAGCAATTTGATGAATATGTGTTATATGCTTTATGGAGGTATCTGGAGATAAGATGCTTGAGTTTTTAAGGAAAATTTATACAAATCTAAATCACATAAGCAATGTTATAGAATAATACTGCTCACAATTTATCTTTTAATACGAGGAATCATTAGTTACGGACTTGACTATCTAATTTATTAATTTATTTGTTTTATGCAGGTTCTATGGCATTAAAGTGTATTATATTTTTTTTTTTTTTTTTTAAATACCCTTTATTATTTATATTTACATACATATTACAAGTACAATTATTATTTGATAGGTAAGCCCTCCACTAAAGATCAATAAAAATATTCATCTTGTGCCGTGGAGGGTAGATATGGAGGTATATTTATTTATTACTTAAAAGTTAAACACTGAGATTCCCTAAATAATTTTTGAAACAATTCTATTGTACATAACTCTACGTAATCAAATCACAATAACTATATTTTGATGAATAATAATAGTAGGTTTATCTTTAACTTGTAGTTAGTTGTTAGTTGCATGTTACATGACATTGTACACCGAGACCACTGACTGTAAGACAACTCTAAGACACAGAGCATGCATTCTTATTGTTTACTTTTAGCAAATTTCCTTAGGAAAAATATTTGAAATGTTATCTTCAGACGGCTAGTCCCAAATTATGGTTTCGTATATAAATATTTGAAATCTTATTAATACTTTATTAAAACGGTTATAAACGTATTATTAAAATCCATATCAGGAAAAAACATCGATCACGAGCTTTAGCTTTTATTCAGTCCTTATAATTTTGCGATTCAATATGCCTTAGGATAATTTTTTTCCCCAACGCATTTACCAAAACTGTTTATGGCCTTGGGATGAGGTACGGAAGAGAATCATGTTAAATGGTTTTAAGCAAATTCTAATTTATTATCTTCGTATATTTTAACTTTTTTTATTTTTACAGTAGGGATAGAGGAAAAGTATTGAATTATTCATTTCAGGTGATTTTAAGACCTCCTCAATAGTTTTTACCCAGTTGTCTATCTGTACGTGCATGTGTGTAACAAAAACATATGTGTGTAACACACTTGTTATAATGTGTGTGTATCTTCGTAGCTCCTGGTGAGATTATGCTAGAGAGTTGAAATTTGACAAAATAATCAATCTTTCGAACCTAGTCGTGCTATGGCAAAAAAATATTTTTATGACGTCATTTGACCCCGCAAAAAAATTAAAAATTCATTAAATGCGAAAAAATAATTCAATCGATTTTAAATTTAACACGCATGTTAAAAACAAGAAAAATTAGTCATATTTAACACCAAAAAATTGGCTGTTTTATCTCATTATTAGCATTACTTTAATTTTATCAAATGAAATGCTTACGCTATTTAATTAAAATAGTCCAGTTGAGTTCACATACGGCCAGTACATCTACGGTTTTTTTGGATCACTAATGTTAAGCTGCATCAAGCCAGGTCAGTAACTGTAAGGTGCAACATATAAGAGGTAAAACGGATGTTTTTACTGTCCAAGGATGAGTGAAGCGAGTCTGAAAACGTACTGAAATATAAATTTGTTTATTTTCGTATACTGAGGATGAGCGAAGCGAGTCCGAAATGTGTAGGAAAAGTCCCGGTACCTCGCACCTATTTTTTATACCTAAAGCAGGAAGAAAAAAAGGTTGTATTCTAGATTTGCAGACGAACTGATTAAGTGATTATTGGCTACTACATTATCTAACACTGTTTAAAACCGCAAATAAACGTTTTGGATAGAGAAAATGCAATAGGATTTATAACTCAGATTTAAAAAAGACTAAATCCAGGAAAGTATTAAAATAAAATGCAGCGGTAATTTCACTTATCAATAATAACTCTATTACAGTGTTTCAATCAATGGTCTCTCGTTTTAGATAGAGTGCCTGTATATCACTTTAATATACAGGCACTCCAGTTTTAGTTATTGGAATAAGTCAATCAATCTAATAAACCGCACCTACTCCAAATGATGTAATACAGTGTGCACATTTTAGGAAACACTGATTGTATTACTCATATATAACTGCTAGTACGAACGCTATGCATTTTAATAATACAATATAAATTGAATTTTTACTACAAAGATAACATGTTTAACAGTTTAAGTATAATCATCAGTAGGCGCAGGAATGAGATTGCTAAAGCCAGTCAGTGATTGCATTAGTTTGTATAGTATAAGGCCAGGTTAATATCAAAAATTAAAAATACAGAACAATGTCAAGGATTTCAGGTTATTCCTTAATATTTTGTTTTTGGTATTTGGTTTCACATGTACCCGTACCAGCAAATATACAACGATTTAACATGATTAAAATTATTTTCAAGGAATAAAAATAACGATAGATCCGATTTGATGCATAGACGAACGTCTTATGAAAATTATTTTATGAAAGCCCAAGTAATCTAAAAGATATCTATAAGTTAAGTTTTAACTCTCTACTTCGCATAAACCCTCTTGTCCACGACATGGAGAGTTGAACAAGAAAGCACGCATTCAAAGCAAATTCGCTCGGCTTGAAGATCTCCGCGCAAGGATTATTTTGTTGTAAAAAACAGGTACAAGGTACCTCGAAACTATTCCTCATCACATCGGATTTTCTACGCTCATCCTCCCAGATTCGAACTCGCTTTGCTCGACCTCAGAATATAAAATGCACCACCAAATTTATACTACAACATGTCTTCGGACTCGCTTCACTCGTCATCAGACAGTAAATGCATTCGTTTCATACTCAACGGTCACCCATACATCACTGACCACAATCTATGCTACTTGAGTTTTATGATCCAACAAAAATTTTGGGTATACTTGTCGTATTGAAACAAAACTTTGTGTACTTATTTATTAAGTAAAGGTACACTTTTGTACTAAATTTCAACGCAATTAAATAATTTTCTGATATTTTACTATTTTTTTAAAAAAAGTACATAAGTAATTTTATAAAAATTGAACTAATGCTGATAATGAGATGAAACTTAGCACATATGTTAGTCTTATACATAGCTACATGCGTGCCAAATTTCAATCAGATCAAATAATTTTTCCTCGTTTTATGATTTTTCGAAATTCTTACCGAGTCATTATTGCGGGTTAATGACGTCATAAAAATATTTTCCGAATAGAACAACTACAGCAGTAACTGATATTTATACAAAGTTTAAACTCTCTAGCATAAATTAACTAGGAGCTACGATGATAACAGACACACAAACTCACACACATACAGACTGAAAACTTTAAGAAAACAACTCAGGAGGCCTTAAAACAATTCCGGTTACTTCCTGGTTTCGGATTTTTTCGCAAACACAATATTTTTCCTGTATACCTACGGTATAAACGAGGAAAATTAAAAATTACCCCCGGTACCAGTACGAACCTGGGAATCGTGGCAATGAGAATTTGAGTAGACGTATTGACTCCGGGCCGGGTTTTATACGACTCAACGCCCCATAAACATGGAAATCGACGTCTTACTAGAAACTTTTTAGCTGACCATTTTAAAGTTACTTAAGTGGTCATATCGACTTTGGATTAATTTCATTTAAAATAAATTGCCTTCTTAAATACATTTAAATAATATCCCTGTTAAGAAAATTTTGCTGAGTCAGTAATGCTGGTTTTCTATAGGATTCTCCGATGTACATATAACTTATATACGCATACGAATATATTATTTTCTTCTCCTCTTTACCATGCATCGGGCTCAAAATTCCTGAAAAGTATTTCATACATTTTTTTAAACTTTAAATATTTTTTATCAATTAAATTAATGAAGACTTTAGTCCTTATAAAAATTTATTGAAAATAAATTGTTGAAGAGCTTTCGCCCAGGGATCCTGAGCTTCTTCAGTTCTTTAAAATGACAAAAATGAAAAAGTTGGAAAATAATTTTCATTTTTGTCATTTTAAAGAACTGAAGAAGCTCAGGATCCCTGGGCGAAAGCTCTTCAACAATTTATTTTCAATAAATTTTTATAAGGACTAAAGTCTTCATTAATTTAATTGATATTAAATTTGTAATAGTCCAAAAAGCTCTAACGTTATTAAATATTTTTTGTACATCACATATCTTTAAAGATATTTTCTGTAATGATTGAATTTGCTTAATTAAACTAAATTTAAAATTAAGTTAGTTTCAATATGGATTGAATGAACATAGTCATATGGTAATTACTTTAAGGTGCGGACCTTAAATTTACTAATGATTTAAAAACATTTTAACACAGACATTTTTTATATTTTAGAATAATGTTTGTGATGGTTAAGCAGAGCAGGGTGTTAAGAAAAATCAATTCTCATCAATCAATTTTTTAACTTTAAGAAATCTACTATGTTGCATTATTAACCCTAATTCTACTATCTAAAATAGTATTTAAGTTCGTTCAGTTTTTTCTTTTGATCTAAGGTAATGTTATTACTCGGATTTTCTTAACATTTTTAACGCAATTAGTATTTAGTTCAACTTGCAACACCTCTAGCCGATATTTAAATCTAAATTAGATATGTGAATTGCAATAGTTTAAAAACAATTAAACTTAAGTTACTTAAGTTTTCTGCATTCAATATAATCAGATAACATTTCTTAACTTCTTTTCTCACATCTATTGGACATCAGTCAAGAAGTAAGTATTGACGTTTAATTTACTTAGATCACTGTACCACACGACTTTGACTGCAACGATAATCCGTTAGGAAACTATATGTTATTTATATTTTTAAATGTGGTACGTGGCACGGGGTACTTTTCTCAAAACTTTGGACTCACTTCGCTCGTCCTCAGAATGTTTAATTTACCGAAAGCTCAAAGTTTTATCACGCCTGTCTTGCTACGTTCGACCTCAAAATAGAATCAAGGATGTTTAGAACAGTGTGATTAAGTGCTTTCGAAAAACAGAGAGTGGATTAAAATTTATAAGCCGTCAAAGTGTAAAAATTTAAAAGATATTATTTTCGAAATGGAGACTAATATCGAAATGCAATGTAGTGGATCATATACCACTTATGTCTTCTTTTAACTCAATCGGTCAATGAGTTTTTACAATTTTTGATGACTCAGCAAAATAGGATATCGTGGTCTATAAAATATCTTCCGGGCGGTACAGTTAAACCTTATGACTTTTTTTGTACCAAGTTTTAACTCTCTTGCGGCAACACAGAAAGTATATTACATACCTTCCTCTATAACCCCTTCTCATAAGCTCATTTTTTCTTTAAAAAATCGCTAAAAAATTACGAGATCTACTTTCCTCGTTAAGAAAATTCTAACTTATAACTAAAGATCCTAAAAGTCTAAAAATAAATCTCGGCCAAGTGCTCTATTGAAATACAATTTTATTGCTAAAGAAGTTGAAGCAAAGCAGGCAGATATTACAATAACGACTTGAAATAAATATTTTCATAAATATCCTATAATTCATTCAGTCACGCTACATTTTAAGTCTAAAAATACAATATTTAAGTATCTTACTAATTATAATAATTTTAGTAAGACTGATATGTTTACATGACTGCACTATGGTAATATGTACATTGAAGAATAGTGAAGGCTGTGTGCGAACCAACTCAATCTTACTTTTCTACTAATGTAATATTTATAAAACACTAAATTTCTTGGACTGATAATTAGGATTTGGTCAAGAATACTGATGATTGCAGTCTCTTATTGTTATGTTATTTAACAGTTGAACATTGTAATTGCATTATAATAATATCTGAATTTTGAGTTCAGTAGCATTGGCCATTTAAATTAACTTCATTTAATTCCTAGACGTTCTTGCTTACAGAGTACAAAAATAACCATGAAAAACACAGAGGTAAAATGTAATATAATTTTAATTTTATTTTTTACTAAATAAAAGGGGGTTATGAGCTTAGGCATTTATTTATCCAGTTACTTATTTGACAGTTCTAAAAGTAAAAGTTTAATTAGACATTGTTTTAATAGTCAGGCATTCCCTTAAAAGTTCATCTACCTCATTAAGTCTTTCCCTACCAGGGAATTCCATTCAAGTTCACTTTTCATAAAAGCGAATACGAGAAATACTAGTACTAGAGTAATTTTACTATAAAGGTTGCTCAAACTGTGATGTAAGATCAGGGACATAGAAACTGGTTAGCTCTGTAGGAATCTGACGAGAATCTTCTAGTTCCACTTTTTGACTATCGCAATATCTAACAGCCAGCACGGCACATCACTTTTATCATCTATTATTATTACATTTTTTCAAATATATATAAGAATGACATTTTGATTTATATATTGCAATTCGAGTGATTGATATCTGTTGCACTCATTTATTTGCTTTTCCCATTTATGATATTTAATAAAATTTCAAAGATTTAACTTAACCATCCTTTAAATAGTAACTTAAAAAAGTTCATAAAGGTTGCTGTAAATGTATTAATAATCTCATTTATGTTCAATTTTCTTTCCAAGGGATCTGATAAATTTACTTCACGTGTAACTCGACTAATCTTAAATTGACGCAAAATACACTATGGATCAAATGACTAGCTTGCATGGTAGTAATGGATATAAAATACATACTTATTCTATTAGCATAACGCCAAATAAAATATGCAATTCACTAATCAATGGCCATTCTATTAATTTGTATATCTTTCACAATTTGTGATTCATTTTTAAAAAAATAATTCCAATTTTTTCTTCACTGGCTAAAAGATGCACTTTAAATTAGTAATATTGCTAAACTTTATGAATTTTAAACATAAACACTGTGCACCAATTAATTTTTAAGCCTTAGCTAGAACTGGCTCATTTATCTTGTTTTTTGCCAATCTTTAGTAGCAACCAAAGTAATATTTATATAAAATAAGTTATATATTAGTGGCAAAATTACATGAAAATTGTTTGTTTTATAATAATTTACAATGACATTAATGGCAGTCATACTATATTAATTTAAATAACTTTTAAAATATTTAAAATTTTAATATTTTTTTATATTGTGTCTGACTTGATTGAATACCTCAACTCATTGAAGAAATTACGTAATGTTTGCATGTACGCTAATCTAATAACTTTTAAATATTAGTTAAAATTAAACCATAAATTTAATAACTTTTGAATATTAGTTAAAATTAAGCCATAAATTAATACAAGTTCTAGTTACGTGATTAATTACTATCTAAATCAAATTGAACTTTAAAGACCTGATTCAATGAAAACATGAGTTAAATGAACTGAAAACGATTAATGTCTTCCTACTAGAAATACATTAAGATGCAAAATACTCGGGGAATATGTAAAAAAATTTAATTAAAATTAAAGAAGATTGTACTTTCTTTTTATTACTTAATCCTTGTTATTTAAAGATTACGCCACTTTTAGCTAGTTTATTTAATATTAGATGTATTTATTGTACTAATGTGTAATTAGATACAGATGTAATTAACATTAATAGGTAAATGAAAGAAAACTGGACAATATATTATTATTTACAGCTGATTCTTACACATGGTTAAACAATACGTGTTACACATTCTGTCTATGTCCTTATGACATACTGTTTTCCTCTTACTTTATAACTTAACGCTTCTATGAGTACCAAACTACTTCCGTTTTAAAAATTACATTTAACAATATAATAAGGAAGATTAAAAAAAATACAAAGTGTTAAAAAGACAAAACCTTGACTTTATATTATGTTTTGGTTGTGTAAATGGCCTCATTGACATGAAAACAATATGGTTTTTGAGGCCCATTCATTGCAAGGTCTTGTTTAATAGTTGGGCCGTCTTAAGAATTATCAATATAGAGTTTAAACTATGTATCACGTATTATTCAATGTCATTCCTTGCGAAAGTATTTGTACTTAACCTCATTTATATTTATTGGACTTGTTACTTATTAATTAATTAAATCCAGATAATCATGCTTGACTAGTCTTATGTATTATATAGATGTTCTGGATAACATTATTAAATAAAGATCATTACTTTTATTATCTATAGCTGTACTTACACCTGCTTAAGATCAGTAGAAAACAAAAGATTTAAACAATTTTAGTTCTTGCGTAATCCTTTACAAGATCTAAATATTTTTATATTTATTGTTGTAGAGTAAAACAAATCATATATACCAATTTTCTTATATTTCGGTTATTTATTTCTAAGATTATTTATTAATATTGTTGTTCTATACGGCTAAAATCAGTTGACAGCGTGGGGAAATAATGCCAGGGAGCCAATGAGGTTAGTCCTGGATGTTAAACCACGCAAACAGTTTCATATTGGACCAACCTCATTGGTTTCTCAACATTATTTTCACGCGCTC
The DNA here is from genome assembly GCA_018340805.1 of Microvelia longipes. Lineage (NCBI taxonomy): Eukaryota > Metazoa > Arthropoda > Insecta > Hemiptera > Veliidae > Microvelia > Microvelia longipes. The sequence continues at coordinate 55,870,813 of JACMZG010000008.1, forward strand.
TCAACTGATTTTAGCCATGTGTTATACTATAGCTTTTTGTCTGTTAGATTTCCATGGTATCTCTTTCACATTTGTTTGTCATCTATTCATATTTTGGAAAAAAACTCAGCAGTATTGAATGCTATGAGTCACGATGTAAGACACGCATTTAAGTGCAGCGTAACAATGTTAGTACTGATTACGGTGAAATATGGTGAATTGTTTAGTTTTAGAAGTATATGCGTTTTGGTTATAGTCCAATGAATATTTTGATAAGGTAGTTATTATTCGTCATGAGGCCTTTACGGAAGATATGAGGACAAAATGTAAATAGCATGTTCAAACTTTTCTAATGACGTCAAGATAATAAGGAAAATACTAATACTCTAAAAATATAAAATTAACAATAAAAATATATCTTAACAGTAAATTTACTATTACATTACACTTATATATTACGTCGCATGGAAGGAGTGATGGTGCAATGATCATGATTGCATTGATCGTGATCATAATAAAACTTAAAAACAATCATTTTCGTGCAACGGGAACCTTCTAAAAGAAGAAATCACTATTATCCATAGCTCTTCTATAGACATAAATAAAGAGTATAGACATCAAGTGTTGCAAAATAGGGCGTATAGCGAGTGAAGAATCTAGTGAGAAGAATCTATATATATATATAATATATACATACATACATACATACATATATATATATATATATATATATATATATATATATATATATATATTATATATATATATATATATATATATATACATATATTTACGTATATATTATAGCAAACCTAGCCAGTGAAGCGTGCCTCGTTTTCTAGTCAAATGTATACATATATATTTTGCGTACATTTGCATGTATATTTATAACATTCTAGGGAGTGAAAAGAGCTTTTTTCTACATTCAAGATTATTATATTTATAGCCATCTAGCGATCAAAACGAACCCTTCTAAATGTACCTATTATTTTAAGTTACAATTAAGGAGCGAAGCGAGCCTCTGTTCCTTCATTTTTATATATTTATTAGCAATCTAGCGAGCTTTATCTTTATTAATTAATAATTATTTATTTATTATTATTATATGTAGAAATCGAATGTAGCCTATTGAGATTCATTGAATTTGATGTATTCTTCTAAGAGTTTCTAATACTACGCATAAGTAATTTATAAAATTAAATATAATGATCTGAATAATTACTATTATCCAACACTTAAATTGAGTCATATCTCACTTATATCTAGAATATTGATTAATCCACTTTTATAATTTTTTTTAATGACAACTATATTATTATTTTTTTAAAAGCATATTCTTAATTTTAATACTTTAATATCAAAATATGACAACAAAATAGCATATAATATGACAGCATTAGTATTTGGTATGCCTCATAAATTTTGAAATCACGTTCAGATAACAATTTTAATATTTGTCTTTCATTACATAATAAATGTGTTATTCGTTAAAATTATAACACAGATAATAAGAATAAGTCTATTCTTACTGTTTGTGCTATAGTTTTAACGAATATGATGATAAAATTATAACACAGATAATAAGAATAAGTCTATTGTTAATGTTACAGTTTTAACGAATATGATATTAAAACTATAACACAGATAATAAGAATAAGTCTATTCTTACTGTTTTGTGTTATAGTTTTAACGAATATGAAGTTAATACTATAACACAGATAATAAGAATAAGTCTAATAGTTTAACGAATATGAAGTTAATACTATAACACAGATAATACGAATAGTCTATTCTTACTGTTTGTGTTATAGTTTTAACGAATATGAAGTTAATACTATAACACAGATAATAAGAATAAGTCTATTCTTACCTGTTTGTGTTATAGTTTTAAACGAATATGAAGTTAATACTATAACACAGATATAAGAATAAGTCTATTCTTACTGTTTGTGTTAGTTTTAACGAATATGAAGTTAATACTTAACACAGATAATAAGAATAAGTCTATTTACTGTTTGTGTTATAGTTTTAACGAATATGAAGTTAATACTATAACACAGATAATAAGAATAAGTCTATTCTTACTGTTTGTGTTATAGTTTTAACGAATATGAAGTTAATACTATAACACAGATAATAAGAATAAGTCTATTCTTACTGTTTGTGTTATAGTTTTAACGAATATAAAGTTAAAACTTAAACATTTATTTAGTTAATAAATAAACGAGCTTATAGTATAAAATAAACACAAGTCTTTGTAGATTAATCGTTAGCTCTTCAAAATGTATTCTTCAAAAAACAATAAAGAAAGTATAACCTTTACGACTTTTCATAAGTAGATGTACGATGTTATTACTTCTTAACGTAGGCGATTCTAGGTGGGGGCTAGGGTCATCAAATTCTCTTCTTGTGTGAAATTAGCCCCTCCCTCCCAAAAAAAAAATAAAATTAATTTTTCCCTATGAATTAGCATTGGAGTTACACTACAAAGCATACCTAAAGATAAAAAAAAATAGTGCAAAATGCTGCATTAGTTAGGAAATTTATTATCGATTCGCACGGCAATACATTCAGTACCGTAGTAAGAACATGTCTCCATGAAACGCTTTCTGAAGATTTCTATACATAACATGCAGCCACTTTAATAAATACATTAAAGAGGCAAAAAATTAAAAAAAAAAACGGCTTTTATAAGAAAAAACAATATCGATGTTGTAACAAGTTTCAAAATTTTTAAATGAACGTGATAAACTAGTTTTACAAGATCAGTGTTAAATTACTTAACAGCTTCTGTGTATTGTCTCCAAATCACCCCAAGTACTCGACTCAACAACTTGCTATAGGAAACCAGTTAATATGTGAGCCGTTCTAATTTTTTAACTTATCTATTTATCTGAGTCAATGTAAATAATTATTTTCTCCAAATAGATTTATTTCCTTGTTTAAGAAATGTTTGGTGGGAGGTTTCGTCTAACATGTCACGAATAGTAACCTAAAATAAATGTAACCAAGTTTGACTCCAATTGAAACCAAATTATACAACTCCACACATTCCGAGTCCGAAGTTGTGAAGACAAATATTGAGGTACCCCATACCCTATTTTTGTAAAAAAAAAGTAATATCAACAGTTCGTATAAAAGGTCAACATATTAGGGATGTATTTTGCAAGACATTTTGAGACCAAATTACCCTAAAAACAATAGTTACATTTTAAACCCTTATTGAGTTATGGGTAAAATTAGCTGCTGCCATATATTAAGCTTTTTGGCTCAAAAGAAAAACTTTTTTATCCTTAAATATTTTTTCCAGTACCATTAGTTTACCTTAGTATACATAACCATACATAACCAGTTAGTATTGTCTAAGCAGCAAGCTACTGCTGGTATTTCTTTCAATTACTCATCCAGGTACTGTTTTCTCAGTATACGGAGAAAACAAGAAAATCTCAGTTTTATTTTTTTTTATTAAACTCATACGTTTATACAAACTGTTAGTGTCCTTTATAATTATAATAATTGTAATTACACGTTAACAATTAATAACCTTAAAAGAGATATGTTAAATACATAAGAAATATAATACATCTCTGTTAGTTGTAGAGACAAAAATTTTTATACAGAAGGCACTGGTAACGGACACGTATGTATTTACTATGTTTATATAATACATTTTTTAATACATGCTTATATTATACATAACCTGTTGGTGAATGTAAAACATAATGTATAATTTAAATAAAATAAAGGACAATTAATTATTTTATTATTATTATAAAGACGGCTAAATCTAAAGAATCCAATGCCTTCCGATTTTTGATATTCACATTCACATTCATATGCACACCAAAAAATATCACTTGTAAAGGGTTTTTTGTATATTTAAGGTGTTTTCTTGGTCATCTTAAATAATTGTTCATCAGAAATAAGTACGAAGTACATTGTTGTCTTAATCCTGAATTAATATAACAAGTAAATTAATAGTTCAAGTGTAAATATAGTTCTAGGTTGATTAATGAAGACTCCAGTCCCTTAAATTTTCTGTTTATTTACATTAAAATTTTAATGTAAATAAACAGAAAATTTAAAGGACTAAAGTCTTCATTAATCCACCTAGAATTTAATTCTTAACAGTCCAATAACAAATTTGTTAATGTACCTACTTATACTATTTATAACTAAACCAGTAAGACTATATAAAAAGCATTTATAATATGATTAGTCATAGTAATATAATATAATATTATTAGTATTTTTTTTTAAAAAGTATTCATTTAAAACTAATTTTACTGACATAAATGTAAACTAAAGGGTCATAAAACTCATAATGAGGTGCTAACAACAATAGTGTTAAGAATGGTCATAATAAACAAAGTTTATAGTCAGGCATAATAACCTTAGAATTGCTAGCATGGTACAGAGAACTAAATGGATGCTAGACCAGGATAGTGAAAGTATTCCTGTAGTTCTCCTCAACCTCAACATTATTTCTTCTTCTTAAGAGGTTTATTATTATTATATAATAACCAACCTTCTATACTCTATACCCAGGTTAAATATACCAAGTCACTACTCGACCCGACCTCTATTACGTCACATTCTTTCTGGTCCACTTAAATAATTTTTAAATAAAAAGTAACAGATTACACAGATGTTTTTTACGAAATTATTTAAAGCTTTATAAACTATAGATGAATTAAATATTAAAATTTTTGGGGGGCTGTATAAAATTGGCAGTACTCAGCCTGTAAAAATTTAAAGTGTGTTTAAATTTATATTTTGTCTTAAAATGTAAAAGGAGTCTGCAGCTCGCTCTAGCTCGTAAAAGGAGTAACATCGCGAACTCTAGTAATGGTTTAAGTATAATAATAATAATAATGCCCGTCTAGAGCCTTGTGGCTCATAAGGTAGAATCCTTGCTGGCACCACCTCAGGTGGTTATGGCAACCGTTACGTTCTAAGTGTAATCTCAAGTTGACTACAACTTTTTTATATTAACAATAATCTTAGTATAAACTGCGAACGTATCCTGGGATGAGAACCCCAGACCTCCGTGTAGTCAAAGGTCAGTATAATAACTGACTCCTTAACGACCTTTGTGCCTTAACGATGTGCTCGCTTCGGCGGTACAAACACTAAATATTTTAGAGTAAAAATCTAAAACAAAAGGGTGCATTGGATTAAACAATTTAAGATGATTGATGTCATCTAAAAAATATCGTTAATATTTCCTCTAAAACCCGATTAAACCGTTATTGTTAACAATTATTTGGTGTTAGAGCGTCATTATTTATTTATACTAACCTGAGATACTACAGAGGTCTTAAAATTACCACATTACGTGGTAATCCTCTGTTTATACAAGGTGCATAAAATTCAAATGTCAATATTCCTATGTTATCCTATCGGTAGTTTGATAAAAAGTCACCCTTCAAACCATAATATGATTTTTAACTGTTGTGGAGTTATTAGGAAAAATAGCGGCTACTGTTAGACGACTTTGTTTGATGAATTTTGCGGAATATTGTAAGAGGTTTATAAAAAATTGATTAAATAAAAGATAATTACAAATTTTAGGTATTGTGCGAACTTGGTAGAATAATGACACGTAACTAATTAGTGTATATTTTGTTACATTCCGGGAGCCAATTTCACATCATTCACAGTGGTCTGCATTGAGTTTTGATTTATTTAGCCAGCCCTATTATATTATAACCAAACCAATCTAATTCACATAGGTTAAGAACACCAAGGGAAGCTCAAATCGAACAAGAGGCCGAAGGCCTTTTGTTCAACCATGTGACCGCTTCGCGGTCACATGGTTGTTGTCCTATATGAGTTAGTCAAAACATCTTGAATTGAGCAAATATAAGCTGATTAGTTGCTAACTTTATCAACCAACATAATGCCAATATATTTTTCTAAATTAATAAGGAGATTCATATGATTTAGAATAAGGAGAATAGGATAGAATAAGGAGATGCAGTTCCTTAACACTTAAAGTCAATTGGTTTATTCTATAGTAAACAAACCTCTCGCTCTTTTCGCAATTCTGATACTTTTTAAATGACCCTGGGTATTTCTAGTTACACATTGATTTCTTAAAACACAGTAAATATTTCGCTGTTCACATACGTTAGTTTTGGGGTTATAAATCGACTTAAAAACTACCTTGAAAAATTTCTTACTAATTGCGTTCTAAGTTCGACGCCATTTCTTTGAATATATGGGGTGATTGCTATTAACTACATATCTAAGTTAAAACCTCTCATTGGAAATGAAACAAATTAAATTTATTTTAAGTATAATTGACAGAAATTTCTACTAAATCGTAAGTTGCATATTTATTGGTTAACATGAGAAAACATTATTACTTCTTTATTCATATTAGTTCATTATTAGTTCTTTCTTTCGGATTCTCAGAATTCAACTTAATCTTCTAATCTAGCTTGACACAAAATTATCCTTTTACCTTGAACTTGAATGATTTTTTACTTTTAATGACCTAGAAATAACTTGTTCTTTCTTGTAACAGTATAAATAAATAAATAATTATTTCAGTTAAAAAAATTAATTGAGAAATATTAAGATGGTGAGATAATATTGGTTTACACACTGTATCAGTTCATGAGGTGTGTAATAAGTTCCGCTAGTCTATATATTAACCAGGCATGAGATTACTAGTGGTATGGTGTGGACCACCAACACTAGTTCTTATATATTATTTATGATTGGAATATGATAATGCACATTTTATCATTAAGCGAATGAGAAAAAAAATTAGAACTATTATATTACTTATGATAATATTCTGTTCGGGTCAGTCATATCTACGGATGCGTCATAGAAAAAAGGAAGTGAAAAATAATTTTGTAAGAGGTAACGGTCTTGCAGCCCTTTTGCTTTATAATTACATCTGGTGCTCCCCTTAAGTTTCAATGCGTGACATGAGACAAACATTCAGAGATAAGTATTTTAGATATGACAACATTTTAATGCTTTAAAATAAGGCCCTAAATACTCAATAAAATTAACCTTAATACTAAATATTAGGTCGAATTGAAAGAGCTTAATTTTTTTTCAACATCATAAGATATTTTAGTTCCCGCCGGTACAAAAAGAGTAGTGAATTACGTTTAGTATCCTGCCCTTTGGCTTTGCGTATTAGTAATGGCCATGATTATGAAAGTTTGCCATAAATATTATCTCAAACTTAAAGAGTTAAGAAAGAACTAATTTCAACAATTAGTCCTAAAAATTGTTATTAAATTATGCAAGCACATTTTTGTTAAATCAACGTACAATGTCATCATTAGTTAAGATTGACGATTGAAGCATTGGTACTACTTACATTTGAAAAGTTATTTTATTGGACACCACCAGATGTTACAAGAAATCTTGGGAGATGAATTACCCTTTATCTTCTACTACAGAAGGTTGTGAACCTTAAGCTCTTTTACCTTCTGCTACAGAAGGTTGTGTACCTTAAGCTCTTCTATCTTCTACTACAGATGGTTGTGAACCTTAAGCTCTTTTATCTTCTGCTACAGAAGGTTGTGTACCTTAAGCTCTTCTATCTTCTACTACAGATGGCTGTGAACCTTAAGCTCTTTTATCTTCTACTACAGAAGGTTGTGTACCTTAAGGTTTTCTTTAATAATAAGAAACCCACAACTGCAAGAGATTTAATGTACATCAATACAGAACATTACGACAATACAAATTTATTAACATACTTACTCTTACAACGAGAAACAAGCATTTAATTGAAAAAATCGTGTGCGGGGTACCTCAGAACTTTTTCTCACGACATCAGAATCGCTAGACTCATCCTCACTACTTCGGGCTCGCTAGACTCATCCTCACTACTTCGGGCTCGCTAGACTTGTCCTCAGAATAGTAAAAAATCACCAAATGTACTGCAGCACGTCTTCAGACACGCTTCGTTTGTTCTCAGACACTAAATATATATAGGTCGCCCATTAGGTACTGACCTTGCTCAATGATGCTTAACTTTTAACTGTTTTTTTTTAATTACTTAACTTTGATGATCTAACAAAAATCGTATATATACTTGTTTTATTACAACGAAACTTACTGACTTACTCATTAATTTCGTAAAAAGATATACTCTTATCAAAATTCAACACAATTGGATTTTTTTTACTATTTTTGAAAAACGTATTCAAATCATTCGATAAAAATTAAACTAAAATAAAACTTAGCATATATTTTTTCCAAATCGATTAAAACATTTTTCGTGTTTTATGATTTTTTTTAGTCATTATCGCGAATAAACAACGTCAAACAAAAATTATTTTCAGGATGGCTCAAAAAGACCCAAAGATTAATTTTCGTACCAAGTTTCAAATCTCTAGCATAAATACGCAGGGAGGAAGGCACACACAAATTCTGGTAAAAACCCAGTTTCAAATTTTTGCAAATACTTCTCCTTTATACCTACGGAATAAATGAGGAAAAGTAAAAACTGAACATACTTTCTTCCACTTATTATAATTACAAAATTACATACAATTTATTCGATAAATTTGCAACGTAAATATAGAAATCAAAATGAAAGTGTATCCCAAAAAGGAACTTGATAAATATATTTGAATAAAATGTAATTGTTTTGCTGTGTGAATAAACAATAAAACAATGGAAACTACGATTTGAAAAGTAAAGCAACAAGAACTACGATTTCATTCAAATAGTAGTTTAATGAATTTTCTCTTATTTATTGTGAATCACAGGACTACAGGACTAAACATTTATAATCATCTTTAATGTTGTGTGTGTAGGTTGATCCAACACCTTTATGAATAATATTTGACTAAAATGTCATTGTTTGCTTCATTTATGTACTCTCTCTTTAATTAGAGCATCATTTTCTACAGAATGGCAACAGTATTTAAATTTTGGAATTATTTATTTGTGTCAACTTTCTTCAAAAATGGACTAAAACTTAAGGATTATTTGTTTAGTTATTAAATAATATGATTGACATTATTTCAATTCTATCAAAGGAGTTATAATTATTTTAATTTAATTTTTAAATAAGCCAAAACTAAAGATAAATATTTTAAAAACATTGATTAGTCTGAAATTTAAAAATGCTACTAACCTTTAATTAACTCATTAAAGGTTTTAAGCTCTTTATAATGATGTTTTAAAATATCGCTACATTATTTGACGCAAGTTGTTGAAATATAATTGCAAAAACACATTGGATTTATTGACAGGGATTAAAAGTGAAAAATACTCAAACAGCAACCTTCTCACACTGTCATTTTACTTAACGATTTGGCATTGAGAGTGCCTGTGACTTTTCAAATACAAAGGAAATTTGCTAAATAATCTAAAATATTATTTCAAAAATGGCATACTTCTTTAGAAATATTTTGTAAAATAATATTTTAAATAAGTATTATTATAAATTAATTCTAATACCATTATTATACAAAAGGGCTTTCAGCTCCACTCGGCTAGAATCATTTGGGCCACTACGCTGCCTCGGAATCATTGTTTTCAGATGGCCGTTGGCCTTGCGCAGTAAATTTTCAAAGAAGAAGACGCCTCTTGGAATCAGGAGGACAAACGAAATTGATCCCCACTCACCCCTTCCACGCTTTTTATGCCGCTTTTTATTATAGAAACTTAATTTTTGTAAAAAAATGAATTGTTATTGAAAAATGAATTGTGTTATGTCTTATCTCGTAGCCAAACTTGGTCTCTAAAAATATTTTTGGGAGCTCATTGGTTGAGATCTGGTTGGGTTAAATACTATAATAGATAGAAATATGAAATCAGGATATTCATCAGACCCCTAATGCTATGCTTTTGTGAATAACTTAAAAATGTTTTTATCTATTTTAATTCTTGAGATTTCATGGTCGCCGTGGCGAGGCCAGTAACTATAACAAAGTTACAATGAATACAATTCGATTCAGAGAGCAGTTTCTTCTATAACCCTATATATAAAGAACCCGAAATCTTTATTACAAATAAGGTTATGAAATAACCATTTATAATTCGATTTCTGAGCTTAGTGAAAAGAATTATAAACATGATTAATGTGTTTAATATATTTATTAGTTACCCTTTGGGTATTCATATAAAATTAACAGAGTTTTATTTTACTAATGAACTTAATATACGAGGAAGTCAGCCTTAAAAGTTAGAAGAATAACTTTTCTAAAAAGAAGTGCAAAAAATGAGAAAAAGCTTTGTTTTAATTAAACTAACTAATTTAATTAAAAAGCTTTAGAGTTTTGATTAGATTTTTATAATAATGTTTTAAAAACATATGCAGTTCATTTCTAGGGGTGTAATGCAGCTAAGCGAAAATTACTCAGTACTAAATGTAACATTTTTATTTTCAAATATAGTTAATTTTTAAAATTAATACTGGATCATTAACTTCGTTATCTTGGTTTAACTTAGGGGCTACCAAAGTCACAAGCTTAAGGCCTACTGCCACAAGCGTCTGCACCCTCAGCCTTTGAGCAGAAGCTGTGCGGACTTAGTGTCTGTTCAGCTTCAAACTCTTTCTCCAAACACTAATATCTAAGCTAAGTGTTTAAATTACAATCAAATTATAAGGCATAGCCAACTCTCACAATAAATGGATATACTTGCATTTATTCCGATAACTTTTCTTCGCTTATTTCCAGTAACTGTCAACTGTATTATGGTAAAGCCAAACATTAAATATATGCAGTGTGTTATAAAGTAGCCACTCGCCTACTTCCTTCGTGTTCTTTTATCTAACCTATGTTTTTAAAGCTCCGCTACATATATATGCACTTCCTATGTTACAGTGGTTGACGCGACAGGGAAGTATAATGGAGAATTATACTGGGGAAATACCTACTGGCTAGGATCATCCACTGAGTGTTACCATTCGTCCGAGAGGCCTCCCTTCGAGACTGGATTCTTCGTTATCAAAACTGATTTAACTTTAAGACATCCTCTTCTACCACATGTAAGTTCATTTATTGAGGGTAAAATTATAAATTCGTGTGAAGCAATCGTAATAGATATAGTATTCACGACCCAAAAAGTTAGGCATCAGTAGGAGTTAAGATTACTATTTGTTTAATTGTCAGGTAAGCATGATTGTCTAAAGAAGGTTACTGCGAAAACGTTTAAAATTTAAATTGAAACACACCATGTTATTAACTTCTTATTAAACTGGGTCATATCATGGATATGATATGGCACATTAACCATCAATATTAGTAAAAGCATAACTCCTAGATAAGTGTGATAATAGTACTTATGTGCACAGGAGGCTTGAGCCCCTCGCCCCACCTCCAGATTGGGTTCCGTTAAAGGCCCGTCATTTTAAAATGTAAAGATTCGCTGATAAAATCAAAGGCTCGCCTTTGATTGTATTAGGCTTGCTGCTTACCTTATTTAATATTTCCTTGATCATCATAGACGATTCTAGGTAGGGAGACTAGGCCCCCCCCCTTAAATAAATCATATTGCCCTCATACAGTAATACGGAAATTAAATTCAAACTCAATATTATTATTTATTTTAAGTTTTTAATTAATTTATTCATTGCTCTTTCTTGTCTGTAATTAGTTTTTGGTTTAGCCTGCAGCCGATTGGTTACCCTAGGATTGCTTATGTTGTTCATTGTAAGTGGTAATAAAATACAAAAAGTAGGTAAATCTCTTTGAAACAAAACCATATTCACTTCTTTCAAGTAAACTAAATTCTAAGTTAGTATTCGACTTTTAAGAATTTAAAGAGGGAAAGAGGATTTAAAAGGAACAATTAAATTTCATTTAATTAAAATGATAGCTCACTATATCGAACATAGTAATACATACATATAATCCAGTAGCATAAATTTCATAGAACATAGAAATACATCCATATATTCCAGTAGCATACATTTCATAGAACAGAGTAAAAGCAAAGGCTGTGAGTGTCGCATATGTTGCGTTTGTATAAATTAAAATAAATGCTTAGTTCCTAACTATAATACAATAATGTGGTAGATCTCGCCTAAATTTGTTCAGAATGTTGAAAGATTATTCTTGAAATTCTTTGCTAGCTAAGTATGTTTTATTTACCAAACATGTCAACAGTCTCTACATGTATGTCTCCAGAAGAGAGAAACATCATGTAGATTATGCCATATTATGTAGCATATGATGACAATAATATGATGTCACTGCGAAATTAACAAATATTTTTATTTTGCTTCGTAGGATGACATGCTAGTTGTAAATCTATATAAAGGCGTACATGGACCCTATCAAATTTTTCTATTCTACAAAATTTGTTTATTAAATATTGTTCAGTCCGTATAAATTCAAGTTATTAGCTCAAATACATTCCTGATAAATGTTACACCAGAACTTGGTCTCATAATTTTGTTATTTACAATTATTATAAACTTAATAGGTTAATAAAAGTTCTGCAAATTGATAAAGATTACATAATTAAAATTACAAATTAATTTTAAATTTATTTATAAAGGAAAAAACTTTATAACTTAAAATTAGAGCAGCAAATAATTTTATGATATTACACGGAATAAATTGGATTATAACAAATATAAAATATAGCATTAACTTTCATTGATATTCCGGGTCAATGCAAGAAATCAGACTTATATAATTGAAGTAATAATATTTAAACTTTTATTTCTCTACCAATAACTTAAATTGCATCGGTTATCAGTGCAGGGCAACATAAGATACTTTTATAAAACCTTTACCTAATAAATTATAAAATAAGAACAAAATATATGTACGTGACTATTTACTTTACTTTATTTATTATTAAGTATGCATTGGAATGGACAGGGCGCTATGTTTTAAAAATCAGAGGAAAATTAATATTTCGATGTATACATAAATATATTGTTTGTAGAACTCGTAGAAAATATTCTAGAGACTTTACATTTTGGATTTGAGCGACCTTTCTTATATATATGATAAGGATAAATTATATAACTTTATAACTATAAATAAATTTAAAATATAATAGCCAAGCCAAAGAAAATAATAAATCTTAGAATAATTATGATTTTGTTTTCAAAGACCAAAAAGTAAAAGCGTAAATTAAACAATGTTGTTTAGACAAAACTTTTAGTCCCAAACAGAAAAAGATGCGAAATTTTCGTAGAGTTACAAATGTTGCAGCAGGGACGCACGAAGCACAGGCCCTGGTTCGGCCGATTTCTACCAGGATCTTTGATAATGGAACTAACCTGTATGTATATTATTTACTCATATACACGGGTAAATGTATCTACAAGATATTGCTCCTTGAAGTTCCTATGGGACAAGATAACTTTAAAACACTTTTTTGGGTCTGTTTTACGACCCAAAATGTTCTTTTGTCTGTTTTGAGACAAAAAACGGGCTCATTAACGTCTAGAACCTTATTGTTAATTAATCGTGTACGACGTCAAAAACTAACAATAATGACTCAGCAAAAATAAAATTCACAAAACCTCATAAATTTGTCTGATGAGGCTGAAATGAAATACTGTATAAATAACTATGTATGTTAAACATAATACGAAGTTAAATGTTAATATCAGCAATAGTTCTGATTGTATTGTTTAACATATCTACCATTATGTAAACAAATTACGTTTTTCACTAGTACGTTTGGCTTATGTTGCGGCAGTATGCTACTTATATAACTACTATTACAACAAAGTGCTACAGGACAAGAAACTATATGACCGCGAAGCGGCCACAAGAAAAGCGGCCAGGTTGTTAAAATTCCTGTGACAGTTTCATTTTGAGTTATACTCTACTCAACACAATAGTACAAATTTCATGTTGCTTTGTAGTTTTTCTCTCATAACTAATTAATATAATTGTATAATTTAATATTTCAGAGTCGAGGATTCTATTTTGGTCTCTGCCTGCCAATAAGCTGTAAATCATCTGAAGTCAAAGAATTAGTTCAACAATCTGCTGAGTCACTCAAAGAAATATCTTCAGAAAGGAATATTACCATAACGATAGTTAAAGACCCAAACAATTACTATTATTTTACTCAAGATCCTACTTTCTGGATTCTGCTGTAAGTATATTACTATACAACTATGAAGGTATTATCCATGATTGTAAGTGTTATTGCATAAAGAGTAATACTTTTTTACTTTTCCTAATTTATACCGTTAGTATATAGGAAAGGTATTGTGTCTGCACTAAAAGTCCGACACCGGAATTTTACCTGTTTTATCTGTTTCAGGTGTTTTAAAGACCTTCTGAGTGGTTTTTGCAAAATTGTCTATCTGTATGTGGGTGTGTATGTGTGTGTCTGTCTGTTATCATTGTAGTATTGTATTTAAGCTAGATAGTTAAAACTTTGTACTAAAATCAATCTAGATCTAGTTGCGCTATCCGCGGAAAATATTTTTTATGTGTTTTTATTAACAGGCAATAAGTCCGGAGAGGTGTTACTTTATAAATCGTGTAATTTTTTTATTCTGAGGACGAGGGAAGCGAGTACGAAGTAGTAAGAATCAGCTCAGCAAATTCGATGAGGTGATGAATAGTTCCGAATTTTTTATCTAAACCATTGGATAATTTGAGCTGTGAAGTCTCCAAACAAACTTCTCGCCTCAAAACAACTGGAACTATTAAAAGATCCAACAAGCTTATAGCTTAACATTTGTGCATATCCAACAAATTTAATATAAACTAATAAAACGTTATACATTCAGGTTTATTGAAGTTATCAATAAAATTATTAATAAATGTATTAATCTTCCAATGCTTAAATATGAAAAGAAATAATATACAAAAATTTATTATTCCAACCGTAGTGGCAATTGCTAAGACCGATTTGTTCAGGACTGTTATAACCAACTTTATGAAGGGTGCTAGAGATAAATATATACTTTGTTCAGACGCGGGATTTGGCAGGGGGTTCAACCCCGTGTTTAACCCCTTAGGGGATTCAACCCCCCAGCAGTGGTCGTGTGAACAGGATTAAACATAAACATCAAACACAGGATCGGGGTTCAACCTTGAAACTCATTTTTTATCGGGGTATAGTCAAAAGTATGAGTAAAAAATACCGTGCGGACAGTTGGGGTTGAACTGTTGAACCCCCGCGAGTGAACAAAGTAATAATATACCATAGAACATATACAGTGAAGAGAAAAGATAAATAAATTAAATTAAACTTACCTTCAAATTTCGTCTAGCGGGGGTGTGCTGACCGGCGTCTAAGTTTTTAAAGATCAAAATAAGCAAAGTGTTTTGGCAAAGCATTAGAATGTATAAAACTATATTAATATGATGTTACGGAAGCGGAAATTTAATGAAGTTAACAGCGATGTCTCAATCAAGCGGTATAATGTCATAATGTTGCCATGGACGAATGCGTCAACAGTTTCACATAGACTGCCTTGTAGATGAACTAATACGGCATACTAAGCCCGCTTTAAAATTAGTTTTAATCCCGTAAATACACCGGTAGATGGCAATGTAATTACTTTTAAAGAATGCAATGCATGTTCCTAACTTTTCACTTCATTTATGGTAGAAATATGACAAAATGTAATAAATATACTTTAAATAAACATATAAATGATAAGAGTAATGAGATAAAATTATAAAAATACTATTAAAATATAATAAACATAAAAATATATCTAACCGTTGAAAGTTAAAAAGAAGTTAGATCAAACCACTGGGGGAGCATAAAGGCATAAAGAAGTGTCGCCACCGTTTTCAAGAAAAATAGATGAGCATGGGACAACTTGTCCTATATAGAGTCTAGTTGCTAATTTAAACACAGGAGGCGACTCTGTGTT
Source organism: Microvelia longipes (assembly GCA_018340805.1). Classification (NCBI taxonomy): domain Eukaryota; kingdom Metazoa; phylum Arthropoda; class Insecta; order Hemiptera; family Veliidae; genus Microvelia; species Microvelia longipes. The sequence goes on from JACMZG010000008.1 coordinate 55,886,597, forward strand.
TTTCATTTTTAATATCTAACACGCTTAATGAAAACAGACTTTAATTCTAGTAATTTTTTATATTCTTAGGATTCATAACTTTATAATCTTAAACAACGTTAAGAAAACATTAAAAATTTACAATTAATTACTACACAATAATGAAGAACTAAAATTTTACTCGACATGTTTATAACCTGATAGGAAGAATGAAGTAGTGCTACAAGTGCCCGAGGGAGTAGTGGTGGGGGTTGGCGACACCTTTTACATCGTGAAGGCCTGAAATGTTCCTTCCCCTTCATATAAGTTCCTTGGATCAAACTAATCAAATTTAAATGGAGAATAGGGTTACCAAGCACCCCGATTTTTGGATTCAAATTCCCCGAAAATACTTTTCGGGCGCTCTTTGAAAGTTAACTTTTATTAAGAAAAATCTAAACAAGAGTTCTCGGTAGCACAATAGATACTAAAAGGTACAACAAAGAGATTAACCTTAAAAGAGACCGGGTCACCGCACAGGTTTGACCTTTTAACTGATTTCGAAGAATTATCTTAAGCGGCCCACTTCATTAATTTTGACGATTTCCTCCTAAGAATTAATGCTTAAGCCCATAGGCCGGTTTTGGATATTATTACATACTTGTCATTGCTTTCGCTTATTAAAACTTTGATTCTTCCTGTACCTTGTACTGCGACACTGACTTTGTACTTGGTCAATATTTTTATTTTTTCAAGGGTGTTGTTAAGTTGTGTTGCGTGTTTGTTTAAAATTTGATAACACCGCTATGTACCTCCTTTAAATAAATAAACGTTTATTACTACCCAACAACAAAATTAAACTTGCAATAAAAAATGTAACAACAATACAAATATACATATCACTTGGATAGTTAATGGTTGTTGTTCAGCTCTTTAGCTGGTCTTTAGCTTCTTTTTACAAACATGATTGGAAAACTTTATTTAGACGATGGCAGCCATTTTTTAATTACGATTTTTAAATTCTTTAATATTTACTTGCAACTCTCTGAAACTATGATATTTGACACTGGCGAAAATTAGTCAGTAAATTAGAACTTTGTCTGTTAACAAAGTTAACAAACTTTGTTTGTAAAATTTGGTATGGTTTTTGTGCTTAGTGTTTTGTAAAGCACATAAAATAATAACATAGGGTGTGTTAAACAAGTTTCAATAATTTTTCATGACGTCATAAAGCTTTTACAAACAATAGGACTAGTCATAGAATAAAGAATACTAGGGACTAGTAACCTCTCCAACAACTCGCCGCTCGCCGTATGCCATGATTATATATATATATATATTATATATATATATATATATATATATTATATATAATATATATATATATATATATATATATATATATATATATATATATATATATATATATTATGTTTTGACAAATATATTTGGTATCAGGAAGCTAAACTGAATTGATCCCCTCACTCCCTCCCCCAATCATTTTTATGATGGAAATTCGCTAAAATTAATGAAGCTGATAGTGAAGAGGGAATCGTTGACACCCCGGATTTGAGTTTCTAAAATCTGGTATCCTAAAAGAGAAACAATTTAATAAAAAGACAGAGCCTTAAATACAAATGAAGTAACACTGGGAGCAGTAATTTTAGATGATATAATATCATCACAGCTTTGTCCTCTCCTCCCACTCTTAATCATCTCAGTTATTTTGTATTTTATTTTTGTATTGTATTTATCTACATTATATCTATTGGCTGTTTTTTTTTATTTTTGTTAGACAGGCACGGAAAGTGCACTGTAAGCCTGAAAAGACGGTTCTTTTAGTAAAATTACTTTTTATTTTTGTATTTTCTTTATCTTTATTTTTCTTTAAGTTTAATTTATCATAAATAAATTTTAATTTCAGGATAACAACCGTAATAGTTTTCCTATTCGTGGCTGCTGGTACTGCCCTGGAACTGTATCAGGATTATTTGACAGATAAACAAAAAACAAGCGATTACTTGTATGATAACTATACATATGAAATAGCTAAAACTACTCAAGCTAACGACAAAAATGCAAATACAAATAATAATCATAGTAAGTATAAAATTTTATTTAGTTATCTCTAAAGTAAGACCAATAGAAGTGAGTTATGTTTACAAATTTTCCTTCATCAACGAACGCCAGTAATTTTTATTTCAGTAAAATTTGAAATCGATATAATTCTTGATTTAGCCAAAGAATTTTACCAATCCCTATTTCACTAGGGGAATTTAATTAAATGACAATCTACTTAGACAGAGAACCTCTGTCCCTTTTGATTGTAAAGGGACAGAGGAACCACTTGTTCACCCACTATATAAATTGGCCCACTTTTTTATGATCTTAAGAACTTTTACATTTGTATATCATTAATAGAATACCATGTTCTATAGAAGCAAGGGAAAGAGATAATATTATAAACAGATAAGATCCATAGCCTGAATAGGCATTTCTATTTAGTGAAAGGATATAAAGCTAACCTTAGACCCCCACAACTATTCTAGAACTACTTTATTGACTGAAAAAGTGGTTCCTTAGGGGAAACCCAAAAAGCTTATATTTTATATTATATTTTAAAAAGCATTAACAGTGGCAGTAATTGGCAATATCCTATCATTTTTTATAAGTTCCTACAGGTTAACACTTTTTGATTATAAAAAGCTATTTATATCATAGTACTTAACATTAAATTTTGTATCTTAATTACAGATGTAGAAGCTGGAGCATCTGATTCATCTGAAAGAACATCAGTAGATAGCGCTGCAGCGCCCAAAACGAGTATGATTTTTTAATTTCAATATTTATAACTCCAAAATTAATTAGAGATGTGTGAAGTATAAAATTATAAATCTTGCTCCTAAATATAGAAGTAAATTACAGAAATGATTAACCTTAATTGAAAAGTAATTTTACTAAATATAGAAAAGCTGAATTTATTCTAAAATGTATTTTTTTAAACTGAAAGTTTAATGGTGAACATTATATATAAAATAAAAAATTAAACATAGGAACATTGAAATAAACTAATATAGTATAATTAAATTTAAATTCCTGTCAAAATTGTTAAACTAATTATTTGTTTTAACCCAAAACACTAATTATATTGTTTACAGATGCTTGGATGCAAGCTCTGCTGGCATTCTCAGCTAAAAGGAATCTACTTACTATCTGTGATAAATCAGTAGGAGATGACACAATACCAACAATACATGGAATCAGGTCTATCAGTATGGTCTGGGTTATATTGGGACATTCATGCATTATTGCTTTCAAATTTGCTGGTAAGTGCATACAATAAAATAATCATCAGATGTAAATTAAAAATATAGTAAGATATTTACGTTTAGAGTACAATTATATTTATTTTTGCTCCTTAAAGAAGGGCTATGTCTCTTACACACACATCATACTAGGTATGTAAAAAGAGCCTAACACAAGAATATTTTCTTATGAAGGCTGTAGAACAAATAAATATATTACTTATACAAATTTAGAGTTATGAGGTAGTGGTCAGATAAAACAAAAACACAAATTTGAGGTTTCAGATGTAAATTAGGCCTTCTTCAGAAGTAGCTTTATTACAACCTACTTCATAATAGTTTGGTCAATAATGTTGTATTAGTTTTATTTTACTAATATAATACTAATTCATAATTTTCTACCCTGACTCCTAAAAAATATCTAAAATGTTCAAATGTTTAAAAAATAAACAAGTTTATTTTTGTGAGTTTGTTATTTATGCTAGATTGTAGTATATCACTTTAATTTGCCGAATTAAATACAGTTATTTATTATGACCATTTTCACTTATATTGAAAAGCAATTTCATTTCATTTTGTCAAATTTATTTTTCGTTATTTTGTTATATCTAACAAGTTATTTATTAAGACGATAAAAAGGTTAATAAAAAGAAGACAGCAGTACAAGCTTTCAACCAGGTATCCTGGTCGTCATCAGGATAAATAGTTTTAGTAAAACATAAGCATCAGGATTATAAATTAGAACTAAAGTAAACCAACAAATATAAACATTCTCATTATCAAATAATGTAAGAGAAACAACATTATTGATATCTCTTATCATTTGTTGTTTCTCTTACATTGTTTGATAATGTGAATGTTTATATTTATTGGTTTACTTTAGTTCTAATTTATAGTATTGTTGTATATATTTTAATAAATCTATTTACCCTGATGACAACCTACGACCAGTACCCCTAGTTGAAAGCTTGTTAGTTGTTTTTCAACTATTTCTGGACTACTGTCTTTTTTTATAAACCTTATTCTCATCATAATTGTTTACAGTCCATTCATATGGACTTTTTTTAAGTTCATTTAGTATATTTGTAGGATTGTATTTATTTTTATTAATGACTGTCCACTAAAAAGCTTTAAACATTGCTGAATTTATTTAATTTATGAATAAGAATGAGCACCAGATGATTTATAAAAATACCTACAGAGAGGGTAAAAAATCCATAGTTATTTATGGGAAAGTGCTGCATTTTTTCTCATTTTTGTAATGAAAGGAAAGACAATTTAAAATTTCGTTACATGGTATATCAGGGGGCCTTGGAAAGCCCCATGAATTTCCCCAGAAATATATGTTACATAATACCTTCTAAAATTTTAATAAATATAAGTAAAAAATCAATAACCATCTTTCAGGTATGCATGTAATTAGTTATTGAAATTATATTTTGCTCGTGTCTTCTTTATTTCAGACAATACAGATTACAGGAAACTTGTAGAGAAAGAGTTAATATTTCAAACAATTAACAATGGTCCTTATGCAGTTGACTCTTTCTTCTTTATTAGGTTTGTAATAAATTCTTTTATTTTACGGAAAAAATAAGTTTCTTTTTATTAAAGATTTTGTTTTAAAGCCAACCTTTTGGCCATCATCAGGCCACTTAGTAATAGAGACAAAACAAAGAATCTCTCTAGGTCAATTGGGTCTCTATGTCTCCTTTTATATCAATAAAAATTGGTCTGCAGATAACAATGAAATCTTATTATTGCACTTATTTTTATTTAAATAAAGTCTACCACTCTGCGCCAATCACTCTTATATTTTGAGCTCCAGAGATAGAGATCCTTTTACATCTCTTGTAATATTTAAAAAAGCTGTTACAGCAGTATTTCAAAATCACTTTTATAATACTGAAAATGTCATTTTAGTGAATTTTCATCACGAAAACAACGTTTATTTAAGTATTAATATTTTAAATGTAAGCAAGAATTATTTTCTTGGCTATTCTTTCCTTCCACTTTTATTATAATTTAATTGTATGCAATAAGTACAACAAAATCGAATATTGTAATTTTTACTATAATTCACTTGTAAAGTAAAATATATTTTTCTCTGGTTTCAGTGGCTTATTAGTTTCATTCTTATACTTCAGGACAACAGCCAAACACGATATTAGTAAATTTACAAAAACAACTGGAATTAAATCTAATATAGTAGAGTTTCTAGGAATGCTTTTCTATAGATTCTTCAGGTAATTATATATATTATTGTGCATTCTATGTAATATGGAATACATAAAATTCCATTAAATATGACCATATATTTACATTTCAGAGGATTTGTTTTATTTTTTTTTTTCAAATTACGAAGTATTGCTATTTATATTTGTTTTAATAATTACAAGAGGCTGAAAAGCGTAACATGGGCCTGGGAAAAACATAGCTTCATGAATTATTGGCTTTAAGGTTGAATGCTTAATGACTTCAGCATAGATAACCTTCTTCACATTAAATCATTTTTTTTTATTTATTTATTAATTTAACAATTAATGAAGGTATAATGATTGACACTGTTCCAGATTGACAACACCATACTTCTTTGTGCTAGGAGTGGTTGAAATTAATTCCAAATGGTTTCACTATAACTCAGTTTTTGAGCCACCAGCTAATGATTATGAAAATTGCCCCAATTATTGGTGGAGAAATCTGCTGTACATTAACACACTTTTCCCATTTAAAGACATGGTAAGTTTAATTCATTGTAATATATATTACTTCTGTATAATGCTACCAGCCTTCAGAGTATCAAAAAGAGTTTAAAGCAAATATATGAAATAACTCTTTAAACAAAATTGTATACTGGCATCTTTTATTTTCAGTGCATGTTATGGAGTTGGTATCTTGCAGATGATACACAGTTCTACATATTGGGATCTATTCTTATCATCATGGCTGTCAAGTAAGTGTGTATAAGTTATTTAACATGTTAGTAATATTCTGCCAAAGAATGGTGACCTTTTGGTTCTATCCTAAGGCAATTATGTCCAAACATTCTTTTAAATCCTTACATCACTCTGTTCCTTTTTGTCACAGATACATAAAATTTTTGTAAATGTTCAAAACATAAAGTCTAAAATTTTCTTACTTTCAATTCTTTTATACTATTTGTTGAAAAAAAAACTTAGACAAGACAAAATATGCACTATGAATACTGTGTCTAAAAATTTAAACAATTTCAATAAAATACCAATTTTTAGTAATAAAATGGAGGTGTGTAACACCAAAGCTCATTAAATAAACATAAGAAGAGCAAGATAATATTGCAAGCTTAATGATCCAAGGTCAATGCAGCAAATAAATACCAAGCATAATCCAAAATAAAAATTTTAATTTTAGTGTCAAAGATGTTTTTCTTTAAGTGTCAGTAGCTTAAAACATTCCCTAATACTGTTTATTATTTTTAACTGGTCTATTTTTACTTTTTATTTTAAATAAACTATAATCACTAATTATCTGCCAACTTAATTTCAGCACACAAAGTCGGGGGTTCACAGCTCAGACTATGTTTTTAGTTTTTATGAATAGTAGTTGTAAAAAGAAGATTTAACAGCTGTAATTAATACATAGAGGCATAGTGGATCCCTGCTGAGTGAAACCCTGATGAGCCAGAAGAATTTTTGTATCATATCTTCCAATATGATAATAATTTGATATTAATTAATCACAACATAGCCATAAAACTCTTTAAAACATTTTACTATAAAGGCCATTTAGTTTAGAGTTGTCTTTATTTCTTTTTCTAAATAAATAAATAATATTTTATTTAATTTTTCAGGCATTTTCGTACTGCATTTGGTTTCTTCATAGTATTTCTTGTTAGCTCATGGGTCACAACAGGTTATATAGCATACACAAACGAGCACCTTCCTAAGTAAGTTTTATTTATTTTATTCTGAAGTAAAATAAAAATGTCCACCTTTTTTCTTGATTATGAAAAAAATAAACAGAAATATAACCTAATAATGTTGACATCTTCCAGAGCTTATACAAAAACAGTCTTTAGCTAGTTTAACTGTTAAAAAAATTATATATATTTGTTCTGTTGGATAGCAAAAGCCTACAAAGTCAAACTGATGACAAGATTAAATTAAAGATAGAAAAATTGTTAAAGATGCATTTATTATATTTTGGATTAATGACAGTCACTTGTTGAGTTAAAACAAATCCACTAACTAATTGTACAAGCAAAAGTAGTAAAGATGTTAATACTGAAGTGGTACAAACTAAGAATCTCTACTACATAGTCTCTCTCTTTAATTCTTGCAATCAAATTTGTTAACATAATAAAGAAATAATATTTTTGTTATATGTTTAGCACTGATGATCCTCTGGCTTTATTTGATAAGATTTATGACAAACCCTGGACAAGACTCGGCCCTTATATGGTTGGAATGGCTGTAGGCTGGATTCTCTTTAAAACTGATTGTAAAATTAATATGCCAAAGGTAATATGTTATACATTATAATTCAAATATTGAAATAAAGTTAAACTCATAGCTCTAATTGCTCATGTACAATACCTTTATTCAAATTTTGATCTTCAAAAAAAAATTAAAAAACATTTTAAAAACATTTTAAAGGTTGTACAGCATGAAAAAATAGAACAAGATGACGTTCTTCAATGAAACTAAGAATTAAAAATGTTATGATCGCAGATAAATTAAACTTTACACTAACAGACTCATAGAAATTTTTTCCAAATTACTAAAACATTTTATTATAAATAATTATACCTTAAGTGTACTCATTAATAGCACCCAATAAATTTTACCTGGTGCTAACGATAAAATGATTGTTAAAAGCACCTTAAAACCCTTGTTAAGCACCTCAGTATGTTCTACTACTACACAATACCTAAATATTTCAATATTATTATTTAAACATGATTTTAACCTGTTTGCAGAGTGTGGTTATTATAGGCTGGCTGAGCTCCTTTGCCACCCTACTATTCTTAGTGTACGGATTATTCGGAAGCACGCTAACAACACTCGCAGGAGCAGCTTTCTCATCTCTCTCTCACACAGCTTGGGCTCTAGCCTTGGCTTGGATAGTAATAGCTTGCTCAACAGGACATGGAGGTATTTTTTAAAAATAATATGATAATAATTTTAATCAAACTGGAATTTCAATGAAGACTAGATATCAAACAGATTATGTATTATATAACCTCTAATCAAGGTTTATGATATTTTCTTCTTTTCAATGATTGTCTAACCAAAATATTTGATAGCACGGAAGAATAATTTAGATTATTTCTATTCTAAGGAATTATATTCAGTGCTTATTATCAGCACTTCTTGACATTAAAATCAAAACAGCATTTACCAAATTAATTCATAACAAATTGTAATGGTGATACTTTGATCACAAGCTTATTAATGGAAAAATTCTTTATTCAGGTCCTTGAATGCAACTGGGTTCTAGCTTATTTATTTATTTAAAGAAACTATCTTCGACCAACAACTTTATATTAGATATAGACTTAGATTTAAAATAGTGATTTTTAGCCAACAAGACCAAATTATATGTTAGAGAGTTATGATTAGAGAACATAACAATTTATTAATAACAAATATTTGCTTTACAGGATACGTAAAGAGTATTCTATCCTGCAGGATATTATATCCCTTCAGTAGAGTAACATACTGTGCATACTTAGTTCATCCTGTTATTATAAGAGCAGTTATAATGAGAATGGATGCTCCTGTTCATTTAGCCCCAGAGATGGTTGTAAGTATTCAAAAAATCATAAACTATTATTAATTTAAAAGTATTCTTGCATTTTTTTCACTTTAAATTCTTTCTAATTTATTCATTTTATTGAGTTAATTATATCTATTTTATTCTTGATTAATCCTAAAATATCCCATTATAATTAGTGAAGGAGAAAAATTGGTTTTCCAGATATTTATACAGCCTACAGATAATTTGTAAATCATCTCATTTGTAAATACAAAGCTCCAATCAACATATATAATCGGAAATTAATTAAAGAGAGCAAAAATACAACTTCATAAAAATGCTCACTAGCTGCTAGTCATGTGACCACACAATAACATTCAATGTGGAATGTCTCAGATCAAATGAGATAAAATGGAAATAATCATTCCTGAGTATCTATACCAAACACATATCAATCAATACAAAATGGCCATCATGGAATCCTAGCTCATGAGCAAAACCTACAGCAAAACCAAGCATGTGGTCGATATGCCTAATCCATTCCGCTGCACAAGGTTATGATTTTTTACTTTTTAAGGATTTAAGTCTTTTAACATGCTCATGAGCAAAGATAATACAACCTAAACAAATCAAGAACCTAAAATAAAAGTATTTATAACGGAAGATGAAGCGGAAGCAACATCATTCTGGAAAATGTTTAAGCAATCTGAACTAAACCAGAATGAAGAAGTTGTACAAGTTGCAGACTCTTCTCTGGCATAGCCATATGTTATAACCTCATTTCCATTCTATATACTAAACCCTCTATCAGAAGAAGACATCTTTTTTCCTTATGCAGCATTAATATAAAAAACATTTCCTTTCCAGCATGATGTGAAAATAAGAACCAAGTTGACATATCTCCTTAATTTAATTTATTTAATAAATAAATAAAATGTAACAAATAAATTGCTTTTTCTACTTTATGAATAAATTTAACTGCACACAAACATAAATAATTGTTTTCTTACTTGTTTCAGGCTGTGTTATTCTTTGGTCAACTAGTCTTATCTTACTTATTTGCCTTCATTCTTTCACTCATGTTTGAGGCTCCTGTAGTATCTTTATTAAGATTAATATCACCAACAAAGCGGAAAGCTAACTAAGCTATTAGTTTATAGTTAGAAGTATTAATATTTACCAGATATACAAAGTTCTTGTAATTTTGTATGATTCAGTCAATTAAGGGGTTTATTTTGAAAGACCTAATCAAAAGAAACTTCCTTAAATTTAGAATTTGTATTAAAAATAAGTATTTTAATAAATAGGCTTAACTAATAAAATAAAAGTTTAGAGGAATGATGGAGATTTTTATAAACAATGATTTTTAATTCAGTATAATACAGGTATATAATAAATAATAAATTTTGTTTAAATAATCCACTGCAATACATATACCTTTTTTGAAGTTAAATTTTATTAACAACTACATGTATGTCAAGCCAGAGCTAAAACTGATTTGGGAGATCCTCCTATTTGTTATTGGTACATTGGTACTAAGGTTTCTACAGTATTTATGTAGTTGTCAACATTAAAAACTAACTGAACAAACAGTAGGTAAATAACATTAGGCTCTCAAAATAAATTTCATCTCAAATTTCCCACTTTCAAGTAATTAATTAAAATAATTTAAGAACAATATATTATTTTTAAATTATTACTTTGAGAATGAATAAGACCAAATGAAATACATGTTAGCATTAGGTATATCAAACTTGTGGCTGTGTTTATTTTCAAGGCTCTAAAATGAAGTGTGTGATTAAACAATATACATCACAATAGTTGACTCCCAAAAGCACAAAGTAAGTAGAATGAAAATAAGGCACATCAAGAAAGTTTATGTTCAATATTGGCTTTCTTAAGAAATAGTATGGGCTGAAGTAAGTAAAGTAATTTACTTATTTTAAGTAATTTAAATAAAAAATCTCTTACTGGTTATAAATAATTCACAATCTAGGCCTAAAAACAAACATTATAGAAAATCCTAATTTTTAATAATAACATTAAATGAGGACCCAAAGATATTAACCAAATTTAATTGTTAAAATTTATGACAATATTATTGGTGTTATAATGAGAAAAATTTTCATATTCATGATGCCAGCTAATGTGAAATAATAATTTAGAAAGACCATGTAAGAAGTTTAAGGAAAAATAGATAAGTAAGGTTGTCCTACAAGTTACCAATTAACTCACTCTTAAGTATAATTTATTTTGGTTTTTATTTGTCTAACTCTATATCGCTAGAAACAAATCTAAGTAAATATTACAATTTCAAAATGATTTATGAAGGCTATTATTAACTAAAGGTGAAATTAATAAGAAAACAAATCTTTTGAGACCACTTATTGATTAAACTTAACAAAATTCTAATTGTTAAATTGAGTCTAAGTATTGTAAATGAACAGAGAATTTTCATCAACTATATTTACTTTAATTATTTGTTTTTGTAAATAATTATAAGTTTAGCTACTTAATATTATGGATCTGTAAATAAAGTTTATTTTAAATATTTTGTCTTTTATTATTATATTAGGCCTGAAACGTGTTCACTGAATATAAATAAACCGTAGTATTAAAGCAGGAGAGGAGAAATCCAGCCCTGACAAACATAGGCTTTGTTTGTTCTCTATTGACCCCTATAAGATATGTGACCAACAAGTATTCATTAATATCAGGAAGTGCTTTTCAACTAAAACGATTTAGGGAAGGAGACTAAACCCAAATTTAAATATAACAGGCTTTATAACACAGAAAAGATGGAAAAAATATTTTCCATTATACAGGAGAAAATTAATATTTTTTCCCCAATAATGCAAGAGGGAGTTAACACAGAGTGGAAAAAATTCCAAGATTCCCAATTGAATACTAATAAGTTATCTTTTTAATTTTTTAGTTAATAACAACTTTGTCTGAATGAATGTATACTAATACTGTTATATACTTAAAATTTTTGTTTAGTTAAATAAAACATAATATATCAAATAACTTAAGAAGGCTACATTAACTAATTTAAATCTGTATGAGAAAGTACATACTGATTTTAATATATGGTTATCAGATAAGTACATAATAAAATAGACAACAACCCTTGCTAGTCTTTTTGGTGATATGCTAAAGTCTATATGTTTAGTTAAGCCTTTAGAGTTATAACTCTATGATAAAAACTACAGAGCTTGTTCAAAAAGAATTGAAGTACTTTTAGTGAATTTTCAAAGAAAAATGAGCTGGTTTTCTTCTCTAAAGGAAAATTTTGTGCTTACCTCAAGAGCAAACAGTTACTATACCCTCGCTATATTAAACTCCTTCGGCTTAGACTTATGATTAAACCACATTTTTTTTAGCTTCCCCTCAGTAACCAATTTCATGAAACCCTTCCCCTTGGCTTCACCTTTGTGTTTTTATTATAGTTCCACCAGCTGGTGTCTCTGGAACCAACAAAAAATGCACAGGAGTAATGACAGAGGGAGTAATCCTCCCTAACGCCAGAAATAACTATTAATTTTACCACCTTAGCAATTAAAATATCAAAATTGCTTAATTTAACATTAAAATTTAAAGTTGACTTATTTTTTCCTGTTGTCATTATGATTCAAACTTTAATTTTAGTAAAAAAACATTTTTTTTCAATTAAATAAATATATACTTACTTTTATAAAATACTCTAACAACACAATAAAGGAACCCAAACAAAAACTAAACAATCAAAGGTAAAAACAAACAATAGTTTAATCAGTTATAATTATATTATATTTTACTAATATCAACTCTTTACATTGATATGATTATAATGGAAGTCACAGAATTTTTATTATTATTATTAAATATTTATTATTTAAAAATGATACAAACAATGTTATATTATGTCACAACTGAATATTTCTCTCAGTTGATGGAATGTTATATAATGATGCATTTAGTTTTAAAAATTGTAATAAAAAAGTTTTCATTAAGTTAACTTATTATTCCCTGTTTACATTTTTATTCAAACTTTTCATTTTTGTAAAAAGAAACATTTTTTATAATTAAATAAAAACAAACAAAAACTAATAATAGTAAAACAAAATAACTTGCTTTGTTTGGTTACATTTTTTAAAAAGAGAAAACAAAAATTAAATATCTTCTTATCATTTAAATAAAATAATTAGTAAAAATTAAAATAGGAAAGTGTTGATAACAAAGTGATGTGATATGTACATACTATGTATAATATGAAAAGACATTCATGATATTTTTGTAATGTTAAAGATATGTTGAATCGGAAGTTTTTCTTTTTTCGTTCATTTCGTTTCTTTTGAAGGAACACCAATAGATGACATCAGTTCACTAACTACTTTTCCGACATCACCTATAAAATTCGAAAATAAAATAATAAAGAATTTAAATAAGATCTCCCCCATTACGACACAAGAATGTTCTGTATTATTTAGTGGAAAAATACAATTCTATAAAACTCTTGAAACCCAGAGAACATTTTTTCATAGAAATTTGGTAAAGGAAAAAAACTATGAAGTTTTATATTTATATGATACAATTTCATCACATAAAATAAAGTCTCCCTATAAAGTTTATTTTTATTCTACAAAGATTTTAATATGGTCTTTACTTCATATCATCTGATGCTAGAGACTAAACTTCTTAACAGACAAAGTTAGTAGTTAGGTTCAAATAAGAAGAGCATTGTATAATCAAACTAAAGATTAGGTAATATTAAAGTATCATAATATAATAAATAAGAAATATGGAGACACTGTATGGAGATTGATTTAGATTTCTAAAATAATCTAAACTAAGAAAGTAAGGAATATTTCAAGAATTTTTTAAGAATATAAAATCTTTTTTTTACTTTTTCTTATTTATATCATAAGAATAAAGGATAAGTTTTGTGTTTGCAAAAAAATTCAAGACAGGGATTTCACCTTAATTATCCGTTTAAGGTGCTTTAAGACCTCCTGAAAGGTTTTTACAAAGTTGTCTGTCTGTATGTTTGTAGCTCCCATGGTATTTATGCTAGAGAATTCAAACTAGTTACCGAAATCTAACTCTAGTTGTGCTATCTTAAAAATATTTTATTTATGACATCATTAACTGGCAACAATGTCTCAGACAAATGTTTGAACATTTATAAAAGAACAAAAAATTTGATCTATTTGAGATTAGGCACACATCTTGTCATATATAAGACCAACATATATCCTAAGTTTCGTCTCATTGCCAGCATTAGTTCAATTTTTATAGAATGACCTATACATTTTTTTATTGTAAAAAATCTACGAATAATCTAATTGAGTTGAAATTTCCCCTTTCATAATAAATAAGTATACTAAGTTTTGTTTTATTAAAGCAAGTATTTCTATGGGTTTTGAAAGATCATAAAAGTTAAGGACTTTCAAGTGAGGTCAGTGCTTGGATGTGTGACAGTTGGGAATAAAACAGATTTATTTCCTATTTTGAGGGCAAGCAAAGTGAGTCTAAATTAGTGAGCCTAGCAAATCTGATGTAGTGAGGAAAATTTTCGAGGTACCCTATACCCATTTTTTTAATTTTAATCTGGTTAATTAATGTATCTTAAAAATAACCATTACTAAGACAAATTATTAAAAAATAGATAAAATTATATATATTGATAAAAATTGAATTAATAAAACAAGGTAATAATTACTTTGGCTCCTATATTCTTCCTGAAGCTGCATGCAAGTATTTTAAAATTAAGTTAGTAACAAATAATTAAATATAATAATGTTTAAACAAGTCACGCCACACAAGTTGAAGATTTAGTTATATTTTATGCAAGAAAACAAAATAGCTGCATTAGGAAAGAAAGTTCATATTTAGTACTAGTCGAAACATGATCTTTGCTATAAGGTTCATAACATGTATTTATCTTCCTATTCAAATATATGTAAAAAATTAGCATGTTCACAAAAATAATGGTTTTTTAAATAATTTTAAATCAATATTTGACAAATCTAAAGAAAAATGTAACAGAACCTTCGCACTTATTAAAGAGTTAAATTGAAAATGAAAGTCTTAATATAAATAATCATAAAAATCTATACGTTAATTTCTCAGCAGTAAACTAGTAATAACAAGGTTATTATTAAGGAAATTACTTTTGTCTTTAATAAGATTATTTAAGGCAAATCAGGTATTAAAAATAGTATTTTAATAAATCAAACATTTAAATTAATATAAAATGTTAAAAAATATTACAAGCATAACAAAATTAGAAAACACACATTACATGGTAGTTAAAAAAGACACAATAACAATTAAAGCCATGCAAAAAATAAGTATTCTTCCTTAATATTAGCGACAAGCTGGAAAAACAATAGAATGTAATAAAGAACCATGCTTAACACAGAAAGAAGAAGAAGAGCTAGTGTACAAAATAATGAGAACAAAGAGAATATCCTTTTTAGCAAAATTTCTAATTGAGAAGTTGACATAAAATCCACGCTAGCGCTATCAAGTTATCTATTTTCTTTAAGCGATTTTCCCAAGAACAGATGAACTTATGTTTTATATATTAATCTCAACAAAACGATTAAATAACTAACAAATTTTTACATTAAAAATCACAAAAATGTAAATTTGTTATTTTAAATAGAAGACAGAATAATAGTTTTAATTACTTATTCAAAAAAAAGACACCAGAAAAAGGTTCATAGGAAAAATCAACACTAATTGATTGAATCATTATGAGAACCAATAACATGACATTCAATGATTTTACTGTAATCGTACATAATATAGGTTTGAAAAAATATTTAGACATAGATTTCTACAGATTGATTTGGTAAATACCGACAAAAATTGATTAAAAAGGCTATATAAATAGAGCAAAAAACCAATAATAAGACACAAAATACATGCTGTAAATATAAATCGAAAGAAACTTTTTTAAAATTATGAAAAAATTGAAAATATTACACTATTTTAAAAAGAATCGTGAATCATAAAATTAAAATAAATTTAAAAAATAAGGGAATAAAGAAGTATTTGAAGAAAAAGATTCAAAACTAGGAGTTAAAAGATGACACAAGTTTATCTAAAATGTTCTGTTGTTAGTACCTGAAATATGGTGCAACGCGGCAAGATTCTGTGCCATAGCAGGAGGGGGAGGGCGTTCCCATCGAATTCCTAGTGCGGACAATAACAATGTCATATTTACAAAAACACTTACAGACTTCACTTATACCTTTAGGAAAATTCCCATGAAAAAGGTGAAAGTGAAAATTTTGGTAACGAAATGTTTCATTAAATGGATAGTTTTAAATTATTTAGTTATTGAAAAAATTTAATAAAGAAGATTAGGTATTAATAATAATTAAATATGTTTTGTTAAGTTTTTAAATAACCTATTATTGTTAATATTTACAAAGGCGACAAGAAATGCAACTCAGCCATTTAAAAGGCCAAATAAGTAAAAGCTGAAAAATGTTTAAGTATTTGATTTAGTGTTTCTTATATGACAGTGCATAGTTAAAAGCAAGTAAGACAATATGACAATTATTCCTTTTAATAGCTGTTAGATTTATTTTGCATCCCGATTTCGCCATGCAAATCTCAACTGAATAATAACGTAGTAAATTCAAAATACTAGTTCCCTGCACAAAATATTACAAATCCTTATTCAATTGAGAAATAGCAAGTAAGTTTCACATTTAGGAAACTGGAAGTAGCTAAATAAAAGATGGTAATTGAAACAACTTTCTTTTAAGCACGGTTATATATTTGGGATTAGTCATTTTACCTCAACCAGTTTCCAGGTAATTTTATTAGTATGAGACCAATACCAAGTTGTTATTTGTTAGTATTATGTACAACCTAATGGAATAATAATCTTACCAGAAGGTTCAGGTTGCTTGGATGGGGAGTCCTGAGCAAGTTGAGAGGCTGTCACTGATCTTGTTTGTAGTGTGCCAGCTTTTCCACTTGGCTGCAAACAAAAACTAATTTAAAACCAACATAATACAAAGGACATATAAATAAAGTATTAGAAGTAATAATTGAAGAAGTAGTAGGAATGGAGGGTAGGAGAATATATAGTTTCACCAGGCAGTAGGAACAATTTTCAGCCTCCTTTTAAAAACTTTCTTAGGGTCAAAAGCACTCTTTTATAGGTATAGTTCAAAGGTAACTATATGATTTATTGTATCATGAGGTTAAGTGAGCCATGGTCCCTGATACTTTCCTTTTGTAGCTTATATGCATTTACATGTAAGATTCCCTAGTTCCCACAGCTATCAAGGAGCTCCGTTGCTCTTTGATAGGGGATCCTAGAGAAACACAGCCAACAGTAAATAACTGCATCATAGCCCTGAGATACCAACTAGTTATTCTAAGCACACATACTTTGCTGTAGTGTATCTTTAGGAACCCCCTTGAACATAGTTGTGAACTTATTACACAGAATAATCACAAGAACTTTAAGCTATTAAGCAAATTTGATATTTTATTAGCCACTTAATAAATATATTTTGGTCATAATATAAGAATATTGGCATGGCAGATATTAAAAAATACCTCATGTAATAAATGCCTGAGCCTCTGAAGTTGAGCTTCAAGCTGCCTATTATGATCCTCTAGAATCTTCATACGAGCCTCAAGCCGTCCTTTGTGTTGCCTTAGAAGCTTAGCTTCTGCAGCCATATCCATTTCATCAATGTCCTGAGGGTGTCCAGGTACCCTAGCCATGCCCCTCAGTCTTTCCCACTCAGCTTGCAAACCAGCATTTTCCTCTTCCAGTTCTCTAAAAGTTTATAAGAAAAAAAATAAGTAACAATATAAAAGAGCTTCAAAAGCCGAGCAAGACAAAACATTAATAAGTTAATGAAGTTCCCATGAACTTTTACTTCCAATATTTTTTTATGAAAATAAATAAATAATAATATTCAATATATCTGATACAAAAAAAAAATGAAAAAAATATAGGAAGAAAAATAATTGACACTCCCCATACAAAAAACTTACCACTAAAGTATAATATTTATACATAATAACATTTAATTAATTTATTTATTTTTAGATTAATTAAATTGTAATGTAATTACAGAAATCGTATTAAAAATATAAAATAAAAATATTAATTAAAAGATGTTTCATTTCAATTAAAATTAATACTAATTATTTAGTGTAAATTTATTTAGCTCATAAAAAATAATAAGTGTAGATGAAACTGACCTGATCATAGCCTCCATTTCATTACGCTGTTCAGCATCAATGGCAGCCATCACTTGCACTGGACTCCTTGGTATGCTGTTAGCATCACCGCCATTCAAAGAATTGCAGTAAAGTGCTATTAATTGGTGCTCATCCTCTCTGCTTGAAAAATAGAACAAAAAATTATCTTTAAGCATCTTTTAACTCTTCACGATACATTTAGGTTTGCATATCATTTGTATTGTAAATATCATGAAGATTAGATTTAAATCCTGGCATTCTTAATAACAGAAATTCCAATCACAATAGTTGATAGGTTGGTTAAGATTATATAGTTAAATGCCTTGAGCCCAGAGCTTTAATTTTCACTGAGCATGCTTAAGCATGTTAATCCAGCATTAACTTAGGAATTATCAATCAAAGCATGAAATGAGTAAAAAGAGTTAGTAGAGGTAGTATTTAAAACTAAAATTGAATTTTCTTGAAGTATTTTAAATCTATTGAAGTTCTTAACAACAAAATAGTTTTTACTGTTTTGATGTGTTTGGATGTTTTTAATGAAACATCTTTCATGGTTTAAATAAATAAAATTAATACTACTAAAGTAGTATAAGTACAAGATAGCATAAGTACAAAGTAGTATAAGCTTAAACCAAAACAGCGAATTATATTTTCCTCCTTAACGAAAGTAATTAAGTAAAGAATACTGACGAGTCAGGAGTAGAGTTGGTTCTTGTGCGTAGTTCGACTTCAGCAAGCCTTGAAGCATACATCTCTAAAGTTGAATGAACATCGTGCTGGTTAGCATTAGATGGAGGACCAGGAGGAGTGGGTGGAGCAGCCAAAGGATCCCCCTCCAGCACTGTCTGCACCGGCAGATACCCAACTCGAGGGTGTTTAGCCCAGTATCTTTTAGACTTGAACTTGTTGCGTAGAGCTCTGGTGAAATCACGTACATCCTCACCTGAAGTTGTCTGAAATAAAATAATAATAATGAATATATATAATTGTGTGTGTGTATATATATTGTTGAGGTTGATAACAAATAATGACTCAGCATAAAAACACAAAACTTTGAAAAATTGTCTGGTCAAGCAGAAAAAATATACCTGGATTTATTGTACATGTATTTTTCCATGTACAGTTACACATATCTGAAGTTAAATTTTATTAAATATTAGCTGGTATTAGCATTAGTTCCAATTTGATTGATTTACATAAACAATAATGAGTAAACAAATCACGTTTTTTTACTAATATGTTTGGAAACTTGCTTATATTGTAGCAGTATTGCCATTCATGTAAACTAGAGATATAACAAACTGATGATGAAAGCAACAACCTTGTGGCCGTAAAGGAGCTGAAACCTTACAGCAGCCAAGTTTTTTACTTAGTCATATTTCAATTTAATACATGGACTTCCTCTGCTAATTTTGACAATGTAAATAAATTAACTAATTTCTGATTACGGACATTGCACCTCTGTCTTTTATAATTTTTACATAATTAATTTATATTTCTATCAGATTAGGGGGTGAAATATAGTTTATATTTTGGGATGAATTTAGTTAGAAGGAGTTTAATACATATTTCCTATAGTGATGGTAAAAAACAAAAGTATGCAAAGATATATAGGTTGACTTTTCTCATAACTCTTTCAAAAGCACACCTTTTTGAGGATCTATAAAATTAAAAATACTTTTGTATAATTTATTCTCGTTTACTCATTAAAATTAGAGTATTTTCAAAAAAAATTGACAATGAAATCATTCTTGCCATTCATGACCAAGTTGGATAATAATGATATTCATCAAAGTAAATTCACATTGAGAATCTAAAGGTCAATGCTTATCTTACCTTTCCATCTTTAATTTATTAAAATAAAAAAAGGTTCTCATAAGGTTACTTATAAGAGTCTTATTTAACAATAATGCAATAAAAATAATTGAGAAATACTTACAGCAGTGCAGTATTCCTGCATAGGGTGAGTAAGTTTATGGTTTTTAGCTTTTCTACCAGAGAAGAAACAAATCTGACACATATCAAAGTTGAAACACTTCAGGCACCGATACCTAGAACACATAATGCATTCTCATTATGATAGTATTTTATTATAGTATGTATTCTTATGATAGGAGTAATTTTTTATTTATCTATAAAAAAACTAAAGAATTTTAATAAAAAGGATTGAAATTAAAATCTTTCTATTTGTAGAGGATGCTTAAAAATAAAAATATAATTAATTAATATTCAAGATTGAAATATAAGACCATACCTAAATCCAATGATGGGATACTGTTTGCAAATATTGCACTTAGCCTGGTGCTTAGCAGTCTCACTAGCAGCAACTCTGTGAAGTACAGGAAGCCAAACCATGCTCTGTGGCTCTTTCTCTAACCAACTTAAGAACTGAACAGCCTGTCAAAATAATCAAGACCATTAAGTTAAATAGATTAAACTAATAGAAGCAGAACTCAACAACTGTTATCATTCCTTTAGCCAATATACCATTAAGGTACATTACTGACGTTATTTTAGTCATTTATAAAAAAAATCTCTATTAAGGGTGCTCACATGGGGCTGTAACTTGGATAGATAATAATTGTAACAATTTTTCCCAAAAATTACAATATTTATTGACATTTACAAAAATTGCAATAATTATATTGGATTTTTTCTTTAACTATTTGCAAGGTATAAACTGATCCAACTCCTTGCTACCAAGGGGTACTAACACCCAGTTAGTTCCCAGTCAGAAGGGTATAGTTCTCAGTCGTAGACTGAGAGTTGTCTAATTCACATTGTTTTGGTCTCGCTATTAATTTCCTTCCGTTCGTTATATGTCCGGTACTAAACGTGCTGCAGCTCAAGCTGCGGCCGCGGCGATAACAAATTCTACCTCTACCAATAAGAAACCTCACTCTGAGCCTTCTCTACCCTCCTGCTTAACGTGTAAGTCTCCTATAGCTAAACTACAAAACGCATTAATTTGCGTGCGTTGTCGATGCCAAGTACATGCATCTTGTGTGAACATTACCGATGATGATTACGATTTGATCGTCTCATCTTGGAAGTGTCCTGCTTGTACCAGAAATAATATTAATGAGCCTGTAACACCTGTCGCTTCTAGGATAAATAAAGTGGATAATATTATTTCTGATACCATTACCGCTGAAATATTGTCTAACTCTGCCTTAACCATCGATTTAATAAAATCGTTAATACAGAAGGTTTGAGTGAACAACTCGCATCTGAAGTAAATAATAACAGATTGTTGTTATCAAGAGTAAACTTTTTAGAATCCACGATTGTAAACAATCAAACTCCACCGTCGTATTCTAATATAGTACAGACGAGTTCAAACCCCCACTCTAATAAGCCTTCTGTAGCAGTTCCTTCAGAAATCAAGGGGTTATTAACGGAGCAACCTTCTAACCATACTCGCTCTCTTCCTTCTAGTCCGGCTCATACCCCCTCTACTAATACTGGTACAGGGAACTCAGTGAAAGGAAACGGGTAATCTTTACACATTCAACCTAGCCCTATTATTACTAACTTTGAAGATTCTATTAAGCCTGTGAGGAAAGCTTGGCAACCTGTTCAGCAGGGTAGCCAAACTAATTCCAAATTAAAAAGCATATCCAAACCGGTTAAAAGATCTGCTCTTTTCATAACTAGACTTCATCCCAATACTGCACTAAAAGAAATCGAAGACAATATCAAAGATAATACTGATATTGTGATCACAAAACTTAAGACTCGCTTTAATTCTTATTCTTCTTATCATCTATCTGTCTTGGAATCCGATCTGAACAAAATTAACAATCCTAATATTTGGCCACCTCACTGTTTTTTTAAGCCATTTATAGGCAGATTAAGTAGCGATAACACCGTCCCTGTGGACTCTACTCTTGAAACTCCTATTAGCTAGTCTGTAATAAACTAATGCTCTCTTTGGTTTATCAAAATGTTTGTGGTTTACGAACCAAAGCTTCTGAGTTCTACTCCTCTGTTTGCACTTCTTCCTTTGATTTTATTGCAATTACCGAAACTTGGTTTACTGATTCTATACCCAACTGTTCCTATTTTCCGTCTACTTATAACGTTGAACGGACTGATAGAGATTATTCTAGACTTAATTGTTCTAGAGGAGGAGGTGTTTGTCTGGCAGTAAAAAACAACTTACAATATGTACGCCGTCGTGACTTAGAATCAAACTTAGAATCTGTTTGGATTGAACTGCGTGCTTCGGCTCAGAAAAATCTATTCATTGGTGTGTTATATCTTCCTGATCATCTTTCTGATAATGATCTTAAAACGTTTTTTGATAATATATCTGATATCATACCAAGTAACAGTGATGTTATTTTACTTGGCGATTTTAATTGTGACGGTATTGATTGGCTTAATTATACTTTTTCTGGTCAACCTAATAAAAGGCAAAGATCAAATATTATTACATCTTTTGTAAACAACTTCAGCTTTATCCAGCATAATTCTGTTCATAACATGTACGGCGGGTCTACTTGACCTAGTTTTCTGTAACATTGAAGTTTCATCAGTTCGCTTGCCTGATCCTCTTGTAGCCGAGGACAATTATCACCCGAGTCTTTTTATAAACTTCGCACCATCTCTTAAACCTTATCACTCTACCACTGAAGGATTTGTTTATCGTGATTACAAGAACTGTGATATGAAACTACTCTCCGAAATTTTATCTTCTACAGACTGGACTTCTATTTATAATGAAACTGATGTTAATTTAAAAGTTGAGAACTTCACTTCTGTTATTAATTCTGCTATTTCTCAGTCTACACAGTTAAAATCTGTTAAAAAATCTAAGTTTCCTCAATGGTATTCTTATCAACTTAGAAAGATTATTCAAAAGAAAAACCTCTATTTCATGAAATACAAAAGATCTAACAAACAAATTCATTTTAATCTGTTTAGAATCTATAGAAAATTGTCAAAAATAAAGTTAGATGAAGATATTGAAAAGAAATTCTAGAATTGATACAAATTTAAAGAAGAACCCAAAGTATTTTTGGCGTTATGTTGATAAATCAAAAGATAGTAACAATTCTGAAATTTCTCTTAAACATAATAATCAACTTGTTTCTGATAAAACTCAAATAGCTAATATTTTTTCAATCAGTATACAGACTTTCCTCCTCCAACTAATCCTTCTCCCGAAGTTCGTGTTCCTCCTCCTTTTTTTACTCGTTATCAATCCTATACAATGCTTAAAAATGTTAAAAACAGTTTTAGTGCCGGTCCTGATAATATACCTAGCTTTGTTGTCCGTAAAAACGCCTATACTTTGGCTCCAGTTTTTTTAGATATTATAAATTGTAGTATCTCCGTTAAAATGTTTCCTTCTTTATGGAATCAAGCCTACATTATTCCTCTCCACAAATCAGGTGATAAATGCTTAGCATCTAATTACAGACCCATATCTATATGCTGCATCTTTAATAAAGTGTTTGAAGGACTTTTGCTTGCACATATCGATAAATATTTATCTCCCTCCCCGTCGTCTCGTCAACATGGGTTTATCTCTAAAAGATCTACTATTACAAATCTAGTCAGTTTTCTCTCGCCTGTTGGTTCTGGTTTGTTTTCAAGATGTCAAATTGATGTAGTGTATTTCGACTTAAGTAAAGCTTTTGATGTTGTCGACCATGGTATTTTACTAAGCAAGCTGTACACGAATGGCTTTCATCCTGACCTTGTTTTGTTCTTATCAAGTTATCTGTCTTGTCGTACTTGTTGTGTTAAAGTTTCGAATGCTCTCTCCACTCAGTTCTTAACTACATCTGGGGTACATCAAGGCTCCAGAATTAGTCCTAGGATTTTTAGTTTGATGATGGATGTAAGTTCTGTTCTCACTTGTGAGCATGCAATTTTTGCCGACGATCTCAAAATCTGGAAAAAGATTACTGATATTGACTCATGCTCTGAACTTCAGAATGATATAAACGCTGTGAGTCGTTGGGCTGTAAATAATAATCTTATTTTAAACTGTAAATCTAATGTTATTTCTTTTACTCGTAGTTCTAATCCTTACCATTTTCAATATTCTCTGTGTAATAATCCTTTGTCCTTAGTGTCCTCTGTGTGTGATCTCGGTGTATGTTAGACAGCAAGCTTACCTTTGAAAATCATATTGAAATGATTATTTGTCGTTCTCTCCGTTTTTAGGTTTTCAGTTATGTTTCTCGTGGTTTGTCAATTAATTGTTTTTTATCTCTTTATAAAACTTTAGTCCGTCCTATTCTAGAGTATGCTGTGCCTGTGTGGAACAATCTTGGTGTCACTAGATCTGATCGAATTGAAGCTGTTCAACGTCGGTTTATAAGAATATGCTATCTTCGTTATTTCTACCAACGTTGCTATTACTCTTATGAAAGACTGTGTAAGAAACTTGGTCTTGAATCTCTGAGCCTACGCCGAAGATTGCACGAAGTTCTTTTTCTTAGTAAATGTTTAAAAAATGAAATAGACTGTCCTGAGGTTCAAAAGCAAGTCGTCATACTCCCTGAAGGTCGCCGCCGTGGCAGGTTTCTTTATGTCAAAGAATTGTCCTCTATTTGTCCTATAGTTCGTTGTGTGTCCTCGTTAAATTCTCTTCCTATTAATAGTTCCAACCTTTCTACCATCCAATCCTTAAAATCAATTCTAAAACTATCTTTTTCCTCCTAATTCTAGTTTTAAATTTTGACTTATGTTACTTTAAGAATGTTTTATATATTTTTAACCCTAATTGTTAGTTATTGTTTTATTGCACTTATAAGCTGTAATTGTATTGTAGTTAATTTTATATCATAATTTATTGCATTAATTTAACTTTTATCTTACCATGTATCCTACTTGTGGACATTGTCTGTTAGGGTAACATGTAAAACTTTTTAAATAAATAAATAAATATTTTAGAGTTGTGCCCAATTATTTTATTACAATTTGATATCAATACCATGGAACAATGCCACATTCCAGACCCCTTATCACTACCATAAACATCACAGAAAGTTTGAAACAAAATGTAACACCAAAAAAATATTGGAAAGATAAAAATTAAAACAGACCTCGATAGTTGTAAGACTTTGACCCCCCTGTTCAAAGCAGCTTCTAACTGATGGCTCGATATTAGATCCACCAAAAGATGCTACTTCACCCAGTTGTCTCGGTACTTGAATGCAATCATGCAATAACAATCCTAGCTTCCTTTGATCAACTAGCCTATTTGGATCAGCCATTAACCTAAATAAATCTGAAAGCAAAATAACTCAATTATGAAACAGTAGGAAACCATGAAAGGAGACATTTATGCAGAAAAAATTGTGGAAGGAAGAATGTTGGATAAAACTAGGTAATACATAGCTAACATTAATCAGAGAATTATCAAATAAATAATAAATTAAAATAATAAAAAATAAACCACAAAATCAAGGTGATTTAAATCCTGCGAAAAAACCACTTTGATCAAAAGTGATTTTAAGAATTAGTGCACAATAGCAAAAGAATACAAGTATTTTGAAAATGAACTTACATCTGTATTTTTGCTCTAAATGTCCTTTACAGAGAAGAACGATGCCCACTTTGAATGATAATACCCTGAGTTGACCAGTTCTTTGGCTATAAAACAAATAAAATGTATTCATATTGAGAAAAAGAAAAATATTACTAAAGTGTATAAGAGTATTATGGCTACATTAACAATAATAAGGTAGATTCTCACACTTAAGAAAGAGCATTGATACGTATTAGGACAGAAGTCCATTTTTTAAATTTTGGGTACATACTTCTTTAGGAATATGGCTTTCTAGAGAATCCATAACATATCCAATGATGGATTCATATATAATATTACACATGAAGAATAGTTTTGGCTTCAAAGTGAGACCAAAATAATATTTTGAAATAAACCTAACATGAAAACTGTTAATTTCAAGGTACCACAAGTAATTATAACCATACGAATATACAGTAAAAAATACTGAGAATGTCTCATGGTATAGATCTACCAAATACATTAAGTTTTATCAAAATCTATAGCATCACGTAGATGATATAACATGTAATGAATGTATAAATAAATAAATGTATAATATAAATGTATGTGATGATATAAATGTTTTAAAATAACACAACCTTTACAAACCAATAGCAAGAAAATTATTATTTACCTGTCATAAACATTAAGCAGCCAATTAATACACAAGTCTAAGCATAAGGGCACATTGACCAATGAAGGGTTTTCAGCAGCTATTGCTTCGTATATTGTACTAAGAACATTAATCATATCATTAACATCAATAACTTTGTCATTTTGTGCTCTCAATCCATGACTGTCAAATGCATCCACAGCTCTGTTCACTGTTACAAGATCCACTGGAAAATAAAATAATAAAATATCATTCATTTGTTAATAAAGCAAAGCTGTTGAACAGAAATAGTTATACAAAATATGTAGTTTCAGATCAATATTTTTTAATTCAAGAAACTTTTAATTGTTCCTGTTCCTTATTTATCCTGTTGGTATATAGGAAAAGTATAGTGTTTTCGAAAAAATCCGTAACTGGGATGTCACTGAAATTATTCGTTTCAGGTGTTTTTAAGGCCACCTGAGTCTGTATGTATGTGTGAGTGTCTTTTATCATTGTAGCCTAGTGTATTTATAATAGAGAGTTGAAACAATGTACACAAATCGGGAGAATATTTTTTTTATGATGTCATTAACCCACAATAATGACTCAGCAAAAAAATTTAAAAAACGCAGAAAAATGATGCGATTGGATTGAGATTTGGCACGCATATAGCCATGTATAAGAGCAACATATGTGCTATAATTTTTATTATAAAAATGGGCAAAATAAAACAAATAATTTATAAAATAAAACAGCCCTTGGCTCTGAGAGGAATAAAATAATTTAAAATATATATTGCCTGGAGTATTAACTTGTATACTTAATTGAATAATAATTTAAGAAGAATATGATGTTCAAGACAATTACTTTTTAATTTTAACATGTGTTACCCTCGCGTTTTCTTAATAATTAAATAATAAAATATTATTAATATGAGAACTTTTTCTTATTAATGCCCACAGGCTCTTCCACAGCCACATGGTTGTAATCCTGTACCAGTTTTTATTTGTTCTTTTGAATCATCTTGTAAATTTCCTAATACATGAGTCAAAGACTATGGTTTGTTAACATAAAATTAATTATGTCATTTGATAAAATCAGCTTAAATGCAGATAATAGCATTAAAAGTCATCTATTTGTTATTCATCCATAGTTGTTCATGGATAATAAATTTCTTCTACTTAAGAAATTTATCCTTAAAAAAATATTTTTCTTCTTTTAAAATTTGTATTATTATATTAATATTATACTAAAACTTACAACACATTCGTTTCTGAACTGTTCTCAATTTTAAAGCTGTCCTATAAGCTGAATATCTAATTTCATTAAATTCTGATAGTGAACCCATGAGCTCAGACATTTTAGGATGGTCCCAGTGGGTTGTTTCAAGATGATGACTATAAACAATATCAAATCAAAATGATATAAAATCAAAAATTAAACATGGGAAATAAATATTAAAATAAGAAAAACCTTACACTAAAATTTTAGAAAGAAATAAAGAGATAAATGTAAGTAATTCCTAATAACACTACTAAATTATTAACTACAGTACATGTAAATCAAGCAGCCTCAGCATTTGATCATAACACCCTAAAAATAAAATGATGAAAGTCTAAACACAAACAAAATAATAAGGCATATCAAAAACCACTTTGTGGAAAGACTTTCATTCTATTATTTATAATTGATGAGCTTCACACTTGATACTTTAAAATACAACATATTTCTCCAGTTGATGATCAATTTGTCTAAATTTTTTTTAGACTTTACTATGATCCAGTAACAAATTAAGTCTGTCATGTTCAAGCAAAACATAGATTTAGCTAAGTTTGGCATTAAGCTTGTAAGTTGTAAGCTATAAGTTTTAAAAAAATTAAACTTGCTTTAGATTTTTTATTGTTGATTATTATTATTAATAAAGGCCTTAGGAATATATGTTTTATCATGATCAACTAGTTAGTTAACTTAAAAATGTATAATAGGATGGAAAAAATATTACTTTCATTGTTATTTTATTCTATTTTTTTTTTAAACAAGCTACAAGAAAGAAACACTACTGACTTGATATAGTAAGGCACTTTGTTGGGTGTGGTGGCTCTCTCCCATGGTGAGTCTACAGAGGCACACAGGAAGCTATGACTTGACGTGGCACCTGATCCCATGCCACGTAAACACTTGAACCTATCATCTACTGTCATCTGGATGGCTCGCCACCTGCATCATAACATTCAAAAATCAAATTGAACTGAAAAAAACTGAATTGACTGAAACTATGAATTAACAGATATAGGTATAACTTAAATTATAAACATCAATAATTTGAGAATTAATTCAAGAATGTTGTGTCCCAAATTTCATTGGATTTATTTCATGGTTTTAAACTTTAGGCTGTGCAGTCTTATACCTTTTTGATTTCCCTAAATTGCTCCATAATGATTTGCTGTTGAGACCTGTACACATGCTTCAAAAACAATGCTATTGAATCCAGTGTTCTGATTTTCAACACTGTGCTTAGGAACTCACATTTAACTTATCATTAACAAATCTAACTACAGACCTTAATTAACCCCTACACTAAAAGTGATGCACATATCTCATCAAAATGATTGCCATAATTAGGGTATAAAATAGAATTTAGAGGTAATAAAAATGGAGATACCTGATGTCGCAACCTCATCAGGTAAACACAATCAACTCATAAAAACACAATAAAAAATAACATAAGATAATGAGCTAGATGATCCATGGAAAAATTATTTGTGTACTTGCACGTACAATGCAAGTATGTACTTGCATGAATACCAAGTGTTAAATACCAATTATATTCAAAGGTAATAATTTTACACTTTGTGTCATGGTGTTTTTACCTAGTGTCGTCCATAAAAGAAAAATATAAAATTAGTCACCTTGCATTAAGATCGTCAACTCTTGCCAGGAGAGCTGGGCTGGTATTTACATGGCTAGATCTAAAAGCCGCTACATGGTCATTCATATCTTCTATAGACCTCTGAAGAGGGCCTAGTCTTTCACTAAATTTCTGCAAATATAAGAAATAAAAATTTATAAACAATCTTAATAAATAAAATAGTTCCTATAACTTATTTAATAATTGATACATATATTACATACTTTACATAATTTACAGAATACGCAAAAATATAATTTACATAGATCTACATTTTAGTCATATAAGTACTGAAACACGAAGAAGGAAATCTAGAAACAGGAAGCTCTTTGTTACTGATTTTAAGTTAGTGCTTTCCTATTTAATTTATTATTTAGTTCAGTTATATTATTTGTAAAAGAAGAAATAAACGAATAAAATAAAATGAATAGAAACTAAAACTAGTAATACACAAAATTAATCATAATAATAATATCATTTACAATACTAAACCTAAAAAATAAAAAAATAATATGGTTAATACCATATATACCACCAAATTTAAAAATAATTTAATTATTATTCGAATTGATTCATATTCATCACCATAAAGATTAAAAAGACAAAATATGATACTAATAATAATTATTGTGTTCTTTTGAAGAGTCCTCATATTTATTCAATCACATGTTTTGAAAATATAATTAGCATTGTGCAATGTCATAGGCTGAAATTTTCATAGAATTTCTAACAAGGAGACTAATACTTAGAGGGATGATACAACAGCTCTTATCATTCCTAGGGTAGCTAGGTGCTATAACTGTACATTGGTGGAGCCATTTTTTGATTTTTCATAATAATTACAATTTCTCATAAATATTACATTATTTTTCGACAATTTTGTTTTAAATCAAGTAATATGAATTTAAAAAAAGTTCTAATGATGGTCTATTGCATGTCTCAAATTTTCTGTGTTGAATAAAGTGGTTTAATGTGGCATTGCTGAAAAATATCCGCCATTAGTAGAGTGCATGTTACAATAGGAGTTGTAGAGGGTTGGAGAGTATCTAGTCTCACTCTAGGGAGACTATAGTAGGGGTAAGTACAGTTATGGCACCTAGTGGATGCTGTCTCACTTCCAGACCTCTTATCACTGTGTTATTCGGGGTATGTACTCTTTCTAAGTATTTAGTTTCTTTGATTCCTAATTATTTTAGATTCAAAGCAAATGTAAAAAGAAGTATGTATTAGAAATCTACTTTTATATGTTAACCAGCAAATACAATAATGCTAACATTAAAATATTTTTACTTTTATAATATAACAATAAACTGAAAAAAAAAACTGATTTCATAACAACAAAGAAGCTTTCAGTTTTTTATAGCTTTATAGGATATCGACATTGCCCACCAAAAATTTAATTTAAGAGACAAAATCATTACTTCTTAAACAAACAAATCTAATTCCCTTAAACTTTTCTAGAGCTGATAAGATTGGTAACTATTTATTTATTTATTTACATACTTGAGGTTACTTTATTACAAAGTTTCTCAATTGTCATAATTTTACAATTAAATGAAAAAAAAACAAATAGATTATAAATTATTAAATAGACTGCATAAACATAGGCAGCATAACTTGAATAACAAACTTGATTAAAAAAAAAACAAAAAAAGCATAACATTACATGAGAAATTATTTACATGTGAAATGATTTACATGAGAATTATTTGGCTCAGTGAATTTTATTATTTCCTTTCTCGTCTTTTCTACCTCATTAAGAATACACATTATACCGCAGCATTGAGCATCAGTTGGTACATAAAATTCTTGTACTTATCTTACCTGTAGATTGTCTAATTGCTGGGGAATAATAGCTGGATCTGAGGTAGGTTGGAATGATCCACATGCAGCTTCGGAAGCAGCCATCCTACCACTAGCTTCCTCTAAGCATTGCTCAAACATGCGCATTCTCTGCATACAAAAACATCACATCAGTAAAATTTAAAGAAAAATCTTGATTTCATTAATATAGTAAACTCGGTATATTTAACTGTAAGCATAAATGTATGCAGAAAAGAACAACAGTTCAAATTTTAATATATCTTACTTCTATAAAAAAATAAAACATAAAAAATAATGTGTAATCAAATATGTAAAGGGTCTAAGGTAGTTTTATACATATGAAATCTATATAATTTTATTTAACACAAAAGTTTTAAGAAAATCTCGGAAAATCTTAATACAACCCAAGCACTCATTATAGCAGAGTTGAGAACTGGATTTTTTTTGTATTCAAGTATCCTTTGGCAATCTTACCACCGGATACCCAAAACTACAGAACAACAATTTTTAGATTCAAACTCAAAAGCCAGATATGCCAAAGTGGCTGAACAAGTTTTAACCCAACTCCATAAGAATACTAAGTTGTCTGCATGTCTCATAATGTAGTCCAGACACATAATGTCTACCACTTATTCTATTATAGCCAATAGCCAATCATGAATGTCTATAGTCTCTGTCCAGATAATTAATTATCAAAAACAGGTAAATCATCATTACATGCAAAACTCGGCATATGATTTTAAAGTAAGAAAATAAGTTAATTTTAAATAAATTTGAAGCTGTATGAATTGGAACTAGAGAGTAAGTTCTATTTATAGTTTTAGTATTCTAACAATCACAAGATATAAAACAAGTACAAATATAGAACAATCTTTATTTTGATTTACATTGAAGAATTACAGTTATTTTAGGGAATAAACAAAACTTAACACCAGTTTGAAAAAATAAGACCTTAAAAAAACAAGTTTAACACATGAAACAACATTTATGTTTATCCTTGGCAAAAGGGTAAAAATAGTCAAAAAGATAATTATGCTGTAAATCAATCAAATTAGAAAACAAGTTTAAACAATAAAAAAGCAAGTTAGACATTTTCATTCTATACAAATACTAGCCTCAAATAAAATCAAAAACATGATCAGGTAGAGCATAAAACAGTATTCTATGAAACAAGAACTAAACAAGAAAACTAAAAATATTTTGAGCAAATAAAAATATCGATGTTAATATTCGATGTATCGTTTGGTTAGAAAAATCTAACAATATCGATACTGAAACAAAAACGTCTGCTTTCTATCAAACAGTTAAAGTGGATAAACAAAAATAAAAACAGAAATATTAGCTTTGATAGGGATAGCATTGAAGTTTATTTACACAAATAATGCATATTAATGAGTCTTAGAGCAAATAGAAAAGCTAAAAGAAAGTTTATATTAGGCATTTTATGTCAAAACATTTAAGGAGAAAAAATTTAGAAGGAACAGATTATTTTCTCAAACTGTTCTATGGCTTTATGATAAAGTGTGACATTTATATACCATATTTTGCAACTCATTGTAAAATATTATAAAGAAAACACATTTTTAGAGGCCAAGAACTGGAAAATATTTTAAAATATTTTTAGAGTGATAAATAGAGAATATCTAATAAGTAGTTTAGGTAAAATTATTTTTACATCATTTTCTAAGTGTATATAGAGTGGATCACATGCTGACATTAATGTTTATGAAATATGTGTGATGTCATTAATCCAAAAAAATGACCCCACAAACATTTCAAAAAATCTTCATATAGTGTATAGATTGGGCTGACATTTTTTAATTACGTACTACTATGAATGGTTCACTAACATACAAAGTTTTGTATTATCAGTATTAGCTGCGGTTTTATTGATTGACATATATATATGTTAAACAAACCATTATGTCATTGATTGACATAATATAAACAAATCACTTTTTTTTAATAATACATTTGAAAATGCGCTTCTATCGTGGCAATATGCCACTTGTATAAACTATTAATATGACAAACTGATAAAGTACAGCAACCATGTGGCCACAAAGCGGCCAAGGGAATGTGCAGGGGCCTTGAGGCGAGCCACAGCACTGAAGTGGCTAAGAGGCTGAAAGCCTCTTTGTTATAGATCATATAACTGTTAAAGAGTAGAGTAACAACTACCACATTGTTCAACTAACAAACATTTTTTGAAATTGACACAAAAGTATGAACAAGTGAAGAATAAATAAATAGTCTTACAGTAAGAGTGTCTTGAAGTTTATCATGAGACCTTGCTGATCTCTCGATAAGTTGATTCCATTTATCTGATAGTTTATTAACTTCTCTTCTTATTGACCTAGTTAATTCTCTAGCCTGTTGCTCAGCTGTTCTATATCCTCTACAGTCATCACCAACTCCAACTTTAAAAAAAATATTAATGATCTTATTAACACATGGAGAACTCTATTATAAAATGAAACCCCTTAAGAATTATACACAGTGTAATATAACTAGTCAAGAATTATACGGAGAATATTTTAAAAGCTAAAATATTCCGACTAGACATTTGCATTTCCTTTAAATTGCTAAAAATCAATTATTCTTTAAATAAACATAAATGAAACAACTCAAAAGAATTAGCCCTAAATATTCAAGAAATAAATTAAATACTCAACTAAAAACATAAATAAACTAGTTTGAACTAATAGATATTTTCAATAAGGGAGAATGCAGTTTTTAATTTAAAAATATCAGAGGAAAAAAGATAATATATAAACTAGAGAATGGTATTTAGTTAAATCTTAAACAGGATATTGAGAATAGATCAAAAAATATTGAGAACAAGGATTTAACTAAATATTTTCAACGTTGGCATTATTTGATTTTTTTTCATGGTACTTTTATCAAATGTAGAAGGGGTCATAAATACTCAAACATGAATAGATTGTTGCGATTGTAAAACAATTGTATAACCTCGACAATACCTAGCATTAAAAATGAACATGATTATAGTATTGAATTAAACTTTAAATTACCTAGAACACCAAACTAACTACTACTCGTAATTTTTAATTAACGCATCCACAGTTGAAATTCATAAACTGCTGAAAAAGTTTAATACAGTTGCCGAAAAGAGCAAATTGGACTATAAATGTAAAATTATGATATACTAGCAGGGATACCCGTGCTTCGCACGGGCGTTAAAGAAGTGAATAATTTTGTATACTATTTCTTTTATCTGCTTATAGTACTACAGAGCCAGTAAATCAGTCCACCCTCTAAATATACTATACTAAATCTAATAAAAATCAAGTAAACTAATAACTTATGCCCCTGTCACCCAAAATTTTCTTTTATCTGCTTATAGTACTACATAGCCAGAAAATCAGTCCACCCTCTAAATATACTATACTAAATCTAATCAAAATAAAGTAAACCTAATAACTTATGCCCCTGTGCACCACAATTTTCTTTATCTGCTTATAGTACTACATAGCCAGAAAATCAGTCCACCTCTAAATAGTCTCTATACTAAATCTAATCAAATAAAAGTAATGATAACTTATGCCCCTGTCCACCACAATTTTCTTTTATCTGCTTATAGTACTACATAGCCAGAAAATCAGTCCACCTCTAAATATACTATACTAAATCTAATCAAAATCAATAACTAATAACTTATGCCACTGTGAACCACAATTTTCTTTATTTGTTTATAGTACTACAAAGCCAGTAAATCAGTCCACCCTCTAAATAGTCTCTATACTAAATCTAATCAAATCAAGTAAACTATAACTTAGCCCCTGTGCACCACAATTTTTTTTTATCTGCTTATAGTACTACAAAGCCATAAATCAGTCACACCCTCTAAATAGTCTCTCTATCTAAATCTAAATCAAAATCAAGTAAACTAATAACTTATGCCCTGTGCACCACAATTTTTTTTTATCTGCTACAGAGCCAGTAAATCAGTCCACCCTCTAAATATACTATACTAAATCTAATCAAAATCAAGTAAACTAATTACTTATGCCCCTGTGAACCACAATTTTCTTTTATCTACTTATAGTACTACATGGCCTGTTAATCAGTGCAATCTACAAATTAGTCTTTATACCAATTTTAAAAAAATCACTTGAAATCCGTGTTTTAAAGTCAGTAAAATGATAAAATTTAAAAAAAAAATCTGAAGTCCTTTAAAGTTATTTTAACTACATCTAAAGATTTGAGACTCGTACAATTATTATTCCTGTTCGTAAGTTACTTATACTTGTAGACATAATTTTATAGACTTATTCCGAGGCCATTGTCAGTTATATTCATTATTTTATTTAAAGTTATTTACTGCCCTAAAAAGCTTATTATATCTCTAAAATCAAAATTTTTAGCATCAAAATATTGTAAATGTACTGCTCTAAAATAATAGCTCTGGACATGCATAATTTTATGCTCTCCAAAAAGGCTATAATTTTTTAAATATTTCGATGCCCCTGTAGACCACTTTAGATGCCCCTAATCATCTTAAGACTGGGCTCAAACCTTTCCATCACTGTGGATTAATTTTGTAAAAAACTTTCGTGAAAATTTGTCTAGTCGTTTTTGAGTTTAGAGGGAACATCGGTAGCGACATTTGAATTTTATTTATATAGATATTCCGAGGCCATTGTCAGTTATATTCATTATTTTATTTAAAGTTATTTACTGCCCTAAAAAGCTTATTACATCTCTAAAATCAAAATTTTCAGCATCAAAATATTGTAAATGTACTGCTCTAAAATAATAGCTCTGGACATGCATAATTTTATGCTCTCCAAAAAGGCTATAATTTTTTAAATATTTCGATGCCCCTGTAGACCACTTTAGATGCCCCTAATCATCTTAAGACTGGGCTCAAACCTTTCCATCACTGTGGATTAATTTTGTAAAAAACTTTCGTGAAAATTTGTCTAGTCGTTTTCGAGTTTAGAGGGAACATCGGTAGCGACATTTGAATTTTATTTATATAGATTATAAATGTAGAATTATGATTCAATATAATCATTATTGAATAATAAAATTTATTGTGCAAGGAAATAATACATAAAAATCAATACAAATATATAAGATTAGACCAATGTTAGTAAGAAATGGCTCAAATAGTTAATAATCAGTTTAGATCAATCATGTTGATCTAAACATGATGACACTATATACCATATTTTACATCATGTTCGTCTATGTCTCTATCTATGGTTTTTAATATTCTTATGTAGAAATCAGCGAAATACTTTGGTTTTTCATTCTATATTATTCATATTTAAACCATAAAATATAAATAATCAACTTTAAAATTTCTTAAGATACCTTCACTGTCGCTGGTATCAGACAATGGAGGTTCGTTTGCGATGTATTGCTTTCCTGATAATAAGTTACTTTCAATAACAGGTCGCTTATCTTCTAATTGTCTTCTAAATGCCCTGTGATCATCCTGTCGACAAACAGAAATAACATAAGTTACATTAATGTGCCATTCTTGTTATGAATGATTATGATAGGGAAAGTGTAATTGGATTAGGTGAAAAAAAATATTTATAAAGGGGAGAAGTAGATGTAATTTAATTAGCCTGCTTTGCTTAAGCTTTTATTTAAGTTAGTAATTGTTTGAATTATAGTGGAATAGAATTAAGTTATTCTACTCCACAATAATTTTAATATAAAAAGAAGCTTTGACTACACTGACACAGACTCACATATTCCTCTATATAATTTAAGTTCTTAATCAAGTCAAGAACAGGGATAAGTCAAGATGTTTTCTACAACTAAGTCATATAAATAAAATATGTTATTTTTACTTTTGTTTTTCTAAAGGACTTATGCCTATAATGGTAAATAAATAACATTATAGCTTTTTAATTAAGTGCAGTTTCAGTATCGCAGCCTCTTATAACACGTAAGAGACAACGATTTTGCAACATTTATCTAAAATCAAATTGACAATCCTATGTGATATTATTGCAGGTAGACGACACTAAACGTAAGTAACATAAAATTAATAATATCAAACGGTTGTTTATAAATTCAATTATCTAGATCATCTAGATACTTGAATTGTTAGTCCTCCACTGTTTACAAACGTCACTATCGTATCTTCAATCAATTAATATTACTCAAATCTACTTCACTACTTTAATCTCTAACATTACTCAAATCTATGATATCATATAAACAAAGCAATTTACTATAGACGCTAGTCATCAATTAGTTTCAATTACCAGTAAAAGCCTACGTGTCAGAGGCAATCACTGTGTTGTAACTTCTAAGAAGCACAACAAATTAGAGTAGTTATAAGTTTCATGATAACTTACTGAAAATAGACTCAAATAATACGGAACAATACAATAAACATTTGTACAAACTTTACGTAATGCATCATAAGTAGTGTATAATTCCGAGTATAATAGACATCAATATCTACTTTAATCCAAACCGCACTTGATCATTATTCTAATCAAATCATTTCAAATTTTTGTGTCCCCCGCGATGATAAATTAGAAAATTAAGCTCCAATATTCCAATGACAGAAATCGGGTACGGGGTACCTCGGAACTTTTCCTAATCACATCGAATTCGCTACACTCATCTATCCTGATTTGGACTCGCTTCGCTCGTCCTCAGAATACACGATTCGCCAAATTTACACAGCAACATGTCTTCGGACTCGCTTCGCTCGTCCTTAGATAGTAGATGTATCCATATTATTCTCAGCAGTTACCCATACAGCACTGACCCGCTCAATTTTTATAATCAAACAAAAACCATGGATAAACTTGTCGTATTGAAACGAAACTTCGTGTACATTTTTATTAAGTAAATGTTTACATACTTTAAACTTAACTGAGCAATTTTCTGATTTTTTACAACTTTTTTTAAAAAACGTACACAAGTCATTTGATAAAATTGAACTAATGCTGATAATGAGATAAAACTTGGCACATATATTAGTCTTATACATAGCCACATGTATGCCAAATCGCATAATTTTTCGAAATTTTCACTAAGTCATTATTGCAGGTTTAAGACGTCATAAACAAAATATTTTCTAAATAGCACATCTAAAGCGGTAGACTAATTTTTGTACGAAGTTCAACTCTCTAGCATTAATACACTAGGAGCTACGATGATAAGACAACACACATCCACACAAACATACAGACAGACAACTTTGCAAAAAACCACTCAGGAGGTCTTTAAAACTCCTGAAACGGATAATTTCAGTTTCATCCCGGTTTCGGATCTTTTTGCAAACACAATACTTTTCCTATATACCTACGGTATAAATGAGGAAAAGTAAAAAGTAACGAGAAACCCGAAACCCATTTTTAATCATAGAGAATCAAACAATACATTAACAGTTTTTCTTAAAAACATAAAATCTTTATAACAAAAAAGCTAGTAATAATTATCAGTATACATTAAAGGGGTCTCAAGAGAAAAATAAGGGGATAAGATGTCAACCCTCTAAAAAGAAAAGAACTTAAGAAACTTTAAAAACTCAGACGAATTAAGGCAGGAGAGCACCTGGAAAAGCGCTTATAATGTGCTGGATTTTAAGAAGAGAAAAAAAGGCATCCAAGAAAGTTAAAGAGTGGGGGGACTTACAAACAACCACTGATGTGGTAAAAAAAAGTTAAAATTGTATGGTTCAGTGTTTCAGTATAGCCAACCCTCTTCTTATACTTTAAATGCAAAAAGATCTTAAAGGAAAGTTTTTGAAAAAAGGGAAGTGTCAAGACTTTTCAGGTTAAATATAGGGTTATAAAAATCATCACTTTAACTACACTGTTATTTGACCCAAGTGAAAATATTGAATTACACAAAGTATAATAACAACTTTAAAAGAATGCACCTAACTAGAAGACTTATATAATTAACTAGGCACCACAAGTATACTAGTAGCAATACTAGTATTACTACTAATATAATAGTATCGCTAGAAGTATACCCTTACAGTAACAAAGCTATATTACTTCGCCACAATTTTCTTATATTCTAATATTTAAGGAAAAAATACGAAGATTAATTAATATTATCAGCGATTTGACTCAATTGCTTGTAAACAAATCACGGTCTTTGACTTAAACATTAGGAAATTCACTAATATTGTGGCAATATACCATTTATAAATTCTGACGCGCAGATCGCGAGCAGAGCGAATTTTATTAAAATGATTGCTTTTTTGCTTAAGTTCCTGGTATATGCACAACTTGTTATTTCATTTTGTCGAACTTAAACAAATGTTGTCGATTTTTTTAAAAAAAATACGCATATTTATCCGATACATAATGCAATTAACGGCACAGCATTAGTTGCGCTCATTTGAATCTTAGTTTATGCTGATTATAGAGTAATTAGGAAAAATTTCTCTGGACTGGCTTCATTCTATTCAGCGCTTCAAATAACATAAACAACGACACTCTCCTTGAAATATATAATGTTACCGACCGCATTATAAGTTTTCTGGTCATTTACCACGGTTTTACGAAATTTTGGTCCTTAATAGACGTCGTATTCATTCGATTCAGTTTACTAAAAACATAAAAACATAAATACACACACACAAATATATATATATATATATATATATATATTATATATATATATATTACTATATATATATAATATACATTATAAAGATTTTTAACATTTTCCCGGGTCAAATCCTGCCCGGATTTTCAATGTTTGTCAATTTTTCCAAAAAAATACACAAAAACTTCAAGTACAACAAACTGATACAGATTAACATGGCCACAGGAAGCCTGCCGCATGGCGCGTCATATGTATTATATTTGCTATGTCATAAGAGATCTTGTTAGATGTTACTTTATACCTAAACGATATCTGTATAATATATGATGCGATTTTAAATTTAACTAGAGGTTTGCATTTTCTCACAATTAGTAGAGCCAATAGTATAGCCTATCTATTTTTTTATATCATTGGTTTTATAGTGTCCTAAATATTCTTCTAGGGTGAAAGAAATCAATACGTATGACCCATAAATTACAAAACATGTATAATATTTTGGTTTTTGCAGTAATTGGTTTCTGGTCAAGATTTACATTCTTCACACTGATTCAATTTTTTTTATGAAACAAGCTTTGCGGATTTTGAGTTTAAACACATTATGGTAAAACAATAATAAATTCAGTTTATCGTTGAGTTGAAGAAATCGTAAACGTCAAACTAAATAATAAATTAATAGTTTATACATTACTTTAAATAAAACAAATTTAAGTAACGTGAGTAACTTTACATATCTTACATCAAATAGTTAACTACGAAGCAAATTAATATGAAGCAATTACTTTGGATTGGTTACGTAGTATCTAATGTATGCATCTTTTCAAATTTTAATCATCTAATAGTAAATATTTAATTTGATATGATATACATAACATGATACACAATTATATTGTGTTACTTAATTTAATATTATATATATATATATATAATATATATATATATATATAATATATATATATATATATATATATAATATTATATAATATAATATATTTATAATATATATATTAATATTTTTAAATCTAAAAATAGTCCAGTTTGCTTCTAAAGGATTTGAACTAGTATGGTTTGTAAATATAAATGAATGCTAGCTAGTATTTTGTTGTTTAAAGATCAACAATGAAACAGATGTTTTAACTACACCATTCTTAAATTTCTTATTTTTGGTTTGTTTTAGTATAGTTAAATAGGTTCCGTTCTTTTATAAGCATGAATAGGAGTCTATGAATAAACGCTGTATTACAATTCAAATGTGATTAGGTAACTGTTTGGTTAATTAAGTCAAAAACAAGGAAGTATACAACTTATTCTCTTTTTTAAATCATTTTCTTTATTATACGCATTCTAGTAGGATTTTATTTAAAACCACTCATTCTATTAATTGATACTCTATGAATTTAAAATGATGCAATTAGTGTCATTTGTTTAACAAATGAAATCAGTGTTTATTTTCAGGTATTTTTATCGATTTAGAACCTAGAAAACGCGTTCTTGCTATTCGTATTCTTGAAGTCTGTTATCGAAATGTGATTGGCTAATGCTAACTGTTATGGGTGGTATTATATAAAACCAATTGTAAAATACTTCGATGTCAAAATTCACTTTACAATTGTGTTGTGCTTTAGAAGTTGTGTAGAATATTTCTATACCGAAATATTCTATACAAACATGCCTCCGGGCTGAAATGTTTATTAAATGGTTTCTTTTAATTACAACAAATCTTAAATTAAAACTAAAAATAGCAGAAGTGCTTTACCAAGTCTATAGAATTATAAATAGTAACCAATCGATTTATTAAAGGAACAGTCCATCTTCATTACCATGAGACTTAGTTTTTGGTTTATCATTTATTCATGAATGGGTCTGGAGGCTGTCAGATAGCAGACTGACAGTTTCGGAATGTTATCACTCCCATTCTTTATCACTCTCTATGGTTATCTATGTCACACCTCATAGTGATATATTATCACCTTTGAACTCTTGACTTTCTGCTACTAGATAAATCCTGCTAATATTTTACCCCTTTCGAGGAAATTCTCTAACTATTGATTTTTTAAATCGCGAATCCTCTTCTCTATGCCGGTTCTCTTGCATGTTAAATGAGTAAAATGCTTTTTAAGGCTATGCTTATTGCCTGAGACTTACAACTTTTTGAGGAAACAAAACTCAGTAAAAACAAACTTTTTGGGTAGCTTTGGCTTTATTATTTATTTACATTTATGAAAGTTGTAGTTTTGAAATGATTTGATGAATTTCTTTATATTGAGAGAGTAAAATTACCCAAGATAACTTTGCAGTGAAAATTAGATTTATGTGAAAAATTATGATTTTTAACATATTTTGTTTAGCTAACACGTCGAGTGCCTCGAACATGTAGATTTTTTCTATAATCCTAATGATCAAAATAAGCAATGATTATGTATTTTTTTACTAGCAGCATTATTGTTTTATTAACGATGTGCTTCTTATACTTGTGTTGCCTTCCCCAAATTGCTCTGTAACTATTTGTCGTAGAGATGTGAGAATATATATATATATATATATATATATATATATATATATATATATATATAATATATATATATATATATATATATATATATATATATATATATATATATATATATATATATATAATTGAGAGACTTTTCCCCATTATGACCACCCTGATCTCATAATATAGAGAACTTTAAATTGTCATTAAAATATCGTTACACAATAGCCCTATAAAGAAATAGAAGTAGTACTGCATTATATGAGCATGCACTTTACTAATAATAAGTAAATAATAAAAAAAGATAAATCGCACAAAATAAGTGCATTCGTTTTAAAATGCATTCATTCAAAATTTAAACAGGGAGTCGTAGTAATTTATAAATGCGAGAGGGTTGGAAATCAATTTAAAAAGATAGTAATGCGATAAACATGCTGTGTATGTAAAACCCATTACAATGCATTTCACCAATTAAAAATTAACAAAAGGGACTATGTAAAATAGAATCTCTTGCGAACGAAGTGTGAAAACGAAAGGAAAATCAGAGCAGTATTTTGAAGTTAAGCAAATTTTACTGGAGATACCCTACGTATTATACGATTAAACAAATACGAATTGAGTTTAGAATGAGCATGTGGAATATTTTTACTTTATTTTACAGCTAAATATTATTTAATGATTAAGAAATAAACAAGACCGATAAATTAAACAACTCTATCGAAAAAATCATGTTGTAAATTAAGTTAAATTTACGAAAATATGCTTAAGGCTTGTTAGCAAAAAATTACATAGCAATCAACATTAATCACCTACTCTAGCTCATACAATAAATAAGAAAGTGAGCCTAAAATATCACTTTATATTAGTGCCACTTAATATCAAACAAACTTCATAGATATTTTAATAGAAGTTTTTTCACAAGATTATGAACACTGGTAATAGGAAAAAGTGGTAGATTTTAAAGCCAGAAATGAAATTCAATGTTAAGCAAACTGTGAGAGGTCAGTGATAAAATAGTTTATTAGTCCTTTCCAAAACATTGAACCTAAAATTTTACATAAAACTTAAGATAAATATATAAGACAGCTGAGTCCTTAATTTCAAGAAAATGCTTTAAGGAAAATTTATTTTAAAACAACTATACACACCTGTTGCTTGACTAAGGACTGAGTGTCGGCGTGGAGAGTAGCGAGAGTGGAGAGTTCAGTATCCTTCCTAATGACCCACTCTATCAACTCACGGAGAGATAGCAAGAGAGCATTCCAGTGCTCTGCATTGTGCTCTAAACGATTCCTGTAACAATAAAACAAATTTAATGATGAGTAAAAGATAACTTGAAGCATTTATGGGAACAGAAATTAAGAAAATCTAGTTTCACATGGTGAAGTTTTAAGGAGGGTATCGGATCTAAGTTTTTAAACCAATTCGAAAAAAACGCAACATGAAGAGTCAGATAATATTAACTTCAATAATTAAAGTGATTAGATCCTTATTTCTAAAACCTGTAGCGCTTTCATAACTATTGAAAACTTAAGTTTGAACGATGCCTTATGGAAATTTATGTTCGTAAAAATCTAGGAGATTTTAAATATCTTAAAAAAAGTCATTTTAATCGTGTTAAACAAACGCAAGCTTGTTTAGGATCTGTCAGTTCATTAAGTATTCATTCTGAGAGAACAGCCTCATAGTTATGCTAAATTGGCTAATTAAAATATCTTAAAACAAATACTATTTAAAAAATTAGGAGCGTATACCCGGCTACGAAACCCAGACC
This sequence comes from Microvelia longipes, assembly GCA_018340805.1. NCBI lineage: Eukaryota > Metazoa > Arthropoda > Insecta > Hemiptera > Veliidae > Microvelia > Microvelia longipes. Next base: position 55,930,506 of record JACMZG010000008.1, read on the forward strand.
TTCGGAGTTGAAATTGAAGTGGTAATATCAAGGCCACAGAGGTAGAATTAACATAATGTTTGACTGACGCGGTAAATATCAATTAAAGCTTAATGAAAATTAAAAATTAATACTTTAAAAATTATTTTATGTTAACAGACAAAAAACTTGATCTCGGTGTATAATGTAAAGTTTATTGAGTTTTTGGGAGTAAAGAAGCACATTTCACTTGGGAATAAAAATTTATGCCTATTATTAGGTTATATTAGAGCCAATTGTATCATTTTTTTAAGGGAGTAGTATCCTCTAAATTTATACAGGTGACCGATGATATTTTTGTAATTTTCCCAGGTGGCAGCACCCCCATATTTTATAAAGGGACCCTGACCAAAAAAATATTTTACTGGTAAAAATCCATTTCAGGTCAAAAGAAGTAGTTTAGAACAATAAAAAAACATTGATTTTTTTGGAGGCAGCACCCCTTAATTTTATAAGGGGGTCCGACACAAAAAAAAAAAAAAATAAAACAAAAATAAAATCAACATCTGAAGATAACATTTTGTATGCACCTTGGGAGTAAAATGCTATTTTCCCCCTCGCAATGACCTTTCTCGGCTTCGCCTCGGGAGTTAAATACTTTGGTTCCCTCGGGTTACGCCTTAGGAACCAACTAACTGCTCAGGGAAATAATAGTATTCTTTACTCCCTTAGTGCATAAATAACTAATTATTTTAACTATAATTTTGCCGAGTTTTCGATATAATTTTATCTTTTTCAAGGCTTTTTCAAAAACAGTTACATGGTTGCTAAAAAGTAGATGTTTGGACATCTAGAGCAACAGACATGTTGGAACAACTAGAGTAACAGACAAAATTACAAATCGAAAACTCAGCAAAATTAGTTTTATTTATTATTTTGGTCCTATTCCTCCTTAAAACTTTTAATAAGTTATGTTAACTGTTATTTAAAAAAAGTACATATAATGCATAAACTTTGCATTATTTAAATTTTAACAGAAACAATATTAAACTTTATACAAATATTAAGGAAAGTTATCATTCTTAATCATAGGTCAAATGTTCAGGTTGGTAGAACTGCACTGACATCAGACGAAAATATTTCCCTTCAAAGTAAGACTCAATACCTTTAATAAAACTTTTTCCCTTTTTATAGAACTATTAATCATAGCTTTTCCCCTTGAAAATGCTCATGAAAAACACCATAAGTCATAGAGTTCTGTGCGTGACACACAACTTTTAGTTAAACTTATAGCTTGTATTCCTAGCATCCAGAAATTTTTTGATGAGACATATCACAAACATTTTTAACGTTTAGCAATTGTCTTACATATGTCTTACGTCAAATGTTAATAAACGAGCTTATTTTACTAAATATTACTGCAAAGGTTATGAAGCATAGCCGGAAAACTTAAGCAAGAAATGGAAGGTTCAGCAAGGAAACACGCACTTCGCACCAACTTCTACGTCTTGCGGACCTCCGCGCCAGAATTATTTTACTTTACGATAACTTGACACAAAAACCAATCGTATAAAAATACACAACAATATGGTTTATGAAATATGTATAACATTATAATCCAACCATAATCACCGCGAAAATTTCGAACATTTACTAAAAATCTGAAACTAATCACATTGGGCTGTAATTTATTTTTACTCATTTGAGTACGTATATGTTAAGTGTATATAACTATATAATAATATAATTTTTTTACGATGAAGCAAATAAAAAACTTTCAGATGTTAAATATATATCAACCTCTGAATCAACTTTATTAGCTTTTAGTAAATTTCAGACCAACCACCACATAGGAAATAATTAATTGATTTAAAATGGATTAATATCTAGACTATTAGAATAAATTTAACCTGACATCCAATATTCAAATTAAAACATCCAATATTATATATTAAAGTAATATTTAATATTTTTAAAACCATTTTTTTAAGTCACATTAAATTTAGGTGAGGTTAATTCGCTTAAGAATTTACAGCAACTCCAAGATTTTATACCTAAAACGAGAGACAGTGTACAAGAGGGCTTTGTGTAACACACCTGGCCTAATGAACCAGCACTAACAACCCTATTGTAAAATACTCAGCTAGATCCCTGTAGAAAAAGCTCTACAGTATTTTTAACATAAAGGTTTAAGCCACATGTCTCTGGTCTTAATGTCGACCAATTAGAGAGGAAACCTCCGCACAATTATATTAGGTCTTATTTTAAGCTTTATTTAAGTTTTCTATCTTAATTATTTAGACTTTTTCCAAGCTAAAAAAAAAATAAGTAGGATAGAAAGAGGAAAGTAAACCCAATTAAAAACAATTTAGGTACCACTGAAAAATTTAATTAAGAATGAAAAATAAAAGAAGGCGATACTAAAGTAATAAACATGAAAGTTAATAAATTGGGGATTGGTGAATATTATAGGTTTTGAGTTTTAATAAATATGTTTAAATACAATGAGACTTTCTCGCGGGATAAACAAAGTACGTCTCGAAAAAATTAAGTTTTATTACATATTTTAAAGAAAATGATTTCTTATGAGACGTAATTTAATTACCACTAAACGTTTCCATAAGTATAAAATGGGGAAATTGAAGGCAGAAACTAACAAGTCTTAACTTTTTCCCACCTATTATATAAGAATTTAAGCAATGTTCATTCTGAATATACAAAATACACAATCCAATAGGAGTTAACATGATGCAAATATTGCTCCAGCAGACTTTTTAAAGGATAATTAAAATTTAATCATAGTGATTGCGTTGCTAAACATTTTGGGAAGCACGAAATGAAAGGGATTGGATAAATAGACAGTAAAGCCTGAGGCAATGAGTTTTCCGGTTATTATCTTCGTACCATTATTTTAAAAACCCATCTCGGAAAAATGTCTCGTTAACAGTGACAAAAGCAACAAAAAGACAGCTGAAGTGAAATGAATATTTAAAAAGACTTAAAGAGATTTACGACGACACGGAAACAATTATGTTATCGCTTACTAATAGAGATAAAAATACTTATAATAATGCTTGCGTAAATAAAATTATTATAAAAAGCTAACAAGTAAAAATAAAAGCAAAATAAAAAATAAATCAGAGAATAAGCAGGTAAGGAAGGATACGATAAACTATTTCATTAGATCGAGTGGTTCGTAGGATGGAACAGAGATTTCGCTGTCTACATGAATGAGTCGTACTAGTTTAGATCAACTAATCTAAAATAATAAAAGGCGTACACATAAATCAATTGGTCAACTTCTCATCATCGAGAGAACTTAAATCGCATCGACCAGAGTTTCTTATCCTACTCTGTATTGACTGTAATCTAATTCAAGGCAACGTAAATAATCCATGATAGGATGACGTACTCAAATATAATTTAATCATAGATTGAAGAGCTGTATCAGATTCTATTTCAATGTGTGTTCACCCTAATTTAACGATATGTCAAGTAAAACAGAAGACAAGTAGATTTTTGGATTTTCATAAGCTAATGACCATTAAAGACTTTTATTAATACAGTTGATAAAACACACTGAAACACATGGAACACACTGGGTCTGATCATGTATTTACCGTATCTTATCCATAAATACGTAGAATATTACTTATTCGTATAACTATTCTTAAAAATACGAAAGGGAAGTAGGTATTATAACATCCACGTGAAACAATAACTTATTATTTTATTTATTTATTTATTTACAGGCAAGACCTCACAAACATAATGGCTATAAAGAACATAAAATAAAAGTAATAAAACGTACAAAACAAAAAATAATAAAATAATAAATAATAATAACAAAAAAATATTTAAACAAATATTATAAGGCAAAAAAATAAATAAATAATAGACAAGGTTAGGCCGGCGTCATGAGGGAGGTTACTTTCGAAAGCGGCTTTACTTTACTTTCGGCTAATTTACGTCGAAAAAGGTCTATAAAAGTTCAACAATTTGACATAAATTGATTAAAAGAGACAAAATATTTGCGCTAAATGTGATATAGCGAGTAAAAACGACGGATTATTATTTTGCAAGATGTTAACAATCCTTATCTTTTTAAATAACATTTTAATTGATAGTAGTACTTCAAAAATTGTTCAAGGTTTTGTATTAATTTTTAAATGCTGTAGGCAGCCATGTTGATACAGCATAACAATAAATTTGATGAGCTCTCTTAAATTTTTACTAATATTTCGTAAATTCACTAACGTGACAAAACATTATTTTTATTATTTTTCCTCATGTACGTGGGTAAAGAGGAAAAGTATTGCGTTTGCATTAAAATATCCAAACCCATAGGATTTCACGTTAATCATCCGTTTCATATGTTTTCGTCTGTCTGTATGTATGTGTGTGTCTATTATCGTTGTAGCGAATTCGATATACGAGGAAAAGTTCCAAGATACTTCGTAACTTAACAGCTTTTCGATTTTTCCTTCTTATTTTACTAAAAATGTTGTTCCCAAATAATATCAAAAAATGTTGCCAGGATTGAATATTCACTAAATGTTTTTAAAGGTTATTTGAATCAATTGTGTTATGTACCGTACAAACAAGTACGGCGGTAGGAGAGGGGAAATTACCAGGAGCTCTACAACATCTCACACTGTTTTATGTTCAAATATACCCATATAACTTAATAGGACTTATTTTAAGTGTTGATTTATTGCATCTAAATATTTAAGGAGGTAAAAGTACATGTAGTGAAGCGTTTACCAATTGATTCTAATATTAGGGATCACTACAAGAGAAGGTTATCAAAGAGAAGTATAAACTTGTAGCAGGTTATAATATGATGGTGGTCTATAAACCGCGTGACCTCTCATCTGGAGGTCTATCTCACAACTACCTCTTCAAAGATACACTCAAGCGAATTACTAAGTATCGATTACATACTCTCACTATCAAGGGGTAAGGGTTACTTTTTAAATTCAAAATGTTTAATATTCATAGCATTGTAGGAAAAGCTTAAGAACTTTAAATAGCATTGAATAGAAAACAAAAATAGTTACTCGTGTTACATCAAGTTTTTAATTTGGTAAAAGTATATTTAAAAGTAAGTTAAGTTATAAAATCTAATAATATATAAGCAAAAATATATAAAAAAGAACATAAGTATTGTAAATGCACGTAGAACAGAGGCATTTAACAACACCAGATTTCGTAAGCTTGGTTTCAATTTTTTTAAAAAGTAAATAATAGATCATCTGCTAAGAGCTGATTCAAAATAGTACATTATTTAATATTCATCAGCAAAGGTGAAAGGAATTATACAAAAAGATGGGATTATGTAAGCTTCTTAGTGCTGCTAAGCCAAAGTAAGCTGATAGACACTATTAGCTATGTAAGCCGATATCTACTAGTAGCTAGTATGCTAATGCTATAGTAGCTAGTAACCTAAAGCTACTAGTAGCTATGCTAGCTACTAGTAAGCTAGCTAGTAATGCTAAAAGCTACTAGTAGCTAGTAGCTAATGCTAATAGCTACTAGTAGCTAGTGCTAAAAGCTACTAGTAGCTAGTATGCTAAAAGCTACTTGTAGCTATTGAGTCGATAACTACTAGTTACTAATAAACTGATAGATACTAGTAGTAAGTGAGTCGTTAGCTACTAGAAGCTAGTGAGTCGAAGTAGCTACTAAGATATTAATTTTGTTCGCCTGGTATTTACTTTAAAATATAAACGAATAGAATGAGCTCCTTTCCGATAAGCTTTCTTTTAAAAATAATAAATTCTAAAAATTCAAACATGAATCCTACAGTATAAAAATAATTGCAGAATAGTAAGTTACCAGGTGGTATTCTTATGCTTTCATAGAGAGGCTTTCACTGATACACATAGTTAGTTAACCGGAAAGTAAAGTAGAAAAAAACACAAACGTTCTTAGAACAGGAAAGACCGCCAATAAAAAAAATGATATCTGAATTAAGAGCTTGGGCTGAACGTACCACACTATACTGAATGTTCATCCATCTGAACGTACCATACTATACTGAATGTTCATCAATCTGAATGTACCATACAATACAGAATGTTCATCCATCTGAACGTAACATACAGTAATTACTACTTGCTTAACTATTTTAGATATTTCAGGCATCAAGATAGATATTTAAAATTAAACAATTTTAATTAGTTGAACAACAGCCAAGCTTTTATCAATATATGAACATAATTTGGTATTAAACAAAAGAACTAACCACTAATAAGAACTATCCATAAAGTTTCGAAATAAAAAAAACCATTGGATAATATTAATCTTATAAGAATCTTTAGAAAACTTTTGAAAGAGGAAGAGTAAAGTAATATTGGAAAGGAAAGGACAAAGTTTTCCAGTGATAAAGTAAACCACCCATACCAAACTCTGGTCTCCCTGTTTCTCTTATTTGCTTCATTTTTTGCTCCTGGGCTTCAAAATAAACAAATTACAGACTTAGATAAGTTTGAAACTTTTTATTCAAATACATTGACCTTTTTGCATAGTATAAGATCCTATGTAAGTATATAGATACAAGAAATGCGGAAGTATGACTTCAGAATGTTTACTATGGTACTAAAGATAATTATTTTAACTATCTTGTTTCATGATTGGTCTGTCAAATTTTAATAGTGGAAATAATTCAAATAATTTATATCATTATTATACCTCTTATTCGATTTATCATCCTAAAATAGTTGGTTTTCTTTAAAACCAATCTCTTTGTGATGATCACACTGGGTTTAACAGATTTATTAAAACAAAAAACTCTCTACCAATTTATTAAGAATTGAAGAAATCATTAGAGAGATTGATGGAATCATAAACGTTTTATAAACAATGGCTTTATATGTGCTTCCTCTTTCTATGGACCATTTTTTCGAATCATGAGCAACAGGTAATAAATATTCGCTACGGCACCACATAAGATATGACATAATATTCCTAAATAATGACGAAAAAAGTTCATAACGACTGTAAGAACAAAGTAATACGAGGGTGATGATGCTGTGATACATAGTACAATATAATGACATCATGTGTTGTAAATAAAAAATGATCTATGACTTGGGATATGCCATACGAAAATGTAAATACATCAGAAGAAAATGAAATTATTGTTAGAAACATACGACTAAGCTGAGGTATCTTCGTGGTAACCACATCGACTAATGAAAGTGTATACAGTGTATAATATAGTGTATACATCCAATTGAAATGAAATCAGCAATACTTTACGTACTCAACATTATTAATGTAAAATTAAATAAATAACAATTAGCTACAATGAAATGACACTTAAGGGTGTATTCCTCGTATCTATTTGAATTAAAGACTTGATGAAGGTGCAAAAAATATTTAAATGAATCGCTCTTATTCTAATTTTTGATAATATGCTTGGCAACCCATTTTTGTTCTTCTTAAAAAATTTATTCTCAAGGGATTTATTTCATGAGTATGAATATTACGAACGGCGCGATTGTGGCCGCAATTTGGGGAGTAAAACAAAATATTAGCGGGATAAAAATAATGCTGTGTAACATCACAAGGTCAGTAGGTAAACATTATAAAATAACAACATGATAAGATAGCAAAATTGATAATCCAAGATCAATTTAAAAATAAACACCCATCATAATTGAAAATAAAAACTTAGCACTGAATGTCGATGTGTTTTTTTTTTATTAGTGGAAGTATAAGGGAGTACTGCTGACTGCTGAACTCAATATACTGCAGAAAAGCATTGATAGGAAAGTTGAAGTCCCCAGCCGAATATGATAAAGACCCCAACATCAAAAACTAAAATAAATTCCCTTACGAATTCGTTAAAATTCCAGTAATTGTAGTAAATTAAAGGGTGGTGACGTAACCGTATATGTCTTAAATTTGTACGTATATATCTGTAATCGTGATACAGATTCAATCATTGGTCTGTGATCCCAGAACAGGTTCGAAAATTGGTCGAAATTCCTTATACAAATTCAGGAATTGGTCGTGGTCTAGGTACTGTTTCGTTAACACTAAAAACCACTTGTACTTGAATCTAATAATAATAATAATAATAATCTAATAATAATAATAATAATCTAATAATATCAAAATATATTTCTTTAATGCTCAAGACATGTTTACCCATTATTTGTAATAATCAATACAATAATAAAACCTTCCAATCTTAAGCTCACTTTATTTAAAATAAATATTCGTATACGTCAGTCTAAAAGGAGTATACAAAATAAAGTTTAAAAGAAAAATAAATATTAATTATAACTCGTTTAAAAAAGAAACTTTTCGTACTTGTATATCTTTAACAATGAGTTGCTTTGATAAAGTTTAAACTCTTCCTTGAGTGTTAGTAGACATTATATTCAACAAAACAGGCAAGGAATAATAACAGACAAAAAAGTGAATAATTTTTAACTGCCTTGCTTTAGTCAGGCTTCGCCTATGCTGGTATTTTTACAGCCACTTTCGCTAGCAGCTTAGTCAAAGATGTTATGTTTTCTTACCGAGTTATATAAATACCTGTATAAATGTTGTATAAATACCTGTATAAATGTTGTATAACCAGTATAAATGTTGTATAAATACCTGTATAAATGTTGTATAAATACCTGTAAAAATATTGTATAAATACCTAATGTATACAAATGAAAGGAAAAGTCCTACATTTAGTCGAAATGGTTTCTTATTCTTGGAAATAGTATTTTAAAAATAGTTACAGGCGAATGCACATTCTTTAGTTTGACATTTTTTTGTTTTAATTTATTTTTATTTTCTCCACGTTATTTTCTTTGTCTGAGAAGAGAAATCGATAAGTATTTGAAATATGCAAGCAGTATTTCTCAAGACTAAACATCGTGTACGCTCATCCTCCCTGATTTAGACTCGCTTCGCTCCGTATCATTTTCAGCGGTCACCCATACAAAACAAACCACGCTCAATGCTGCATAACTTTTACGACCTAACTTTTACGACCTAGTTTAATTTTATTATCAGCATTAGTTCAATTACATCAAATAACACGTGTAAGATTTTAACATTTTTTTTAGAATAAAAAAATATTCAATTAAATGGAAATTTAGTACTTGTAATAGCAGATAAATTACCCTTTGCAAGTGTATGCCTATTTGTAAAATAAATAGGTATACTAAAGTACATTTCAATACGGCTAGTACATCTATTGGGTTTTTGTTGGATCACTAATGCTAAACAGCATTATACCTGAGCCAAGTAACAAGTACTGAGTCAGTACTTGGATGGGTGACCCCTCGGCAAATACAAATAGATGGTTTTAAGTCTAAGAACAACTAAACCTAATTAAAAGTGACGAGTATGAGCGTAGATAACTCGATAAGGTGAGAAACAGTTCCGAGGGAAGGCGAACCGGATTTTTAGGGATTGAACTTTAAGGAAATAAAAAAAAAAGAAATCCGTTAACTAATTACTACTTATATATACTACATATACGATTAAATTAGGAATAGGTAATATACCAATAGTAATATAACTATAGGTAATAGTTTAGTGTGTTTTTATTTATTTATTTATAAAATTCACGGATTAATGTCCTTTTACAAATGTTGTTTTAATTGCTACGTATATTGCGTTTATATAAAATATTTATTATAGAGGAGAGAGTTAAGTAAGATTGGAGTAATTAAAGAGAATGATTATCCAAAGAAGTGATACATTATAACTTTCATAGCTTAATGGCAAAAGTAGAAATATAGCGATAATTTCAAAGCATTAATACCCAAGAGTGGAAACGGAACTAAGAACAATGCATTTCTCTGACATTACCTCATACTCGCGAACTAAAAGAACAACTGCAAATATACCTAAGTAGAAAAGTTAAGATATTTCTAAGCCGACACCAAAAAGATGGAGTGGTTCAGAAGAAAACCTGTCATAGGGTGTTTTGAGAGATGAATGATACCATAAAGAAAATAAGAAAATGTTTAGAGTAAACAGAAATCTCAGTGGCATGCATTCAACAGATATTGAGAAACCAAACAATTCCTACGATTCAACCGAGCAAATATAAAAAGATTGTATTACCCAGGCATTTTATCCATCACACTCAAATGATTCTCAGACAGAGCTGAGGGAAAGTTTAATAAGATAAATATAAGATGTATCAAATAAAAGATGAAAAGCAACACAAGTGATAGAAATATAATCCCATTTATACATCTTATGGTTTGATACATCACAATTGACTTTACTCATCCAATTCAGAGTTTAAACACTGCAGAAAGAATTGATCATATACGAAATAAACAAACATGATGAATTGGCTGGTTTATATAACCACAAAAATAAATAAGAGATCAAATAAATAAAAAAATCAATCAAATAGGAATTATTTTTCACTCATTTTCACAAAACTATCAATAAAGAATTAAAATGATTTTTTACAAATATTGTTTTCAAAGTTTTAAAACAAGTATAAAATTATTTGAAAGAATAAATATGTTTTGAAAAGAACGGGTTGTCTAACCTGATTGCCATGCTTTTATTCTTGAGATGATGCCACCTCTGGTTCATTTCATCCAGCCTCCTCTGCAGCATAACAGCATCTTCCTGCGAGGCCAAACTTCCCAGAAGTTTGCGTCCTGTGCCATTGAGGGAACTGTACACTTCCTTGTGACTCTCGATTTCAGACTGTACATCCTGTAACACAAAACAAACAAATGTCAATTAGTATATTGTTTACCTTGCAGCATTGAGCGGGGTCAGCGCCTCGATGGGTGACCGCTGGGAATGAAATGAATGTATTTACAGTCCTAAGACGAGCGAAGCGAGTCCGAAGACCTGCTGCAGAATAAATTTGGCGATTTCAATATTCTGAGGATACTTTATGAGGATGAGTGTAGCAAATCCGATTTGACAAAGAAAAGTTCCGAGGTATCCCAATTTATTTATCTTTGAAAAAAAAAAAATTAAATCGTATCTTGTTAGATGTGTATTTTATGTTTAATAAAGTTAAAACATAAGTAGAATTATAAACTGCAGTCAGATCTCAGATATTGATAGCAATATGAATCCAATATATTATTCATCTAATAAAGTTTATGCCTTTTTTGACATACAACCCTTAACTTGTCTTGAATATATACTAGATAACAGAGATAAACAATAGATAATAATAGGTAGACGATACTAAAATAAATGAACATAAAAAAAGCTATATCATCAAATAAAAGAAAAAAAAATAAAGATGTTGATATACAATTTGATTAGCTAACAGTCATCCACAAAACCTTATAATAATATAATAAAATGTTACGTAGGACATAATCTAAGTTTTTTAAATTTTCTAAAATAAATCGGAAAAACAAAATAAAGCAATAAACCCTTTACTAATGTACAAGAAGGAATAAAAAGGTTTACTCTAAGAATCAACTACTACATCGTAAATTTAAGGGTAAAACCATTACCTACTGGTAAGAACAAGCAGACGTTGTATACAATTTACTGCCTTTAATATACCTTCGTTTTAGAAAGAATATTTCATTCGATAAACTTGATATTAAAATTGTTTGAACCCCCAAAGGATATAATGTATCTTTAATAAGAACAGTATTATCAAACTTCTAAACAAAAAAAGAGATAATAACATACATTATACGCAAGGATAATGTAATGAGTGATTATTATTACAGCTGTGGCAATTTATGATAAAACAAACTAATCTAGTCTATCATACCGATTTTTAAGTGTTTATCGATAACTATTAAAGCAACTGAAAAAATCGGATACGGAGTACTTAAATAAATTTGTCTCACCATATCGATTTGCTACGCACATCCTCACTACTTAGCGCTCGCTTTGCTCTGAATATGGATATCACCTAATTTATATTGCAGTACAACTTCAGACTCGATTTGGTCGTCTTTAGATTTGTAGAAACGTTCGTTTTTATGCAAAATATTATGCATACTGATGTCATAGAAAATTATGTTCCAGATAGCCTAACTAGAATTAAGATTCCTTTTTGGTAGGATATTTCAACATAAACAGACAGCAGCTACGATAATAACAGACACACACGCACAACTTTTTAAAACCCACTTAGAAGGTTTTAAAAAATGAACAAGGTTATAAAAAAATGTTATTAACCTTTAATATCAAGTGAACTTAAACAAACTTTGTAAACTTTTTCTGCTACTGGAACTCAAAAATTATAGATATTATTATTTCTAAGCGTCCAATAGCACTCGAAATTGTCTAAAAGTTTTTAAATACATTATTTGCTATGTATACTAATACATACAACTCTAACAAAACTGTTTGCGAACATTTATAGAATTAAAATATTTCAAAAAGCTGGATAAAATAAAATGTTGCCGCGAACTAACATTTTCAAAACAGTAACTTTTTATCTTTTTCTGAATCACCCCTCGACTGACAATTATTTTATATCAATTCTAAATCTATATTTAGAGTCAGAGATGATGAAAATGATAATTTAATATTCAATTAAAAGTTTATCAAGCGATATAAGTTAGTATTTGATGCTTTCATTGTGCCTCTACGTATCTCTATTTACGTATACTATATACGTAAGCAACTGTTAGTACAAAACTTGGCATTGTCAATGAAAAAGGATTTTAAATAGAAAAACTTTTTGTTAATAATCCCTTAACTTTTGAAGTACTTCCACAGAGCGAAAGTTTATAAAAAAATATTTAAGGTTCCTGAGCAAAGAATGAACATTGTTGTTGTTTATAAGGTAAAAAAAAATCTTGGATTATATTGACGAACTGATTAATTTTTAAGAGAGGGAAGCTATTTAAAGAAACCAAATTAATCCCTAATTAATTAGAGGTCTATTAAGCTCTTCTTAACTTAATGAGGATGAAGGCGAACTAGAAATAAAACAATTGGTTCCCTTCCTTTAAATAAAATAGTCGGGTTTAAGGTACCTCGAAACATTTCCTTACTACTTCAGACACGCTTCGCTCGTTCTCAGAATATAAAAATTGCCAAAGATACTGCAATACGACTTCAGACTCGTTTCGCAAGTCCTCAGACATTAAAAGCATTCCTTTTATTCCCAGCGGTCATCTATACAAGAACTTCGCATATCACTGCTTAACGAATATGATTATGATTAAACAAAACAGTAGATATATATGTCGTATTGAAAGTATGGAAACGAAGCTTAGTATACATATTTATTACGTAAAGGGATACATTTGTACCAAATCTAACATAGCTCAATGCTGCTCAACAAAAATGATCAAACAAAACTGTAGAAATACTAGACATGCTAAATAAAACTTAGTATAGATATTTTTAAGATAAAAGCATAGTATTTTAACATATCTTAACTTATTTTTGTACACAGTATCAACTCCCTAGCATAATTACTCTAGGAGCTACGATGATAACAGACACACACACACAAACACATACAGACAGACAACATTGTGAAAACTACTTAGGAGACCTTAAAAACATCTGAAATGGTTAATTTTGTTGACATCTCGATTTCGGTTTTTTTAAACACAAATCTTTTCCTATATACCTACAGTACAAATAAGGAAAAGTAAAAAGTTATTAAAACCAAATTGGACACTTTATTATCATTTCTATTCCTCAGAACCTGTTAATCGCTTTGCAACTTTTTCATGATGTAGTGATTTAAAAATTATAATTAGTGTAAAACGTAAAAGTAAATACGTTAATCAGATAAAATATTCACGATATTTGGAAGTAATAATTATAAGGTAAAAGAAACCAATTTATCATAATTTCTATACTTTGTAGAGAAGGTTACAAATGTGTATGAGTTCAAACCAGGGAAGGTAACAATAAATAAACATTATTTAAACAGATACCACCGCTTTTAGAATTTAATTATTTCTCGTGTAGAATTTAAATGGTTAAAAACACAGAACAAATGTCATTTATTCAAGAACTTACAATGTGTGAAGTATAACAAGTATGATGTTGTAAATTCAGCAACAAGATGAAAATTAAATGCAAATTATGAAAAGATGGGAAGAGGAAGAACATGTGAGGGTGAAATATTGCAAGAATAAGTAGAAGAGAGTTAAAACTACATATAAGAGAGGGGTGCTTGAAAAATTAGTAGATTAATTAGTAAAGAGGCAAGCAAGAATTTAAAGGAGTAAGGTTTTTCCGAGTTATTAGATTTTCTTTGCTCTAGTTAGAGGTTTCCCAGAGATACTTTCTCAAACCTTATACATACACTACACTTAACCCTTCCCTTCTTATATCTTATAAAATCCCAGCCAGAAATTACAAACTCTAACATATACACCAACCACACCAAATATCTTTTCTTTTTGGTTTGTATGAAAGTATGTCTTACACTAACTCGTAAAAAGTAAGACTGTAAACTATGCATGGGTGTGTGTTAAAATTAATAAGGCTATGAATTAATAACATATTTGTAATTCATAGGCTTGTATAATATAAATATAATTATTATTTAGAACTCTACAAATGGGTAAAATCAGTTGACAGAGCAGGAAAAAAGTGGTGAGGAACTAATGAGGTTGGTCCCATTTGAAATGGGGGGCGTGGTTTAACATCCAGAAAGAATCTTATTGGCTCCTTGACATTATTTTCACATGTTGTCAAATGATTTTAGCCGTTTGTTACACTATAAAACTGTTACGGAGAATATATTGTTTACGGATATAGATAACATATTTACTTTATTAGAACACATTCTTGTAGAAATAAATTGGGCTATTGGTAGTAAATTAGTAAAATGTATAGCTATCAAGAAACGAAGTGAAATAAGAAAAAAAGTGAAACCTGTGAAAGAATAATTAAGATGAAAACAGGTTATCAGATTTTACAAGAAGTATTTATGACAAGGAAAGGAAAATTAACAAAACAAAATTTTTAACCATAAGATAGACCATGATCCTATTAGTACATAAAACACCTACCGAAAGCGCATAAATACACATAGGGAGCTCATACGGACCAGACAATGGTATCGCAAATTCAAAAGGAGTAATTTCTTTTAACATCCATTTCTAGAGGATTTATTTACCACTTTAACTAACTTTAACAAACATAATTTAAACGCTAAACAGAGGAAACTTGCGGAAAAGCACAATAGAACAATTTTTAAAACAATCCTGCCATATGAAACAAATTAAGATTATCTATTTTAAACAATGACGAAATAAATCTTTCAAAATAACCAAAATCCCACCATTAATTATCAAAATTTCAAAACTTTTAGAAATGACTTGTCAAAAAGTAATTAAAAATATTGGAGAAAAATGAATTCATCAAGAAGTTGAAGGCATATTTTCATTTTAAATAATTTTCTGTCGTAAGGAAGTCGAGTGCTGGTTGCAGTAATTAACCCTTTAGCCCTTACTCCACTTGAAAACCTCTCCGCTCGTCGCAAAATAAATTGCTTTAGTAATGAAGAAACGTCCTGGGAAATACCACTGGTAATGATTCTGTTACCAAAATATAATTTATTGTGAAACCTTGACACCTTATCCGTGATATCTTTTAGGTTAATTATATTAAATTACTCACTTTTATTCAATTGAAATTTAATTCCAGTTAAAAATTGTTTAGTGGAGTTTGTGAGGCCCAAGGGATATTAACTTTAACATTAATCTTAAAAATGTATCAGATTCTATATAAGCAACCAAGATGTTGCAGGCATGCGACTCGTCAGTGATATCTAAGGCGTAAAAGAACAGAGATTTTTGCCTAAGATATAAAAGAGCATAAATTATCACAATGCATTTCAACTTAGCATCAAAATGGAATCGACTATATGGACCACTAAAGGTCTGGCAAGTTTATCAGTAACGCTAAGGGGTAAGGGTACAAGTTTTTTTTTATTGTAGACGTTATAATTAGTAAAAGTAAAAACCAGTTATAAGTAGACAAACATGACATGACATTATATATATACAATACATATATATCATTTCGAGTACTAATACAATTGAACAAATTAAACTAATTTTAATCAGCGAAATGCCATGTCCTTTAATTATATGTTATATAGGAAAATTAAATTAAAAAGAATCCTTACATATATAAATAAAACACAATCTCAGATTTCAATCCAACCAGCGAAACTAAAAGAAAAAATTAGAAGAAGCCATAACATAAAAACTTCATTTTCCATTTAATTAGAATTTCCTCATTTATATATATTTAGTATTACTATAATGCATTCTAGTTAGTCGCGGATGTAACATATTTTCAAAGTTACGTTATTACTCTGGGGATTTTTGTCCGATTACGTCCTAATTTTTGAATTACGTCCATTTTACGGTCAGTAAATTGAACTCAGTATTCCAAAAAAAAAATAAGTTGATTGTCTACGGGCCAATGTCGAAAAATCCTCCAACTTATGCTAGGACACTAAACTAGCTGCTTATTTTATTTTTATGCAATAAATAGAGACGACGTCATAAACGGTTCTTGAACCACCATAATAAGCAGAATTTGTTGTAAAATTCGCATTAAATCAATAATATTCAAACTAATCAATAATGATATCATTTATACAAAATAATTATATTGTAGATTCACATACATTTTTTTATCAAATATAAGTTGTTATTAAGAAATCTAAGCTTGAATGTTATCTGTCCACAGTACTAAAATAAATAAAATAGGAATGTTTTGACACTTAAGGGAAAATAAATACACTCAACTTCATCTACCGACTATATTCCGACCACACTTCTGGTCATAATTATGTCTAAAAACAAAAATAAATAAATTATAATTGAAACAAAACTAGATAACAAACTAAAAGAAGATTATAGAATTAATTAGTTATGGACTACTAACAAGAATGGTGATAAAAAGAATTTTGTAAATAATTTCTATTGAGGTAGTACATAAAAAAAAACAGAGAACATCTCTTTAGTCAATATTAATGATAAATTTAACCTAAAATTTAAAAAGAAAGCTCTTAAAAGTGGATGAAAAAAAAGTGCATGTAAAATTAATTCTTAAAGTATAAATATTCTATGAAAAATATAATAATTAAATAAATAAATATTAATAACTTTCATGAAGATAAAGTAGAAATAATTTAGATACAAATAAATGGCGAAGCAAAATAATTAAAAAAATTACAACTAATATATTTTTTTACATCTTACAATGTCAATTTAAAGCAGTAAATTTTACCATAAATAAATAAAAGCTAAAAGAAGGCGAACGCACTTCTTACGATGTAATTAAAATCCTAAAATATTGAAATTTAAAAATAATTCACTTTAAGGAAGTTGAGCAATATATTATAAAATTTATTTATGTAATATGTATTTTTTTTGTTAATTTTTAAGAAATAGTAGTATTTTCCAAAAGTATAAAAGATGAAAGAATAGAGGAGAGAAGGGGTAGAGCCTACTTTGTACGATTATTACTGGTAAGGGATAAAATGTTACTTTTTATGGAGTAATTTGTTAGGATTACTTCATACAGCTTTATACCTTCATGGTTTTAGGATAAGTATAACGCTAAACCATCACCCCCTTTCTATATAGATTAGTAAATGGTAGAGATAAAAGTGTCTTTATGTATTAGTTATAGTTAAAATAAAATACGGATATCCCTAGGCAGAGGGGATAAGGCACTCCCAAGGGTCCATTGAATAAAGTGGTATGAATGAACCCTGGAATAGATCTGGGAAATACACAAGATACTACTAGGTAGCCACTACTTCAAACAAAATACACAACACCACAATAAACAAATAAGAGAAGATATTTACAAACAAAGTGCATAATTAGTAAGAGCAGGAAGTAAGAGAAATAAGCAATAGGTTGTTAGGACCAAAGAATATAGGAAATAAGAAAATTCTTTATGAAATTTTTTATGTAAATATGTTTTTCCCACGAAAATTTCTATTAGAAAAACAAAATTTTACAAGCAAATTTTAATTCGTCAAACAAATACTTTTAAATACAATTAGCGAGTTAAAAATAAGTTCCTAGTCTAATACTACTCGCAGGGGATATTATTTGAAGGGAAATGAAGTTAGAAATTAAAATCGGCTCGAGCTTACAACATTTGCTAACGCATTTGTAGCAATAAGGCAAGCCGCTGCTCTTGATCAAAAGAAGGAGAAGAAGAGTAGTAAGGAGAAAGAGTCCATCTTTTGATCAAGAGCAGAGGCTTGCCTCGTTGCTACAGAGGCGTTAGTAAATGCTGTGAGCTAGAGCTGATTATAATTTCAAACTTTATTTCCCTCTACTAATGGCTAGCTTTTGCTATTGATAAAAAATAGGACTCCTCCACCTAATTATTTTCTTTCTCTTTGGCTACGATCATAAACAGTTTGAGATTTTATCGCTATTAGCAAGGCCGCTCTCGTGGCAGATGGCATTAGTAGTATTTGCTGGCTGATAGTTATTTTCAAATATGCGTAACAAAGAAATAAACAAAGCTGTTTATAGATAAGAGAGGAATATGTTTTTTCATCTTTTAGAGTGAACTGAAAGGATTTTTGCAGCGAAACAGCACCGAACCAAAACATAATCGAGAAAAAAAACAATCAAGAAATCTAGTAAGGGTTAGATTACTTTCTTTTTACCACATCCTAAGCACTCCGAAAACCAATTGTGTTTTCCTGTTTTAACTTGTAAAATATTTAAACCGCCAAAACGAAATCACGTAAGACTAAGACATTATTATTCAGCACCAGAAACAACTTTTTCTTAAATGAAAAATTCACCATATTAAAACTGGTTTAATTGCGACTAAAGTAACTTACGACTAATGAAGATAGAAGATAAAGTTAGATATAGATAAATTTCTACAATACTCCAACTGACTTCTACTGTATATTCATGGCAACAAATACACTAAGGATGAGTTTTTAAAGTTAATTCAATTAAAGTAGTCAAGCTAAGATATAAAGTAGCATCTATTTAGTTATTCCTCACGAGGAAGCTCTCGTCAGACTGTCAATGTTTATCTTAAAGTATCTTATCAACAAACTTTATTCATTAACCTGTTTTTCACTATAAATTTACCATAGATGAACTTAGCAACATAGCAGCATACAATAGCATTAACTTTGGCGAATATTGTAGCACAGCGTTAAATTTACAGAAATTTTATCTCTAACTTACAATCTTAGTCTTAAATAAGTTGTATTTTTGTTTTAATTATAAGTATTCAAAGATGAACACCGTAAAAGGAAAAGAAAGGCAAGGCTGGTTTTAGAATAATAATACGGATATTAGCATTTAGTCAAATTCTTTAAATTTGTTTTTTAACTACTTCTTTAAGTATTTAAAATAGTATTTGGTATAACTAATTAGGGAGAAAAGTAGTTAAAAAACTAAGAAGAAAGCAGTTCCAGTTAGACTAAAACGGATTATCCGCAGCATACATCACAATTTAACTTAAAATAGTTATTTCAGTATACATTAATTTTAAATACTTTATTAATCAAATGATTATTTTCTATTCAAAGTAAGTTGGCCTGTGGTTTTGTCAGGCAGCTAAAAAATACATTAAGCTCTGAAAATTAGGCTGTAAAACTTGGGTTTTCTTCTTCTTGGGGCAAAAAATATTGAAAATAATATTGGAATTTCCCATAAAGTCCTTGAATTGAAATAAATAAAGTCTTAGGCCCACGTTTATTTACATTAAAAACAAGGTTTACAAGGTTTATCACCGGGTTAATTATCAAATGGATCAATGGATTAATCGACCAATCTATTGGTCGCTGGTTCCTATCTGAATGACTGACTGCCTTAAAGAATTTAAAAAGTTTTACTTTAATGATTAATTGGTGAAATGAAAATCTTAACTTTCTGACACATGAAAATAAGTAAATTACTGGGAGACATCTGTATATGTAAATTACAAAAAGTCGCCAGCTTGTCAGCTGTCAATCTGTTCATTCACCAACTGTCATGCATCTTACTTTCCAACAAGCTATATGGTGTTACCTTCATGACAATCAGCAGGGCAGCAGTAATCGTTTCAGTTCGTAAAATTTTCAAGGAAAATTACGGTATTAAGAAGACTGAGGCCCGTATTCAAAGACATTTTCCTTACCTAAACCTAACATTTTCCTTAAGGGACCCTTAGGGAGACCTAACATTTTCCTTACCTAAAATGTAAACCTATCATATTCCTTAAGGGCTCCTTAAGTAAAATATTAGGTTTAGGTAAGGAAAATGTTACAAAAAATGTCTTTGAATACGGGCCTGAGACTACAAAATAACAATATGGCCGCCTAATAGTAGCCCAGGGCCGTATAGGATCTAAGGGGTTGAATTATTCCCATTATCCTTTTTCTTTACTTGTCCAATACATACCTGGGACACAATAATTAAGATAAATTTTAATTAAAGTTTTAAAAGATTAGTAGATATTAATGGACATATAATTAAACGATACAAACATAATAGACGTAAGGAATAAATAAACAAACGAAAGAAATGAAGCTATAAAAAAAAAGTTTTGCGTGAATACAGGAAAATGTTTATTTAATAAATTTCTTATTAAAATTAAATTTTGTTGCTTTTCTCCCAAAGCGAGGGGAGGGGGTGTTAAAATCATCAGATTCTTAATAAACCGTGAACTTTTCACCACGCTAACACCCCAGGAATAAACCAAGAGAAAATTTATACTATAACTCTTTATACATTGTTACATTACCTTTCATAAGGTATAAGATTAAAAAAAGGCTTAAGTAAGGTAATATATCATGTAGTATATGATCAAGGGGAGAAATCTCGCAGCACCTGTGATATTATGGCTGCGTAAAGACAATATCATCACATCTAATATATTGTCTTTAGAAAACATTATATGTAGTGATTTTTTTTATTTAAAAAATAACATTGCATGATGGAACAGAAATGCATATCAACGCGGTTCCAGCCAAAAATATCAGATCTTTTGAAGAAAAAGTGTATGCCTACTAAATACAATATGCAAGCCCGAATTCGTGTTTAACACCAGTACCAAAAGCTATCGAAGTTTAATTGGTGAAATTTGATTAGTTAAAATAAAAAATGAATACCAAATAATCTAATACATAATGTTAAGTATCTAATTGTAATCATTATTCGCATGTAATTATTAGAAAAGTTAAACATGTTTAATTAGGTTAATAGATGTGGTGTAACGGGAAGACTCTATCCATTAGGAATATTAACTAGTTCATTACATTATCTGTATTAGGCTTTATTTTGGAACTTATTCAAGTTTTATAAAACTTAAACTTAATTTTCTTAAACCTTTAAAAAAAGTACTCTCAAATAAAAACAGTAAACCAAATGGTCTAAAAGCTGTACCATTTAAATAGGTGAAATTACTAAGTCAACTTTAAAGTTTTAGGAAATTGATACGAGGAGTGAATTTGATTTCAGTTATATAGTGATGATTGGAATAAGATAAGCAAAATCGGTTATAAATGCCAGTTATTACATATTTTACACAATAAATGCCAGTTGTTTACACATTTTAAACAATAAATGCCAGTTGTTTAATATTTTACACAGTAAATGCCACAGTTATAACACATTTTAAACAATAAATGCCAGTTGTTCAATATTTTACACAGTAAATTCCACAGTTATAACACATTTTAAACAATAAATGCCAGTTTTTTAATATTTTACTCAATAAATGCCACAATTATAACACAATATAACAATAAATTCAACAGTTATTACATATTTAAAATAATATATGCGTTGAGAAAATGCCTATTTGCTTTGGCCCTTAACTGAATAAAATTATAATAAATATAAAATAGAGATAAATAATAATCAAAATTTAAGTTAAATAAACAAAAGAAATATATTTTAGGCATCAGGAGGCCAAACGGAATCGATCCCCACTTATGTCATCCAAATAACCTTATACGCGTAATTTTCTGATGAAAATTCATCAATATCTGAATAAAAATAATCTATATAAGTATATCTGTATAATAATCTGTAATTGAGTTTTATAAAAATAGTAAATCTCACAATAAAGATAAAATGTAGAAAAGAATAAGGAACCAAATATTTGTGAAAATAGAATGTTGAAGAGGTGAAAACATAAAATAAAATACAAACATAGTAACTATAAGTGAATAAGATTTCAACTAATGAACTCAACTTATAAACTAAGAATTCAACAATCATTTGGCTACACTATCTCTTTCAGAGATGCAGAAAAAACGTTGAAAAACCATAACCTTATATGTCCACTATATTGTCGGCATCTAAACATACATCTGTACGATTTTAAAAATGTTTAGATAAAAATAGCTATCCCCATGGTATAAAAGAAACAAAACAGTATATTCATTTCATTAAAAAAGTATGCAGTTGAATTATTTCAATAAAACCGAGTTAAGTATACGAAGAAGGAAATAAAGGTTTCCAGTTAAATTGTTATGGGTCTTGTTCCTAGTGAGGCAGGTGGGTGAGGGGTCTAAACTCGGCTCTATAACTCATACACGCAGATATGAACCACTGTGTAGGGGGACGAAACTCGGGGTCCAAAACATTTAGCCTCTCTCCATAGCTATACTTATAAAACAATACGCAAGGGAGCTTAAAGAAATATACAACGACAAACATTATACAGAAATAAAACTTGTCTAATAAACATAAAAACAAACTAGACAGAAAGAAAACGAACGACATATTTCTTAACGTTTTTAAATAAAAAAAAGATACATATAATGTAAGTTAATTCAAAGAAGTAATAACACATCATTACTAAATGATTAAAATAAAACAATAATTATCTGAAGCACACCCATCATTTGCCCAGGCATTACTTTCAACTTACTTAGGCGATACTTTAAATTTCCCAAAATAAATCATGAAGATTTTAGTCTTCCGGTGACCGGACGTAATGAAGAATCCATCTTGAACAACATTGACGCGCAAAGACCTAAATCTTCATGACAACAACCGGGAAGCCTACGCAGTTTAAAAATATAATAGTTTTTCTTTTCGTAGGCCTTAATATTCGTACCAAAGTTTAAGTTATAACAAATTTTTTTGAGTCCCGTAAACAAAAAAAGTGTAGTAAAATTATATCATCAAAAGTATCATCAATTGTATACAAAAAAAATCGTGTACAAGGTCCTTGGAACTTTTCTTTATAACATCGGATTCGCTACGCTCATTCTCCCTACATCGGATGAATTTTCGAAATTTTTACTGAGTCATTATTGTGGGTTAATGATGTCTTTAATAAATTATTTTTTAATAGCACACTGCACCTATAGACAGATTTGTACTAACTCTTTAGCATAAATCTAGGGTCAGCGCGGGGAATGTTTTTTATATACGATTAAAGTATTTCTCAGACCTTACTTAACCAAACGTAAAAACCACTTAAGTCAAAACTATCGTTAAATAAGATAAATGAGTAAAAATACATTATGACTAAATCCAACTTTTTATCAATTTGATAAAATAATAATTAATAATAATACAATAATGACTTATGTGCTTTTTCCTGCAAACCCTAGAAATATACACTGGGAGGCTATGATGATAACACACACACATACAGACAGACAACTTTGTGAAAACTTTGTGAAAACCATATATATAAACACTTATAAACACGTGAAACGGATAAAACTAAACTCCCCTATAAAACTAACCGAGTAACCAAATTATGGTTATTTAAAGAGCTTCAAATACACCCAGCAATATAAATAAATTTTCCTATTAAGATCTGAAAATATATCTTCAGAAAACCAACAAAATTTTCTTTCACTTAAGAAAACAAGAGCGTTATAAACGAATGAAAAAGGTATAAATAATTTGAAAGCGCTCTCCGAAAAGAAATGTAAGGACCAATAAAACTTCAAGTCAAACTCACGGAAAAGAAGCGATGCTCATTTAGAATTTAGTAAGCTTTAAGCAGAGGGGTGCTAAGCTGAATCCAAACCTAGCTCTAAAATGAAACACTCTTAACTCGATACGATCCCTCGGCCAGCTTCCTCAACCTCACAAATCAGCTGAATCCTCAATGTTATAACTAAACACATTATTTATCCTAACTCTGCATTCTAATTCAAAGAGCCATCTATCCTGATAGAAATAATTGGTTTGTTGATATATAAATACAAAAGCCGGGGTTTGGACTTAAAAGAATTTATTGAAGGATATAACTTATCTAAATTTATAATCCATTAGAATCTGTTTAGATAATAAATTAGATCAGCTTTAAAATACTTCTTAAGTAGAATTAGTCTTTAACATACGTATTTAATTAAGCATCCAAACTTGATTATCTAGTCATATTTGGCTTTAGAACTTATCAACTAATCCGGCTTTTAAAATTGATTACATACCAGAGCTGACTTGTTAAGTAAGAAACAAGCCACATAAAGACTCTTCATTCCTCTTACGGTATAAATATAAAAGTCAAAAAAGTTTTGAAAGACAAATTACCTAAAAAAAACTTTATTTTGAGGAACACTTAAACGGGTTTCTATATTTGGAGTCATAATTAAGAAATCGGGCACGTAATACCCCGTAACTTTTTCTCGCGTATCACCACTTCAGAACCGTTTTGCCGTCTATTCCTTATATATATTTTAGTACGTCTTTAGACTTCCTTTGCTTGTCCTTAGAAAGTAAAAACATCCGTTGGCAGTAACATCCCATCCAGGTATTGGACCTTGCTCTATGCTGCTCAACAGTGATCCCATCAAAACTGTGTATATACTAACCGTATTGAAATGTCTTTTCAGAAACCAGTTGCGTGGTAAAATAAACACCCCGCCAAAAAAGTTGGGGAATCATATTTTCTGTCCCGCTAAGTCATGTCCGGTTTGAGTGGAGGTCACTGACATTTCAAAGTGAAGTTGCTAGGTTGGCAATACTAAAAGGCCTTATATAAATGGAGAGGCAATCATCAGTTTCTTCTCCTTGACGGCGTGCCAGAAGTGTTAACAAATTTTAGAGCATCTCCTCCTATTTTATGAGATATCATACAATTCAGAGGTGTTCGTGGAAATAATTCATAGCAAATTTTAGCAGTTGTAACAATTGCAGCAGTTTTAACTCTATAGATCCAGGACCAAACAAATGAAATTAATTAATGAATAAATGAAACGATAAGGGTATAGTCAGAAACTACACACTTATATATACCCTTGCCAACACGACCTTTCAAGTTGAATTCCATTATTTGTGATGGACTCTGTTAGAAGAAGCTGATGATTGCCTCTTAATTTAAATAAAGCCCTCTAGTATTGCCAACCTAGCAATTTAACTTTAAAACATCAATGACGGTCTTCAATCAAAACGGACATGACATGGTTTTTGGAAAGATAATTTAATACGGCAAGTATGTCTATGGTTTATGTTGGATCATAAAAGCTAAGCAACACTAAGCGAGGTCTGTGACTGGATAAGTGACCACTGGGAATAAAACTAATGCAATCCGAGTACAAGCAAAGCAAATTCGAAGACATGTGCAGGATAAATTTGGCCAATTGAACATTCTGAGGACGAGCGAAGCGAGTCCAATAGGGAAGTATAGGCAGTTCAAATGCCCTCAGTGCCCAATATGTTTAAATAATTAATAAAAACATGTACATGTTATTCGATTACAATTTAACTAATGCTGGAATAAAACTTAGCACATTTGTTGGTCATATATAAGGTCTACATGTGTTTTTAGATTCGATAAATTTCAAATAGATTTAAACATTTTTCCGCGTTTTATAAATTGCTGAGTCATTAATAACCGTAAATGACGTCATAAAAACATACTCTAGAAACCATAACTCGACCTAAAAATGTATTTTTCTACCTTAAAATCACCTGAAACTGATAATTCAGTTGAAATCCAGGTTTCGGACATTAAGTTCAAACACATCACTTCTTCCGTATAACTGTAGTAGACATAAGGTAAAAGCGAAATATTTAAAATAAAAAGCAATTAAAATAGAAGCCATAAAATATTCATAATTCTAACAACGAGTGCAGTAAATCGTGCCTCGGTAGCAATTTATGTAATTATAACTTCTTGACAACCCTGCTCTAGTAACCAAGACTTCTTGCCTTGGTTACAAAACATAGAGCATACGTATCAAAGTATAAATAATAAAACAAATTCAAACTTTAAAGAAAAACGAATTCAGTGTATATCAAAGAAAATTCGAAAAATGATTCAATGACAAAAGTACAACAGACAAAAAGAAATATTGTTTTCTTTAAAAAAAAAGTATGAATATTAATAAACAAAAAAAAAATTAAAACAAAAATGAAGCCTTTATCATTTTAATAAGAATTGTTTATCTTTTGACAAACTGTATAAGAAATGAATAATACTGATGCATGAAGTATTGATGATTTTTACATAGAGACAATACGTCCAGTCTACTATGAATAATTTTTAATGAGAAATCAGAAATACTGTGCTTTAAGAGCATCTAAAGATTGTATACTAAACAATGTAAATGTATATTTATTTAGATCACTCATGGTGTTTATTATAAACGATAAATATCAATATATGTACACACCATTTATTTAAATTTATGTCACAAGCGCTGAAATTGAGGAATAGATCTGCTTCGTTAAGTAAACATTAACAACTTCACAAGCATTATTATTGTGTAAAGTACACCAACACGTATATTTTAGATACGAAAAACGAGTACCATCAGCAACATCGAGGGCTACTTTTTTAAAAATAAACCCAATTTTAGTAATTTTAGGCCAGAGACTATTATATATATAATATATATATAATATATATATATATAAATATTATATATATATATATAATATAATATAATTATATATATATATAATTACAGATTAAAATATGATAAAGTAAACATTGTAAGTCCAAATGGTAGAAATAATCCGACCAAAACATTTAACGCCAAGATTCACAAACATTACTACTAAATGCATTTAATAAGTAAAAATGGATAAAGCTAATTAAAATTTGATTCAATTGTACTACATAAAGGTAAGTTGAAAATTATCTGGCTAATGTATTAACAATAAGAAATGAAACCCAAGAGTGCCAAAAAAAAGAGAGTCGCTTCTACCTTCAAATTGCTTTTACGTAAACCTACTTGAAACGTACGGTTGGCGTTTCAATTGAGGTTAGCAAGGGAATGATAACAAGAAGCTAATAAGAGTACATCATAAAAGTAAGTATAAACATAAATGATTTTTGTAAATTTGACAAAAGAAAATTTGAAACAAAGAAAATCGAGCAATTTAAACTCAAAAAGCCTAAGATTCTTGAAAACCGTTTAAAAATTTTGTATAATACAAGAATAAGAAAATTATATTAGTACAAAAGATACTTAAAACTTAATACCATAATAGGAATCAGAGAAATAATTAAAAAATGGAGGATGAGGAAGAAGTCTAAAGTAAATATAAGAGAAGGTATTGTTTAAGATGAAAAGTTGAATTAGGTAAGAAAAGGGGAAAGTAAATATAGGTAAGAAGTGAAAAGACATGGATACGATAGTGTACTCAGACCAGGTAGATTAGCCTTGTTATGGATAAGGTTGTATAGAGACTAGCAGGGTGTTACCGTGGCGCGGGGCTGTTGAGTCAGGGAGTTGTGCTCTATCAGGCTCGGACATCAGAGCCTAAGAACAATACTTCTCTACCCACTTCAGCCTCTCTACCTTCTAGTATACCTTTCTTCTCACTTAAAAACAATGAATATCTAATAATGCTAATAAAAAGTGATTTCACAAGTTAAATCAAAGGTTATATAGACACCATAAAATCCAATTATAACACTTTTTGAATATTTCTAGTAACAGCAACAGCCTCTAAATAGTGATATAACTTTACATAACATTTATAGAAGTGTTCGTATGGATCTTAAAAAAATCCGAAGTTTTTTACTGACTACAATGAATCACACAGGTTACAGTGACTCGGCAGTTTTGAGAGGAGGAATCACCCAGAGGTGATACTCCTTAGCGTGGTATCCAAAGAAAATTAATGAAAAGAAAAATATTAAAAGTTTAGAGGTAAATTTAAGAAAAAAAACTATTCAAGTTGTTTAAGAAATGCAAATATTAATGAGCTATGTTCTATGATTAATAGACAGACCAAAGCTAGTCATTTTTAACAAGAAAAAAATTGATTTTGAAGAAATTGAAAAATGTTTAAGAAATTTTTGAAAAGAAATTTCGAAGAAAAATTTGATAATTAAATATTGCTATTTAATAAAAAATACTTCATCTCTACACATCCTCATTAAAAAATTGTGATATCTATCACTATAGATATCACCCTGGGCTCATCTATTTTAAATTGTCTAAATCAATCACAAATGAATAAATACTCGGAGTCTCCAAAATTCCAGCTAAGTATATAATTGCGATTTGGAAAAATATATTTTATTGAATTTTTTGAGCTGTGTACAGGGTCATTAACATGAGTTTCAGCTCTTCAATTGATAAGTCTTGCAACAAGACTAATCAATACAGCTTACATGTAAAAAAATATTAAAAATGTTGCTAAACCTTAAACTTACAAAAAAATACAAAAAGATCCATGACATGGCAAAAGATGAAACAAACGTACGGCTTAGTACGAGAATGTGAAGGAGACAAGTAAAAAATTAATATTGTCTACAGTCCTCTTAGCATACTTTTTTTAACACTTACAGAATTGTTTTCAGTTTTTTTTTTATTTAGGTAAAAATGGAATTGACTGAATAATTAATATTTCAAGGGAGTACCCTGGGGAAATTCAGTGAGGATAGGAAACATAAGCGGCAGATAAATCAGACAACAGTGTTAATATAGTCAGGGGGAATAAAAATGGGGACAGTTGTGAATATTGGGGGACAGTAAGCGTACAGGGGGACCAACATACACTTCCCTTCAATTGAATTAACAAAACAGCACATATTGAGAAATGACATTATCAACTCATTGAATTTTAGCTGGATAACAAATTAAATCCATAATGAATATTTTCCTTGCTCTCTTAAAACCAGGCTATGCAAGTACGAGTATGTATTAGAATAGCCTTTAATACTTCATATTTCACCGCTACAAATCCTCAAACTTCCACAGTATCGTAGCTTTATTTTAAATCCGGTTTTTAATTTACAGTTAAAATTTATCTGTTGAAATTTAAATATTATAATTTTTCCCATACAATAACAGCTGATAAACAATTACTAAAAAATTACTTTAATAATATGTATTTATACCTTTTATATTTCCATACAATTATAAAAAAAAAATATTACTTTAATAGTATACCCTGGTTGTTAAATATAATAAGTATATGGTGTTAATTAGTATATATGTGTTAAATATCACTTTAATAGTATACCATGGTGTTAAATATACTTTAATAGTATACCCTGTGTTAAAAATAAACTTTATAGTATATGGTGTTAAATATTACTTTAATAGTATACCCTGGTGTTAAATATCACTTTAATAGTATACCATGGTGTTAAATATTACTTTAATGGCAGTTTACATACATTCTGGCCTTAATCTATACTATAATAAGGAGCTTTCTGCTCTTAAGCTGAAGGCCGCTAAAGGGCGATAATTATGAAAGACGGTATCTTTTTGTCTTCCAACATAACTGCCTCAATAGATTTAGACAAGTGTGATTTTATCGCCTTATTTTGGAAGGTAATTTTATTGCCTTGGCAGAAAAGAAGGTACATTTGTCAAAGAAGATACTTATTGACCTTTAAATCCAAGAAGTAAGATGATAATTCTAAAAAAATGGTATGAAACTTGGCAGTAAATAAATTCTAGATGAGCCATCGTTCGTCGGTAAATAAATTTGTAATTTACGGTTTTATATATATTTTTTTACTTTTTTAACTTTTAGATTCCCACAGCATCATCATCTGTGCGATGATCGAGCGATCAAAATCCGCCTCTATTTATATAAAAAGAATAAGAGTTTTGTGTAGATATTTTTGTTGTTTGGATTTATAAGTTAACTCAATTACCCATAACATAGTAATAAACTAATTTATCAAATGATCCAGCTACGTATGAATATTCTGTGTTTTAAAGGGTATAGTAAACAATATTATAACAAAATAAATACAATTAGTGATAAAATAAAACTTGTAGAGCTTGTAAAAAATAAAAAAATGCCATACCTCTCTAAAGTTTAACGCTTCAGGATAATCGAAGAAATAAAATAGCATTTATTAGAATAGTTAGTGAATGTTCTTTAACAACATTTTTACTATTTTAACAGTATACATTGGTAAAGACAAGTAAAATTGACAAATTTTACTCTTATATTTATTTTGACACTCATAATTTATTATAACATGTATAAATTACACACAGTTTTAGCAGGGAAATTCACGAATAAGACATAGGTATAACAGTTTTTATCTCAGTACTATTTAATTTGATGAAACAATAAAATTGTTTATCAAAATTAGACTAAATATGAACGTAATATCTGAGACTAAAATAAAAATACATACGTAATAAAAAAATAACTTTCGAAACTTAGCTAAAGAACATTTTTTGACAGTGATTCACAATTATTTAATTATACTACAATAAACCATATGTTCACTAGCAGTATAGATAAGATTTTATTTGAAGGAAAACATTTCAAACTATAAATCATAAAAATAGAATAGAAAATGGAATAAAGTTAAGTTAAATTCAATAAGAAGAAAAATACGATAAGAAGGTCAGAGTAAAGACGACAGGAAATACGAGACCCGACGAGACACGAGATATGACTGGTTTGAGTTAAGAGGATAAAAGCAGCGCCTTAGATACCAGCATTCTTAGTACTAGTGCGTAGGTGTAAGTGGGAGAGACCATCTGTACAGAATAGTAGCACTATCTTTAGGACTATCTATTTCTAAGTTTATCTAGGGATTTTAAACTACCTAACTAGCCAGCCACTTGGAAGAATTAATAGATCAATGACTTACGAGACTTTATAGACATATAATACTGTCTACAAATAGCTTTAAAAGCAACTTGAAGTGCACTTATATTAGAAATTATTCACACGCACAAACGAAATCAAAATGTAAACTGATATGATATAATTACTTAATGATATGATATGAATAAGTTACTTAATATGGTATTATATCAAGGGCGAAACTGAAGTGAATAAAACTTATGAATGTATTGTTTAACAGGTTCAAGTATCCATTGAACTTAAATAGTGTTCTTGAATAGTTCATGAACAGGGAAATACAGAGCCTATTTTTGAACTTGATTCTTCTAATTATGTTTTAAAGTTTACTGAAAAGATTAAAACGACACACAAACCGGATCAAAGACTGTTATTTTAACCAAACAATCAATAATAGATCTAATTTTTCTAATACAATTTTCCTTTGTTTTTTAAATCACTTAATAACAACTTCACTAAAATCTACATAGGCTAGTCCAATAATCCAGAGGGTGAACGTTCGGCGGCAAGAAAACACAGGTGTGAAAGTAATACAAAATGTGCCTGAAGTCAAGCCTTTTTAAAACTGAAGACACGGCAAAGTCCTTTAAAAATATTAAGTCCCAAAGAAAGTCAAAAATAAAGCACTTTGTGTACAAAAAAAGTACTTTAAAAACTATTAAACAGTAAAAACAGAATGAGAAATTTTCAGGACCTTCTAGTAAAATCTTAATCTTCCATCTTAATTTTCTTTGAATTTAAAGTAAATTAGTAAGTTAAGCATTCAAATTTATAATGATAACGACGTAATTAATTTCACTACAACGTTACAGCTAATAGTTATTGATGAACACCAAAACTAAATGAAATATAACCCAGATTTATAAAGGTGTTAAAAATACAGTAAAAAATTACATAAAATAGTTAAAGTTAAGTCAAGAAAGGAAAAGAGGTGGATGTGGCTCAGGAACAGGATTTAAAGTATCATTAATATACTTCAATAGAACAAGGAGTTTAACCACATTCAACTAACCCGGATTGAATCTCAATTACTAACATAAATCTTTACACTATTTTATCTTGACATAAGATTACTTAATAGAAAACCACCTTCTCATACTTTAACTTAACATGTGGTAAAGAATATGATGAATTTAAGTAAATTTCCGATAAGCTGAAATTTCAGCGTAATGAGGTTGGGGTCTATAGAGAGGGGAGGTTTTCATGAGATTTTGTTACTAGACGTTTGTATGGAATGTGAAAGAAATGAAAAAGTAGATGAAATCCGTATGAAATCACTCAATAATGTAAAATAATAATAATGATGTATAATAATAATCACTCAATAATCCACAATAATGACTCAGCAAAAAGTTAAACAAAATCACAAAACCTTGATTAATGTGTCTCATCGGGTTAACATTTAATACACTTAAACCATTACGTATGTTTAACACATTTACGAAGTTAAATTTTACTTTCAGCATTAAATCCAATTATAGCCGTTTGAAATTTATAACAATAATCCAACGACGTTTCGATAAACTATTCACTTTTCTCAACTAAAAAAATTGGAAATTCCCTAATATTGAGGCAGCATGCCACTTAAAAAACTGCTGCAGGCCAACAGCCGCTCTGATGTCAGAGCGGCCACGGAGAGGTGAGGGGTGTGCGGAGCGGCCAAGATGTCGAAGGCCACTTGCTCATAAAATAATATACTGGTAACAATAAAATAGTAGCAATGAAGTTAAACTTTTAAAAAAACTTAATAACGTGACTTGACCAGTAGTGATCTTAGTTCACCCATGACGTTCAGCTAATTTGTTATCTCTTTGCACGAGAAAGTATTTTTAACATACTACTAGGAGATGCAATATGTTTGGCCTTGCGCACTGACATTGGTTAAAACAATAATTTCTTGTAAAAAGAAAATAACGAGAAATTCTTCATTCAAATGTAAATAAATGCATATATGCATTGCCGATAACAAAAAGAAAAATGCATTGATAAAAGCGAACAATGTGGTTATTATTAAAACTTCAAAAAGTCGGTACAAAAATATTTGTTTCAGATTGTGCGGCGGTGAGATAAGATAATTATTCAATAAATTAACCTTTTACAAACCATTACGATTTTTACACAATAAAATCTTAACATTAGCCTTTTTAACCATTTTCCCCAACAGTTTTCACTCATAAAATTAAAACATTAAAACAATAAGTTGTTTTGAAACAAGCTGATGTAGTTTATTACTTCCTCAAAAGGAATGACAAAAAATAAAATACTTAGCCCTTGAAACATAAAGTAGCAGTAATAAACAACACAGGACGTTTGTTACAAGGTCGGAAAAGGTTAAAGGTAAAGTACAGAAAAAATATACGAGACCTGAAGGCGGCAAAAATAAAAATATTTTGTCTGTCGATATAGGAAGCCCTTGGGAAAGGGTGAGTTCTTTACTGCGACCGTCCTCAGTTAGACAAAAGAAAATGGAATCTGGCTCATGATCACTTGAAACCTCTTAACCTTCCGACCTTTCAACATTTTTTAATTACTTTCACCGGGTTAGAGAGACTACAGGACGAGACTTCTGCACCGTTAGACACAACTTTTTTTTCCCTTTTAATAGAAAATACATAATAAAAAACCGCGCGATTGTTATCGCATCTTTTTTTTAATATTTTTAAAGTGTATTAATGTAAAAGGAAGGAGAGTTTGAGCTGGTTTGTATAATACTCTTGTTGAGAGTAAAGTCTAACCCTGCTAACTCGAGGGCTTTAGTTAATGTAACTCTCATCCCCTGTAGTTGGGTGTTTCGCAATCAGAAAATGAAATCTTAGAGTGTTAGGGCTTTACACCTCTCCCTTACACACTTCTTAGCCCATTCAAATTATAATTATTATGTAAGTGAATATTATATTACACTTTTTGACCTCCTAAAAGAGAGAGGAAATTAAATTTTATTTTATCAAGATTTATTGTTACAGTTTTTTAATACTTTTTTTTGAAAAGGACAAAAAATAAATAAAAACTGTTTTCTTTGTATAATTCACAAACAATGAGTCCTACGTTTGTGCAACCCTGGAAAGTGTTGTGCTAAAACTTTTATCTGTAAATTAGGCATTTATAACACAAAACATAAACATATATTTTCATAGCAAACAACAGTAACTTCCTTCCACAAAAAAATTTGGCATAAATTGTGTCAGAACACTTTCATTTAGACCAGCAAATACCTAGCCAGACGTATGATATTATAATATATATATATATATATATATATATATATATATATATATATATATATATATATATATAATAAAATCAGTTACGTCATCAGAATAATCTCATAAGCGTCATTATTTCGTGAAAATTCGCTAAAATGGCACTAATTCAGTTAAACAACGAGACAAGATGACATCTCTAAAGCCCCGATGTTCCTTTATATGACAAGTTTTGAAGATTGAAAGAATCTTTTCCAAAAATCCTTGCCACAGTCGTCTTTCTTATACCCACTAAACACGACTCGGTAAATCCTTTTTTTCTAAAAAAAACTAATCCAGCCACGTACAACACGCCCCGCCTTAAATCTGTTCTTAGTTTGTGACATTGTTTTTATTTATATGGAGATAGCAAATAATGTACCGTAAGACAAAATGACAGAATTTTAGATGTACCATACACCAAAAAACTACTTGTTTACCATCACCCAGGTAAACAAAATCAAGATTATATAGAATAAGAACAACTAAATATATATGTATAATAATATATATATATATATATATATATATATATATTATATATATATATATATAATCTATTGAATTTATTTTGTGCTCCATGAGCGAAAAGTGCCTAAAAAAGGCAATGGGCAAGAGAAGCAAAAGGTTATGTAGCAGTTGCACGCAATTACTGGGGAACACTTATACCATATAATTATACCAACCGAATAATAATAAAGGGCAATCAATTTGAATCCGCTCATTTTTAACATCGTGTTTATTAGGTATCAGAGAAATTTAAAGAACTGCGAATAATATGACGAAAAAAGTTTAATAAAAAAATAAAGCAGTAAAATAGTTGAGATTTAAATACCAAACGTTCAATCAGAGTCGTCATACTGGTGAACAGCAGGGTATAATGAGATTTCACCTTACCCTTAACTTAACTTTGATCTAAAGAAAAACCAACAGATCAGAAAAGTTTACATGATTAAAACATCAGCATAACATCAACAATTGATAACTCTTATCATTTGGGTTTATTTTTCTTATAACGACACACGAGGTTAAGGTAAAACTATAATAAACACTTCTTACATTGTTCAGGAAATGTAGAAACCCTTCTGGTTAATAAATACAAGAAAAGGAATAAATACAATTAGTCTAAGTCATGAGGTTTCCAGGATATCTTTTTAGAGACAAGAACTAATGTTCAACTTGTCTATTCTTAAAAAGTAAGAAACCTAAGGTGACCACCGAAAACCCACAAGGCCTACTACAGACCTACTATTAGTTATCGCAAGCATTGCCCACACATCTCAACCAAACAAGTAAGTGTAAGAAATGTTTGAAATTTATTATAAAACAAAATTCTCCTCGGACCATTACTTTTGAAGCAAACAGGAGATATATTTTAAAATATATCTTAACAAGTAGAATAAACAGAAAGCAATATAAAATAATAGCTTACAATGTACATTGTAAGCTATGTTTGTTTTATCATTTTGTAAATGATAAAACACTAATTTAAACATAAGAAAAAAATCGGGTACGGGATACCTCGGAACTTTTTCCCATTACATCCGATTTGCTACACTCATCCTCCCTGCTTAGGACTCGCTTAGCTAGTCCTCAGAAATACAGTAGCTTGTCTTCAGATAGAAAATGCATCCGTGTCATTCTCAGCAATCACCCATAAAGCATTGACCACGCTCAATGCCCCTTAATGTTTATGATCCAACAAAACTCATATATGAACTTGTTGTATTGAAAGTAAACTTTTTACTTTGGAAATGATATACACTTGTACCAAATTTCAACAAACTCGGACCATTTCCCAATTTTTTTAAAATGTTCTAAAAAACGTACACAAGTCATTGAATTAAAATTGAAGTAATGCTGATAATGATATAAAACTTGGTTCATATGTTAGTCTTATACATAATAACATGCGTGCCAAATCTCAATCTGATCGCATCATTTTTTCGCGTATTATGATTTTTCGAAATTTTCGCTGAGTCATTATGACAAATTTGTTAATGACATCATAAAAAATTCTGAAAAACACAATTACAGCGGTAGACTGATTTTTGGACAAAATTCCAACTCCCTAGAATAAATACACTGGGTGCTACGAGGGAAACAGACACACACACACATACAGACAACTTTGCAAAAACCACTTAGGAGGCCTTAAAATCGCCTGAAACGGATAATTCCAGTTCCATCCCGGTTTCGGATTTTTATGCAAATACAATACTTTTCCTATATACCTGAGGAAAAGTAATAATTGTTATAAATTGTATTATTACAATGACAATTAATGTTATAAAATTAAATCATTCCTAATCTTGCAACTTAATTCGTCTAATTAATACAATCAATTAAAGGATCATAAAAAGAGTTGATCAATAAAACCAATAAAGTTTTAAAGGGATTGAAAGAAACAGTCACTCCACTGTTTTAAATAATAATGTATTAACAGAGCCAGCTTTCAGTTTTAACAAACCATCATCAGTGCCTAACCAACAAAGAACAACCAAATATATTACAAAGAATCAAAAGCTATCGCTACTACAGAATAACAATAAAAACCAACTACTCTAACTATATAAAAAAGTTTTAAGGCACTAAACGTTTACCGTTTTATTTTTAACACGATTTCTATATATTCTAGCTCCTGTCATCTCATAAGTAGCTTACACAAAAAAACATTTAAACTGTTTAAATGTCAAAAGTATTTTTTTTAATTCAAATAGATATGAAAGTCAATATATATTTTGCGGTCTAAGGAAACCTACCAAATAAACCTTTTAATCAATGTTTCTCGATATTTTCTTTATACTGTCATTTCCAGTCAACTAACATTAAATCTAGACATCAAAGGCATCTCCGACCACAACAGACCCACAAAAACCTATTTCAATCCTAGACATATACAAGAAATACAAATCTCCCATAGAAATAATTAACATAAAATAAATCTTAAAGAGTCGATGTTCTGACCAAAAACAAAGTAACCAGAGACATTGCGTCTCTAATACTTAATTATAAAAACAAAGTTCATTATGCTTTACATAAAGTAAAAAACTAAACTTTACTTTTCCTGGATATGTGTGAATAAGAATAGTAACTGACAAATAAAAAAACCCCAATATAGTATTTCACGTAAAAGTCAACTAGTAGACAAGCTAATCGTAAGTTGAAAATTTTTACATATTTTCACATACATATTAACAGATGAAGCATAACATAATTTTTAGAATTAAAATACACACAAATAACACATTGGCAAATCACTGATTGACTATTCCCTTACAGAATTATATTTTCTAAACTTTGAAAAGAGTCTTATAAATGTATAATTAACATAGCTCTATTTGTGATAGTGTTTATTAAAATTTTGATAACCTTAAAACTAACCATAAAATATTATGGTTACAATAAAATAATATAAGTCTAACTTTTGTGCCTAGGTTCAACTCTCTAGGTTTCGAGAATCTATATAAAATTACTATAAATACACACACAACACGTATATAATATATATATATAATAATTATATATATATAATATATAATATATATATATATTATATATATATATATATATTATATATATGCAAAATAAAAATATAGGCCAATGAAATAAGACGTTTATCTAATCAAAACACTCAACCCTCTAAAAGCTTTTAGCTGAATAAAAGGATTTTAATTAAATATATTTCTTATCATAGATAAACTTTAAGATTTAAGTTTTAAATCTTTGAATTGATTTTAAGACAAGAGAAGAAATAAAAGGATTTCCACCCAATATATTTTATTAAAAATTCTTGATTTTATGCACTAGCAGAAACTAGAAGACAATGGCGAAAACTAAATAGCTTGCAAAGGTAATGGATAAATAGTGTAAATGAGATTATTCTCGCCAATAAATTTCCAAGTTCGCTAAATTATTTCTGTCAGATTTAATACAATAGGGTGATTCAAATTTCAACAAAAATTGCGTCTGTTCAAAGTAAATGTTGAGTTTTGTAAAAACAAAACAAATGTTGAACTCTTTTTAAAAAGAGTTCTATTGTGAGGTTTGTAATGTCTCTCATATTAAAAGTAAAAAAAAAAAGCTAATTTGAGCTACTTGAAAAAAGCAAGACTTTAAAAATTCATATATTTCGTCTTAACTTTACTACAAAAACAAGGAAAAATGACAGGAAAAAAAATCTTTTACTAGATGACTCAGCATTTTTTATGCAATCAGAAATATTCTTAAAATATATCCAAATTAGTAAGGTATTGTTCAAACAATTTTATTTTCTATTTTAACAATGCTAAAGTGGCATACAAAGGTTACATTTTTGCCCCCTATAAAAGACCAACAATTAAAAAGGGCGTAAAAATAATCAAAAATCAACTTATTATTCCTTTTTAGCTTTCCTTGACCATTTTGCCCCTTTTTAGGGGGTAAAATATTAGTGATGGAGAAAAATGACCAATTATAAGGTTTTTTTCTGGGCGGCTGTAAAGTAGGCATATAACATTTTTAAATTAGTTTAAAATGCTTTTTTTACCGTAGCCGACAGTAAAAAACTACGAAACTGTCGCTGGTGGGGCTTGTAGTTTACCCCCTTTAAATCCGCTCAAAACGTCATAAAAATGCCTAAATTTGAGAATTATGATGGAACCACGGCTTCGGATTTTTAGGTGAACACAATAGTATGCTTTTTACGCAAATTTGAAAAAATGCCAGCAACGGTGGCAAAATTAAAAAAATAAAATTAAAAATTACTACAGCGACTTTAACTAAGGAAAATTTTCTGATTAAAATTCTTTAAAAGAGGTCTTTAGCATCTACGTTGTTTCGTTTAACTAAGCTAATCTCATTAGCTAAGTTCTAGAAGATTTAGGTCTTCTGGTGGTGACCGCGCCAAAGTAGATGAAGAATCCGACGTTTCGTTTCCACTGTGGGAGGCATCTTCAGTGATGTAGGACATCATGAATAGAAACACAATGCTCTACAAAACGTCAGTTTAGTTTTGTAAAGCATTGTGTTTCTATCCATGATATCCTACATCCCTGAAGATGCCTCCCACAGTCCGAATCCAAAGCAGTCACAATCCGAAGCGAAACGTCGGATTCTTCATCTTCATTGACGCGATCACCACCGGAAGACCAAATTTTCATGACAATAACCGCGGAAGCCCTACGCAGTTTATTAACTTCTAGAAACTCGCTAAAAATGAAAAAAAATTTAAAATCACAACAACTTAAAGATTTATTGTTTAAATCAAAACTAAAGAGGAAAAGAAAATTTAATTTTAAGAGATCTTAAATCAGAGAGCAACATATATTGCAACAATAGGATTAAGTGTAATTTATCTGTTTTACAAGATTTCTCATAACTAACAGAACCCTTCTCAGATGAAAAGAAAAGGAAAAGTCAACAAGTGTTGTTACTTAAACCCACTAATGGGAATAGTTGAGATCAGTGTTGTCTTTCTAAACTTGTTCCTAAATTGATTTTACCCTAAACTCCTCTAAGAGGTGTTTTGGAGTCTTTTTTCTTTACTTACAAGTGGCTACACTTAGTGCTTCTTAACAACACCTGAGCCCTTCGTTCTCATTTACCAGAATTTTAAATAAAAACCAACAAATCCTCTTTATCTGGTTATTCTTTAATGTTTTCACTTAATATTTGTTTCTGAAAGTAGGTCTAAAATGAAACAATTATTAAGTAGCTTTAAGTATCGTTAAGGTAAATGGTCCTAAAAATTTTAACCATTATTAGTGTACTTCATTTTATAAGTTTTCTTATATGCACATTAAAAGATATAAAATGGCTTCTATTACTAATTAAAACACTCAATAATAATTATGTGTAAGATTTGTGAGATAGTGGCGAATAGACTGCCAAAATGTTTGTCTAAAACGAGAAATATAAGACTTTATGGAAAAATAACGCTAAGCCTCTACCTTTAATGCAATAGACTTACAGGGAAAAAATAATTGATAAATTAATGCTGATAAAATAAATCTTGTTTCCAAATTTTACTTTCTGACTCAACTGATCTGGAGTGTGCCATCTGCATAAATGAGATCATTTATGCAGATGGCACACTCTAGATCAGTTGAGTCAGAAAGTGAAAAAGTCGGGTACAGGGTTACTCGAAATTTTTACTCATTACATCGGATTTGCTAGCTCCCAGCTTTGAACTCACTTTTCAGTGGTTATCCATCCAGGCACTGATCACGCTCGATGCTGCTTAACTTTTATTATCCACCAAAAATCATGGATATACTAGATGTATTAAAACGAAACTTGATGTACGAAAAGGTATATAATTGTACAAAATTTCAACTCAATTAGATAATTTTCCGTTTTAATGTCATGAGATAAAAATTGAACTAATGCAGATAATGAGATAAACCTTAGCGCATATATTAGTCTTATACATGGCTACATGGGTGCCAAATTTAAATTGGATAGCATCATTATTCCGCGTTTAATGATCTTCGAAATTTTCGAGTCATAGTATTGTGTTTGCAAAAAAATCCGAAATTGGGTTGAAACCAGAATTATCTGTTTCAGGCGTTTATAAGGCCTCCTGAGTGGTTTTCACAAAGTTGTCGGTGTGTTTAAGTTTGTTATCATCGTAGCGTCTCAAGTCATGAAACATATCATCAGACAAAAATGTCTTAACACATAAAAAGCCAAGGTAAAGAGACTGTTATTCTTTTTCATTTAAATAATCTCTACCAACAACTCTCATATTGACCCTAAAAACTTAAATTAGAAATCTTTAACCACAAAATTATAAAATAATAAAGGTTATCACTGACTTGCTTTAAAATATTTAAAAACTTTGGAATCCTACTTTAAACGAAAATTATTGTGATACGTTGATGAGCAACTGAGCTATCGTTTAACCTATAAAATTCCTTTTCATTTCTTACATTTACAATTTATATTTATGATAATATAATATCATAAAAGTATAAAATAAGTATTCCATGGCTGCATGGTCCTAGTAGACCAATGCCAAAAAAATATATATTTATGATAAATTGATATTTATATAAAATTTAAATTTCTTGAAGACTGTAGTCCTTTATAAATAATTTATCAATTTATTTATAAATTTATAAATACATTTTAAAAATAATTGTTATAAATATTTATAAATTTTATAATATTTATAAAATTTATAAATATTTATATATTTTTAAATTATTTTTAAAATTTTATAAAAAAAAAGAAATTATAAATTTTACTTTTATAAATTAATATTAATCAAATAATTGAAGGCTAAAAACATTGGGGGAAAGAACAAATAATGTGGGAAACCCATGTCGAAACCACCTTTCCAGGAGTGGGCATCTTAGCTAGTTGAGTTTAAACGACTATCACGGAAGTAACTTTAGAAACATATAAAGAAACTTACAATAATTTTTTTCTTTGTCAGTTTTATGTCTACGGACAGTACACTCGCATGCATAAAGTATTTACAGCGGTCACTTTTAGTACCATTTTTACATTCGAACCCTACTGAATATTTAAAATCAAACCAGTTACCGGGACTTATAGGGGTAAAAGTGATTCTCGTAAAGTGCAAAACGGCTTAAGTATAAAACCGAAGTATGTATAAGATATGAACGGAATAAATCTAATAGCTGCCGCTAATATCATCTAAATCCTTTACCCTTATAAAATATACACATACTTAACAATATCTTAACTAAATAAAAAATTTACTAAATTAGATAATATTATTTTGTATTTTATTAATAAGCACATTAAAGTTTTTATCACGCAAGTATGAATAAGTACATGAAGACACAACAAATGATTTATAGCTTACATTAAATTTATAACGAAAATAAATTCAGTTTTTTAACAGAAAGAGAAATTTAGTTAAAAAAGTACAAGCACTCTTTCTTAAGTTGTTAAGAAATGAGATTTCTATAAAAGCATTTTTTCCTACGTTTCAATGTTATTTGGTGCCTAAAATAGTTAAGGCACTAAAGTCTAAAGAATAAGAGCAACCGTTTCGAATAAATAAGGCATTGATGATGGCTTTTTGTCAGTGTTGATTATTACATAATAAATACCTATACACCTGTAAAGATTCTGGCGAGATTGTCAATAGTAAAAAATGACGCTTACGAGGTAGGTCGCTAGGAAGGAGGCCGTACCCGATTCCCATACGGCTCCTGTTTCTTTCTTCTTTGGTCTTAACATTCTTAAAATAACGTTGTCCTTCTTTTAGGTCCTTAATTATTGAACCACCAATCTTATAACATCAAAATATCAGTGTACAAAGTGTTCTTTTAGCGCTAGCTGCGTTAAAAGATTACTCATTAACTCAATTTTAATGAAATTTGGTATGCTCGCCATTCTGACAGAAAAATTAAGTTGGCGGCCGATCTAGAGGGCAACCTAAAAAAATTTAACAAATGCGCCGCCAAAAATGTCAAAAGTAGAAATAAATAAAAGGCTTTTGGTATAATATTTTACGTCAATGAAACGATTTGTTATTCACGCCGCACTGTACATGACAAACATTATACCGTTGTTCAAGCTTTTGAGATACACACGACCTTAAATTAAGAATAGAAAATTAAAAAATTTGGATAGAAGAATTGTTTTGTATAGCGTTGAATATAAGGCACATTATAAATATAAAGCTTCAACTGAGATACATTTATTGAGCAAGAGGTTATACTGCATTATTATAACCTATACATTTTTTTAGTTTAAAAACTATCAATAGTATTTAGACGTTTTTAGTGAAGAACCTCACTATAATAATTAAGATCAAAATAATACAATTAAGAAATTATATGTAACATTTTGAATAGCATTTTAACAAAATCACATTAAATGCAGTATGTTTAAAATAATTTATATACTTTTGGGATCAGAACCTCAATTGGAATCGAACCATCTCACACCATCTCAACACTTTCATCATCCCAACAACCTCATAAGCATAATTTTTTGCTAAAAATTCGCAATAAATATTTACCTTTGTCTAGTGTCAAGTCAGATAAGGAATGGTTGCAGGGGTACACAGGTGTAACCTATCCCAGTAAGACAATAACAAAATATTTCTTCACTACGGAACAGGAAGGGAAATCTATTAGGAAACGAAAAACAAGAAAATAGCTGCCGACTAATCCTCCATTTACTCTGATTTCTTTCAAATAATATAATAATTTTATTACAAATATTTTATGGAATATTTTAACAAATAATATAATTAATATTATTTCTTTAATCCCCCTTCCTTTATTTCAATAGTTTACCTTTTTCAATAAATCTATCATTATCAATAAAATTATTTATTTACGTTTTATTTAATTAATTTGTTTTATTTTTTCTTGTACAAACAGGCTTTTACCTTCATATTTTACAATAAAAGGATTATGAATTATTTTAAAAATTACTAATTATTTTTTGCATTTCACTCTATCTCATATTTTATTTAATTTTACTATACTATTTATCATCTATCAGCTTTACACTTACCACATAATATATCAATCAGTTTCTCTGTCTATACTATGTACAGGGTTCAATATATAATTAACTTGAGTTTATTGAAAGTTGTTTACAGAACACAGAACCTTTATCAACTTATTAAGCTGATTTGGTCCTTTAGAATAATAAAACAGAGTAAAACTGAGTTAGGCAAATTTGAAATCAAAACTCAAACAA
Source organism: Microvelia longipes (assembly GCA_018340805.1). Lineage (NCBI taxonomy): Eukaryota > Metazoa > Arthropoda > Insecta > Hemiptera > Veliidae > Microvelia > Microvelia longipes. The sequence continues at coordinate 55,974,316 of JACMZG010000008.1, forward strand.
TACCCCGCAGGGATAAGTCCATAGACAACAAATTTCAGTAAGTTTTTATTATAAATTATTTCCGATCAGACAAAATAGAAAATTTAAAAAATAATTGTTTTTGGTATTGATTAACACAAATACTTTAAGAAGAGACAAAGCTTAAGGTCGTCCAGCCTGACCAGTTCTTAAACTTTATTGGTAAGTTATGGTAATAACTAGTATTCCATGTCCCGATTAGGGTCATTGTTAATAAATAAATTTTTTGCATGTCGTCTATGTTAAAAGAGCAATCCCTAAATTTTCTTTGAAACTTTACGAAGCATTAGTAGCCCTAGCCATAATCGCTTAAAACGTCTAAAAATATTCAGTTTTCTGTATTAAACCACAAACCTCCACAACATTTTATTTCACTTATAAGGTAAGAAAAAACGAAAAATCTCTAATGGGTTGTAAAAGAAAAACTATTCTTCTTAGTGATAGGTGAGGAAAAGTAAAAATTATTTGGGTTTTGATAAAATATGAAGAGAAAAATGCTTAACTGAGCGTGAAAGAGCAAATGGTAAGGGTAACATACTTTCGGACATTATTAAAACCTTCCCTCTTACTATATTATATAAAATACCGACAAATAAAATAGTATTACCTGAAATTGAATAAGATAAAATATTTATTTTTTAATATATTCAAAATAGGAATGTAACCTTATTCATAAAATAAAAACTTACAATCTCAAAAATTGAAATTTTTCTTAATATCATTCAGAAAGTTTTTGGCATTAAGATGAAACATTTTAAAAATAAAAAGGGCACAGGGCAGTGAATTAATAAAAAATGATTCCGGTGTGGAGAACCGCAAGCCGCGTAAATTTTCCTAGGAATGTCCGTTGTCTTCCAAATTTTTCTTAAGATTTTTGAGTTATGCTTAAAAACATTTTATGCTGATTTCTGCCGTATTTTCTTTAAAAAATAATACATAAATTGTGACACCACTGCTCGGGTTGTTAGGCATATATTAAAAAAAATAAGCAAAATTTGAAACAATAAAGCGTGCATTTCGCACGCTTGTGCACTGGAACCTCCGTACCAGAATTATTTTTAATTTATAAACTTGAATACTGTTTAAAAGAAAATAAAAATTAACGGTACCATTAATTCAAACTAGGGAACCCTAGCTTTGAGTAGCCTTATCGACTCCAGAATGGTTTTAATGGACTCAGCACCAAAAAAACATAACAAAACAAAACACCCTACTCCACATATGTTGTTTATCGACAGTATTTCAGGTTATCCAATGATTTACCCACTGTTTTTTCAAATCTTGATCATTTAAGGTGGTCGGATCGACTTCACATCAGTTTTCTTAGATTCAGAACCCCAAAATACATAAATAAACACCCTTTTCTTGGCGAAAGATTTTAACCTGGAATATTACCGATTTTGTTAAAACGTTAATGACGTCAAAACATGGTTTTCAATAATCTTATAAGTTTTCAATAGTTACGGTACAGAACAAGAATTTTAAACACTAACAATTTTACTTACAACTAAGACAAAGCATACGATAAGTGCTCACCTGAAACAAATTTAACAAACAATAATATTAGATACAATCATAAATAAATAATTTATATATATATATATATATATATATATATATATATATATATATATATATATATATATATATTATGAAAGTTGTTTGTCAATGTGTGTGTGTCTCTGTTATCATCGCATCCCCAGTAAATTTATACTAAAGAGTTTATAGTAAAAATCAGTCTTTAGGTATACTTGTGCTATATGGAATATATTTTTTACGATGTCATTAACCCGCAATAATGACTTAGCTAACATTTCGAAAATTCATAGAACGCGGAAAAATGTATCGTTCGGTTTGAGATTAGGGACTCATGCAGTCATGTATAAGATAAAAATAGTATAGTAACAAGTTTTATCTTATTTTCAACATTGGTTCAATTTTTATCGAATGAAAATGATTCAATTGAGTTGAAATTCGCTACAAGTGTATTACTTTTCGCAATAAATAAGTGTACTTAGTTTCAATACGGCAAGTATAGCTGCGGGTTTTGTTGGAGCCAAAAAGTTAAGCAGCATCAAGCGAGGTCACTGCCTGGATGGGTGACCGCTGGTATTAAAAGTAATGTATTTACAATCTAAAGGCAAGCCAAGCGAGCGAAGACGTGTTGCAGTATAAATTCGGTGGTTTGTATATTCTGCAGCAGTAAGAATGAGCTTAGCAAATCCGACGTGGAAAGGAAAAAAAGAGGTAACCTAACCCGATTTTTTTAAAAATATTGTTCTAGTCCTTCTTTGTAGGAATTGTTGGTGGCTGTTAGGGTTGAAAGCCGGTTTTGATTAGATTAAGTTAATTAACACAGTGGAATATTCAGTATGGAATATTCATATTTCATACTAAATATTTTTAGGAGCGAAAAGTCGGGTACTGGGTACCTCGGGATTCTCCTCAGCATATTGGATTCATAACACTCGTCCTCACAACTTCTAACTCGCATCGCTCGTCAAACACGGCATCTATTATTAGAGTTAAAATTCTTTATTAATCAAGTCATTTAACCAAAATAAACTGTTCAATAAGTAGAAACTCCAGTTTATTTCCAAACGTATATATTATTGCGAGAGACATTCATCACTGGCTGGATGATATAAACACAGGTTGAAGTGAAACGCAGTTCATCAGACGGCACGGCATATCTCACTGCAGTGTGTCGTATCTAAATGACACATGGCTTATATTCGGTTAAAGTTGTTATCGCTCTTGTTTTTAAAATACCCTTCAATTCAACCCACCAGGTGAAATTATTAGACACACCTGTCTACGATTATTTATTCATTCTTTTGGGTGTTATTTAGCAAAATAATTAATACTATTTTATTTAATTTATAAAGCTAAGAATAATTGTATTCAAAAAGCAAATTTAGATTCAGAAGATCAGTAGCATTCATAAGAGACTTAAGAAAGTCTACACAAGAGTTTTAATCACTTATGATCCTACAGAAGAACCCTTAAATTAATACGCAACTGAATAAATTGTTTTTAGCAGAAACATTTACATATATATTTTCTAAAAATTTACTAAATGATTATCAGACGGTTAAGAAATTGAATTCGATAAAAATAACGAAGACTTCCAGTCCTAATAAAATAGGCTGTTGACGAAACCATGCAGCTTGAGTGTTGAAAAAGATTCAAATAAACCGAAATACAATAAGATAGTGATTTTTTTAGTCTTCAAGTGAAATCTCGGATCAAGAAATACAATAAAGTATACCAGGTATGTTGGTGATTATGGTAACAAAATCAGGTAAGTTCTAGACCATTATACGTGGTTCGTATTGTTTGTATACGTTACATAGTACCGACACATGAAATCTACGTAACATGATTCTTAAATAAAATACAGTTTATATTATATAAAGTTTTCTAATTTCCTAATATTTTTTTTAAACTTTCCTACCAGGATTAGTACTAGAAACCATTTTTAATTTTTTGATAAAGTGTATAACATGGGATCCTGAGGTCAATATTAAAATTTTAAAAAGTGCTTACGGCTAAGGTAGATTTGTAAAGTACGTGTACAAAGTTAAGGGTCTTCGCGATGAACAGGGGCGGCTTGGAGGTAAGATTTTAACTCGGAAAGCACACCCAGTACTCTTCAGAAGAAGAAGTTAATAAAGTGCAATAAATATAAATATGGAATTTTCTTAGTGCTGCATTATATTGGAAACACTTCACATCGTGTGACTTGAAGCCACTTATGTAAAGCACTCGATACGAGGATTGGGCTATTTGCATTGGTAGCATCGAGAAATAGCGTCCTTGATCAACCGAAACTTGTATTATTAGCAAGCATAAACCCCATAAAAACATAGTTATAAGCTAAAGGTATTAAAGTCAAGGTATCTGTTTATTGACACAATTTAGGTGAATTTAATAAATATTTAATGAACTACGTGGGATGCTTATAATGTAAGCAAAGTTTATAGAGGAGCTTACGAATAATTGATAAGCATACAGTCAAGGACTGAGATTCGCTACAAATGTGAGATAATGTTTAACAACTGTAATTAAACAAGCGATTGTCAAGTCTCGGTCGCCTACCCCTCGTATTATAGCCTCAAACATCGAAACAACTTCATGTAGTAAAGGTCTCGCAATATTAATATTTAGAGTCATTAATAGACTAGAAGCTCAAACCCCAAACAACTGCTTTACAAATTACAGATTGTTTACAACAAATTTAACAACAAAACACTCTAATTAGAGTTAATTGGAATTTTCACGCTGTTTAACCAGAAATGAAGGTTTGATAATTTTATCAAAACTAAAAGGAAATTTTTAAACATCAATAAATAAAATAGATCTATAGACTTATTTTAAGAAAAAATCACTCAATTTTGCAACTTACAAATTTAAACTTAATATCTAAAATATATCTTAGTAAAATATTAGCACACTGCTGTAAACACAGAACAATACTAAGTAATTAAAAAATTTAATAATTACTTTAAGATATTAAATAATCTTTTTTTTTAAAAAAACAAATTATCAATCATTATCGAAAAAGCAGCAATATTCAATTTTCATGGAGCATATTTTTATTTAGAATCTTGGACACACACAGTACCATCTGTACCCAGTACTATTGGAAAACCCAGTACCATCTTTTCCTTCTTGTACCTTGATTAAGGAATTGGAGGATTATGACAAACGAAGAAAAAATGTTCATGTCACTTTCGCTCTTCGTATACATGTCCTCCAGTCCACAACTAGGTTTACATACCTCAGTCCTCTAGTGTCCGATACCTTGATCTTAACTGTGGCAGACGTTTAAATTGGCAACATCACTTTAAGACCAAACGTACTGACGTATCAAGACGATTCAAGTTTTTGTCACGTTTTTGGATCGTAGGTCTGAGCCATCACTGAATCCAATTCCGTATCTACAACGTGGTATTGAATCCAGTATCGGCCAATGGCCTAGAAGTGTGAGGTAGCACCAAACCTTCCAACTCCTATCGGCTCCAAGTCCTACCGTCCAAAATCCTTGGAACAATAACAAATGCTCCCCTTCTACGTATCAAATTTTTCAGTGACCTCAACGTTCCATTTGTCCGAAACCTTTCCGTATCCGTTTCAAATGCTTCCATAAACCCTTAATTGAACATACAAATCCTCTCCTCAAACATACTTCCTGATAATCCTGTACGACGCCTTAGGAGGCAGTGGCCTCGAGACCAGCTATCACTATAAATTCTTACCTACTTTATCTAGTTTTATTTTATCCCATCTTAATTAATATTATTTAACCAAAGTGTTTTAATTTACATCTTTATCAATTTCTATCACGCGAAATTTGGTTATCTATCACCCACCTCTTTTTATCTATCACCACCGATAGTATCTTAATACATCTGAATATATAAAAACTTGTCTCGCCTGAGTGCAATCACTGTATTGTTTCTCTTACATGCCTTATCAACAATTATCTTGTATTAGTCTATATAAATAAAAAAAGAATCTTAGAAATACACTATTTTTATTTTAGCATGAAAGTCGAATAACTGTTACTTGTTTACGTTTATATCCAATGTATGGTTACTTTGAATTTATGTTGTACATTAATTTTATATAAATAAAAACTTTATGTATTTTATTTCGGTTGTAAACTGGATTTAAACAAGAATACTAATGTAACATAAGGCGTTAAGACAAAAAAACATAAAATACAAGCTAACAAGCTTTATAAATCTTGTTTTAAGATTTTTTTAACATTATAAGAACAACAGTATGTTGAGTGATTCCATTAGTCTTTTTAAGATAAAGAGGTAGGAAAAGAAACAAATCGGGGTTTATGAGAGCCATAAGGGTCTAATAAATATCAGGAAAATCTCTGAGTACTAGAAACATTACTTGGGCTAAACATATGTCTCAAGTAAATGAGAGATAAACTAGTATACATATAGTGGTCATGTAGTAAAAAATCTGGAGGGCGCTTGAATTATACCCACAGAGTATATTTACGTGACTTGGTTCCAAAAATGTTTTTTAGTTTGGTCAAAATAACCATATGACTGATTCCGCTTAAGAAGAACAGTAATGTACTTTTTTCATAAAGGAAATTAAGAAAACGGTTCAGTACTATTGGATGGATGTTGGGATAGACGTATTTTTCCCAGAGCGCGATGTGCAAAAAGCTTTTCCTCGTTTTTCCCTGTATATTCGGTATAAAACTCCTTAGCCCAATAGCTCCTGCAGTAAAGGGATCATTATTTAACTCTCAAGAGATGGAGTGAATAAAAATAATAGCTTCCCTTCTAAATATCGATAGGGGTTTCTCGAAAAATTATTTATTACAAGTACGTGATAGTATGTTTTGTAATTCCGACAAACACGAAAGGCTCTCAGTAGCTATACATAAACTCAAAGTGTACATTATAAATTTCGCAAGTAAACTATGATTAAATTTAACTACCTAACTATGTTGTATGAATGACTTACTATAATATAAAATTACTCTTCTACACTAGCCAAATATTTTTAGTCTTTTTTGTATATTTTCTTTAGTACTCATAAAATGGAGCTAAAAACAATACTAAAAACCGGGCGATTCCCTCTGCAATTCAAGGCTCAACAATCCCTTTTTTGCTTTCTGGTTCACTGGTATATGCCTTACAACCTGGGTAGTAGCAAAACTACTTGTGACACAATTTGTCCGGATTTCCCAAGAAAATTCGCTAAAAAATTAAAAATTGCAAAAACTGAGTATTTTATAACAATCACCATAGTTACTCAAAATTATGGTCATTATTCTCGCAGATAAAATACTATTTTTTTTTAATTTCTCGCGTATTTTCTCTTTAAAATATGGAAAAAATTGTGTAACAAGTACTGAAAAAAATGGATTGATGAGTAAAACCGAAATATTAGAATTTTTACATACTCAGAAAATTGGGTTAATGAAGTCATAAATTTCAAGGTTTGTGTCCTGACTAAGATTAAACATATTTACCGTTTGAAAGATAACGTGTTAACAAATATATAAACAAATATATACATACTATATACTACACACACACACACACACACACACACACACACACACACACAATATATATATATATTAATATATATATATATATAATATATATATATATATATATAAAGGTTATGCAAAACCTATTCTTGCGCCGTGATCAGACCGTCTAAAACGGATTTCTGTCTCGCTATGCGAGCCACTTCATCAACGAATTATGCTATTTTAAATTCGCTAAAATAAAGATAATTAGTTAAAAATTAAAAAAACAATAATTACTGGAATATAACTACAACTATTAATCTAAAGGAAAATGAAATAATTTTTACACAATTATAATTGAAGTAAGCAGAGTCATAAATTAGCATAAAACTACGGTAGTACGTGAGAAAGGGAAAATATTGGTACGAAGTCAGTGATTCTTGTGTATAATAGTTTTTCTTCTTTTATTCTTGCTGAGTAATGGTTTCCTTGTCATTTTGTCTACTTGTAAATGCATTTCTTTTTCCTCACAACTCTTTTCAAAGTCTTTTATTCCATTTATTATTTTATAAAACTCTGGACTAGACTTGCCTTCTTCTCGCACCTTTCTTTATACCTTACAAATGTAAAATACTGTTAAAATTCATACAGATTTTATTTCTTTAAAAAACTTCAAATTGTATAAATGTAAGAAGTATACTATAAAAATTTATTTCTATTTACGAAGCTTCGAACAGCTGTGTTGTAAGACTATTCTTGTCTTCAAATGTTTTGTCTAATGCGGCCATCTATCTATATTCTTTTATGTTTATATGCAAACAAATATCAACGAGTAAGAACAAATGAATATTTGAATAGATTTATAGATTTGAATAAATTTATACATTGTTTATAAAATATACATATATCAAAAGTTTAAAGATAAAACATAAATACAGTGAAATAAGTAGAAAATTTATTTATGTTGATTACTATTGAATAAGGTTTGATTGTATCAATGGTATTTAAAATTCGTCATTTTAGAGGTAATAATTTATAAAAGAATCATGTGTTTACAATAAGAATGGTTTGTAAATAAATCTAGATATATTGTGAATGAGATCTATATAGTATGATATGTTTATAGGGAATCCTGTAATGTACTATGAAAATGGTGGTTAAATCTATAATGAATCTATGATCTATGTTGGTTTATCAATGATCTGCAATCTAACTTAGTATATTACACTTCATAGATACATAAGTATAAAAGTCAGACCAAATCTATCTCTTATTACTATATGAACATTTCAATTTTATTTTAATAAGAACAAAATTTTTTAGAAAATCTAGGTACATGGTACATAAAAATGGCAAAGCATAGAGTTCTATAGAGGCTTAAAGGTCCCAAGTTTGCTAAAAATACCTCCGAAACAAATTATTTACTTTAAGCCTTAAAATTCTCTTTTAATATTGAAAATAATGCACAAAGAGGGTGATTCCTTAATTAAGAAAAAAATATAATTTATCGTTTTCTTTTTTGTAGCAGATCCTATATTAGCGAATTTCCTTTGGAAATTCGGCTAATGGGATAGGCGTCATGGCGGAATTTGAACCTCGGACCACGACACAAATCCGTTTCAGAGGTCCCTAATGACGAAAAAATACGTTTCGCGAGACTTATATTATATATATGTATATATATATATATATATATATATATATATATATATATATATATATATATATATATATATATATATATATATATATATATATATGTATATATATGTATATATATATAAATATATATGTATATATATATGTATTTCTAGACACTTTCTTGTAACACTCAATCTTTCGAACGGATAAATATTTTTTAACCAAACTTGGTACAAAAATCAACCTTTGGGAGGACACGAACCCTATTGAAAACCAGGTTTTTGTGACGTCATTAACCCGGTTTTCAAAAAATCGGCGAAATTCAGGGTTAATATTTTTTGCCGCGAAAAAGGTCAATATTAATGTTTTTTGAGGCGCTGAATCAAATGAAACCGGTCCGAAGTCGATACGACCACTTTAAGTTACCAAAAAGTCGAAAAAACCATTGTAAATTACCAAAAACCAAAATTTAGGTCGATAAGAAATAAATTTCGAGTAGGGTGTCGTTTTCTATGTATTTTTGGGCGCTGAATCGAATGAAACCGGTCCAAGGTCGATACGACCACTCTAAGTGACCAAAAAGTCGAAAAAACCACAAAAATTTTAGAAAACCAAAACTACGGTCGTTGAAAAATAAATTTCGAGTAGGGTGTCGTTTTCAATGTTCTTTGGGCCTCTGAGTTGAATGCCAGTGGTCCGGAGTCAATACGACCACTCAAACTCAGGGTACCTGGGTTCACATCCTGGAAGGGTTGATAATTTTTTATCGTTTTTTTTTTTACTTAATATAAGTTTACAACTAGAAAATAATTCTGGCGCGGTGGTCCGCATGTCGGGCGAATTTCCTTTGGATGCGAGCACTCAAACCCAGAGTACCTGGGTTCAAATCCTAGTAGGGACAATAATTATTTTATCGTTATTTTTACCTGATATAAGTTTACAACTAGAAAATAATTCTGGCGCGGTGGTCCGCATGTCGGGCGAATTTCCTTTGGATGCGTGTTTCCGTGCTTTTTACATTATATAAGTTAACAACTACTAAATAAATAATTCCGACGCGGTGGTCCGCTGTCGGGCGAATTTCATTTAGAATGCGTGTTTCCGTGCTAAACAACCCATTTCTTGCTTATGCAAGAACCATGCCCATAGCGTGGTTCCACGCACTGCTCATAACTCATTTTGTCTGTATTTTCCAAAGGAAATGCGCTTAAACCTTTAAAGATAACTGACTAAGCTTAAATATAAGTAACTAAGCTTTAAACTAGTGCAAATAATAGTACGTACTTCTACTTTTAGAGGCATAGTTTTGTACAACAACTGGATGATTATGCGCATTTCCTTTGCAAAATACAGACAAAATGAGTTACGAGTAGTGCTTGACAATTAAGTAACTGCTTAGGTTCTAAAGCATGAACCGGAACCACGCTATGGGCATGGTTCTTGCATAAGCAAGAAATGGGTTGTTTAGCACGGAAACACGCATTCTAAATGAAATTCGCCCGACAGCGGACCACCGCGTCGGAATTATTTATTTAGTAGTTGTAAACTTATATAATGTAAAAAGCACGGAAACACGCATCCAAAGGAAATTCGCTCGACATGCGGACTACCGCGCCAGAATTTTATAAGAAATGGGTGGTCAAACAAAATAATAGGACTACCCAGACTAGTTGTAACCTAGCTTGTCTAGGTTAAACCTCACATTATATCTTCATGATTTTGCCTTAATATCATCTCTATGTGCAATGATATAATGATAATGCATAGCAGTCCGTTTAGAGCTTTGCGACAGGGATAACCCATATGAAAACCACCAAAAGTGGTAGTGGCACCTGATAAATTAAGTATAATCTAAATTGAAGTATAATCTATAGTTGGTGATAATTTATTAGAGAAATAATCTTATTTCAACTGACAGTGTAATCTGGGATGTGAACCCCAAGGTCAGTGTAAATACTAACACCTAGGGTGTCAAAGGTCAGTATAAATACTAACACCTAGAGTGTCACAGGTCAGTATAAATACTAACACCCAGAGTGTCAAAGGTCAGTATAAATACTAACACCTAGAGTGTCAAAGGTCAGTATAAGTACTAACACCTAGAGTGTCAAAGGTCAGTATAAATACTAACACCTAGAGTGTCAAAGGTCAGTATAAATACTTACGCTTTCATGATCTCGACCACGGAGGCTGTATGTACAATATCTATATAAAAACATTACGAGTGTGAGAGAAGTATCAAATATTCTAATGAACATTTGGAGAACTGGTTTACCAATATCTGTCAAGGAAGTGATTGTTTTGCGCGATTATATTTAAAGAAAATTACGCTTATTATTGGCATTAAAAGTTATTTAGAATTCATTATTTTTCAAATAGAAAAAAAGGTCGTTCAAAATAGTATTCGATAAGTCTATATCCTAAAGTTAGTCAGAAAGAATTAAAAATGATATTGGTTTAGTGACCTGAAAAGTTAGTGCCAAACATGAGGTATAAAGGGACGCCCTGTGGGAAATCAAAGCTTTTCTTCTTTATTATAGTTCACCTTTAGCTTTCTAAATCTTGTAAGTATTCTCTTTCAAATTCAATTCCTCGCAGTATTAGTTTAAAAGTAGCTTTAAGGTTAGTTTAAGAGTAACATTTAAAATTCAGACGATTATGCTGAGAACTTATGGATGATGAGCCTATATGTGGGATTGAAAAATATAATACTTCGAAAAAAGTCATTCTTCATAAAAACCACAGCCATGAGCAGAACAGGAATACAACAAAACATATAATTTATTTTATGAATAATGTAATATTTAGAGCAAGCTAATAACGATCAAATAAATAAAGGATATAAAATAATAAATAAATAATAAAATTAGTTAGTAACTTTACTGTCTTTCGTTAATAAAAATTTGATTGACAAATTGATTATTGAGCTGTTAAAAATTATAGTAAGCAAAAACATAGGTCATTTATTTTTAATAATGAAACATATTTTAAGATATTTGGTTCGTTAAGACAAATTAGGGGGAAATCTATTATAATAAATAGCCATAGGAAAGAGAAAAATTATGTTTCAAGAATATATACAATTTAAGAGTTGTAACAAAAAGTTTAAGAAAAAAAATTAAAACAAACTCTAAGGATATTAATGTTTCTTAAATATAATAGACTGTATTTTTATTAATAATAAAATGTGATTAAAAGATGGGGTGAAAAAATAAGGCTGGATTTAAGCCCTTCCGCAAATTTATTACACCACAGACTGTTTAGTAAGTAAATATTTTTTTATTACTAGTAAAAAGCAGGTAATTTTGTAAACCAGGCGAAAATCTTGATCAAATGCTCTTCTGACCTAAGTTTTAAGAAATAATGTCCTTACAATTGGCTTTTATATGCGTAAATGGTTCTAAGGCTTCAGAGAAAACCACAAAAGCTTTTTTCATGAGAATAAAGGCCAAAATTGGATATACGGTTGACTAAATTGGAAGTAGGTACAAAATCTTAACGGAAAAAAATAATAGAAGCTATTTATGATAGTGATTACATGTTATTGACTGTGTTAATTATCCTAACATGTAACCACTATTTGTTTTATAGACATGGATATGCTATGTAATGTGTAGTGAAATATAGTCATTTAATTTAGTAATTAACGTCCCATCAAGTGTCTTATCATAAATTGCCTATAATAATGGAGACTAATACTAATATTCATAATAGAAGCTAATTTTAGAGGTGAGGGAAATTGAGTTTTTTTATCTTTATGATTTTAAAGATTATATATTTGAAGTATACATGTATGCCAGATGTATAACAACCAGATAGAACTATGTCTATAACATAACAGTCAACAGGTAAATAAATATTACATAAACTCTTTAAAATAAAGAAATTAAGAGGTACTATTTTAATATAAAGTAAATGTTTAAACTTAGAAGTGTTAGTTGGTTTAATCCATTAGGAAATGAACACGCCCTATACCGCATGAAATTGTGTTTAAATTTTCCAAGTTAAGCTAGTTTTCTACAAGGGATAACAGAGCAAACTAATTGATGAATAGGTAGAGGCAACGCCCCCTTGCCCCTAACAATACATTATTCTGTCTTATCTATAAGGAAATCCCCGATCACGATTTTGCACAAGGGAATATATACAATTTTTATTTATTAAATAAAATAACCAAAGGATCACGTCAATCCTGATTTATATAAAATCAATACTGATCCAGTAAGAAAAGTAAGAGGCATATTAAGCTTAAAGGGCATAATGTACTGAAATGAAAATATCACAGTGAAATATTTTAATTACAATTAAAGTTTTTAATTAGGTATTTCATTAGGCCTTCAACAAACTAGCATTAACTAGAAAAAAGTGTGAAAGTATATAGGAAGATAATTCTCATAAAAATTAGCTAGAAGAAAAATCATAAAATAAATGTAATTAAGGAAAAAGGAAAACTTAAAAGTAACTTATAAAAATCGACAAATGAGAAAAAGGAATAGATGATTAAGATAAATATGATAAAGTATGAAGACGGGTAGAACCTAAAGCCGACATAGAGATCATTATTTGACCAGAAAAGGAACGTGATAGGACTAGTCAATGTAAAAGGGAAATAAGCTAAGGACCTACAAGAAACTTGATAACGTAATAATCAAGTCTTTCTCTTTACAAGACTAAGAGTTAGCTTAGAAAGGTTTTTCATCTTAGAACTATGTCACAAGATAGAGAACAAGTTTAAACATAGAAAAGCTAAGCATTCGCCAACTAGTCTTAAAAGAACGTTACATGTTTTTACAAGGAAAAGTTTTATTTTTGAAAACATTTCCAATGCCTTGGCACTTTACCAAATGACTTCGGTCCGGCAACATAACTCGGATGAAAACTCAGCTTTATAATGGATAAAAAAAGAAAACAAAGGTTAGACTAAAATGACTGAGTGAGATACCGATGTTTGACACGGCTCCTCCAGGGTCTCCCTCGTCCTGAGTCTTTTCTTTTAAATATTCAACTTGGCTTCAAGGTAGAAACAATCTGGTAGGTAGGCCATGTCAAAGAATAAAAACAAGCCCCACCTGACTCCATACGTCTCTCATACCAACAAGCAAATCCATACTTTTCTTTCCTCTTCTACTTCATACTTGCATCCACCTTGTATAATAAAAATATCTTCCTTATTTAATATGTTTCGTTTATTATTTATATACATAAACATACTGGGATTAAACTAAGTTAGCTCTACGTAATATGACAATGTATGTTTTAACCACGGAGCTAAAGAAAAATACTTCTTTTACTATATTAATTCAGCATTCTTAATAGACTCAAACTTGACCCATATGATGCACTCATAATCATTCTATCCAATTTTATAAAATTGTTTTTCGTAACTATACGTAAAGTGCCAAGAAATCTATTAACTTTTAACAACACTAATATAGATGTGATATAAATATAGCTGCTGTTCTCAAACTCAAGCAATTAATTCTATAAGACATTCTGTCTGTTGGTACACGAGTGTCTATTCATCTTATAACCAAATGCGATTTCGCAAGAAAATTGAATATTAGATACACAATCAATATTTCCCTCAATTACAATTCAATATGCAGTCCTATATAAGACCAGTAAAGCCTAGCTTTCATCTCAATATATTTTTATATTGAGTATATAAAAATAAATATATTTTTATTAAATTAAATGCATTCTGTTTTTTTATAAAATCGTTAAAAATCGAAATCTCTTCCGATTAAGTTTTAAAGTTAATTTGGCATGAGCGTATTTCTTTATGTCATAAACAAGTGAACTAAGTTTCATTTTAATAGGGCAAGAATACCTACGGTTTATGTGGAATTAAGCAGCGCCAAGAGAGTCCGATGCGGAAAGCAAAGCAAATCCGACAAGGTAAAAAAAGTAATTTCTCTATTTTAGTTTTCGTCTATTCGTTTTATTTTTTCTATACAACTAATTTAAGTTGAATGATAAATATAGATAAACATTTCGTTGTTCATTCAAAATATCAGTTAAGGATATTACAATTGAGAGGATACTACTAATAGAGGAAGGTAAAATAAGATAACTCTTTTTAGTAAAGGCTATTTGCTTTTAAACTAGAAGCAAACACTAATAAATTATCTTAAACACCTAAAACAGTTAGCCAAATTTTAATACTTTATAAGACCTAACAAATATAACAAGCAATACTTCCTACTAATATACCAACCGCAACAAAGCTTTTGAAACCAGGTTATGCCAAGGGAAATAGGTAAAATAAAACAAAAACGAAATACTTCTTATAATAAGACTATTCAAATATTTAATTCTTCTTTTACACCAAGGAAGGCATATGTATGTGACATATAGAATATACGAATATATTTAATAGAAAATATAACGGTTAAAGACTGCCGGACTCCTAATGTAAATAACATTTATTGGATGCATATAGTTCTGCTCATGGAAGAAATTTCTTCATAATTATAATTTTATACAGGATTAATAACTTTAAGTACCACCAATATTATAAATAAAAGATTATTGGCTACAGCTAAAGCATAAACAAACGTCATTAAAACAATTCGTTTCAAATATTGTTTCTAATATTATAAGATGTGATTAATTTATAAAAATTAAACAAATTTGAAAAAACCTACAAATGATTAAATATTATTGTATTTTGAGTATAATCTACAGACTAACAAAGAACATGGTTTAAAAATACGATTATTATGAAGAAATATTTCTTCATTAGGTAGGATTAGGTACATGAGGATTACAAACGCAAAAGGTGCCAGACTCCTAATGTAAATGAATGTCAGAATACAATTTTTAAAAGTCATAACAGTATTTTGATGGTAACATCTGTATTCGTTTTACACCATAAAAGCTAAGGGGTTTGAAGGTGAGGGGCTAGGTCACAGGACGTTAAGTTTCCAAACGGTACTATTTTTTCAGTAGAAAACATATCGCATTTTTTCTGGAGGTGGTGTTGTAGCTGATTTATAACAATACAAGTTAGTGTGTGAAAGAGGAATTATCGGTTTGCATGTGGTCGTAGTGGTGCTTGGGATGAGAACTACACGGCTATTCCATTTGGTTAGGTTTGACGGGGATGAAGAGGGTGGTTTCAGAGCCCGGCTATGTTTCCACACAAACATACCCACATCTTTGACACCTACCACACCTGACACCTAATTCAATTAAACACAAAAATGTCCCTCAACCCGGAGACCTCTGCTTGATGCCCGCATATCCTTACTCGGCCCCTAACACTCCTCATCCTCTTTAATATTTACAGTTAATCAACAGAGGTAGGTAGACCTACAGTTGAGTGAGGACGAAACCCCTTAGCCACGGAGTTTATAGCTTAACTTGAGAACAACCTCATTCAACATTGATCTCTTATTTAACTCAACTAACCTTACCAAGGGGTAAACAATAAGACCGAAGCAATAGAAGATGCGTGAATGTCATTTGCCACTCCAATCTTCCCTTACTACTTGTCAAGTGCACTTTACACTCTACATAATGCATGAATGCTCCTTAAAATTCATAAGTAAACAATTTAACATGATCATAACTCTGAGAACGCATGCGTCACTGATCACTTAGGATTAATGAATCTATTTAAACTTTTAATAACAACTAAATATTTTTCCATCCAGGAGAGAAAAAAATATGACTGAACTGCCTGGATTTTCTGGTGCAGTTTTACAAAATGCAAAGTCTTTGGAACTTGTGAGAGGTATAGTTAAAATATAACTAAAGTACACCAAATGACATAACTTGGTAGTAAGCTGATATAAAAAATTTCTTTAAGCTGTTTTCGAACATTTTCTCTTCTGAAGAAGGAAAATGATAAAACAAATTTTTATCATTATACCTAAACTTTAAAAATAAAGGAAGTTATCATTAAAATATACAAATAAGTTCTCCAGGGAGTTACTCTGTAGAGAGACATATTCGTATCTTTCTTTTATATCCACTCCACTTGCACTACGCTATTTTAATTAATTAATTAACATGATTATTAACGAAAAATCAAAAGTGAAAGTCTTGATTAATTAATAATTTAATATTAGAAAGACTTAAAATGTCAAAAGAAAAACGCGTTACGTTCAACATGTTGAAAAACACGTATCAACAGGTATGGATGGTGTAACGTGATGTGTAACTGTTGCAGTGTAACTCGAGTAGTGTAAACATTTTGCTTATAAGTTTAGCTAATAGAATAAAGTTAAAGTTTACCTAAAAATCTAGTTTCAAATGCAATATAGTAATAATCTGTAAGTAGAGATGTCAGAGAGAATTACAAGATACCCGATAAATCCATTATCTCAACCTGCAATCTCTAACATATACAACAGAGTAAACCTATTCAATGCTCTGATCCTATATAAATACAACACAGCGACCCTTAGAGTACCAAAGACTTAAAAATATCACAGTGAATTTTTACTTTTAAGCTAAAGAATAGGTAGCTGCGGGCAACATTGCTAACAGCTCGCTGATACTTGCCTTTATAGTCTCGATAAATCCTTCTATAAAATGACCTTTCTCTTTTCACATTTAATCTCATGATAAGGCTAGTAAGGAGAGTAGGAAGAAAAAAATGACCCGTTAAGCGAAATTTAAACCTAAACACTATCTTTTCTACAAGGAAAAAACATCAACGAAGCGACGATGTAAAATGTTTCCTTTTACATTCCTAGGTGTTTTTCACACAATTATACAATTATGTGACAATATTCAATCGTTACTTTTAAATCCATTTTAAAAGAAAAAGATTTTAGAAGTTCTGAAATAACCAAAATGACGTCACCGCTAAATTTGTGTCTATTGTGGGTCTATTTTTTGCATTTTACAAATAAACATTTTCAATTGACCGATTCCAAAACAACTCATTTTTTACTTATGTCAAAACAAACGACCGCCTCCGTGGCCGTTAGAGCGTTAGTCTTTACACTTACCTTTGACAACACGGAGGTCTGGGGTTCGCATCCCAGGTTACGCTCATAGTTTATATAAAATTATTGTTTAGATAAATTATCGCCAACTTTAGAAAACACTTTGAGCGTAACGGTTGTTACTACCACCCGAGGTGGTTCCCGCAGAGTTTATCCCTGATGAGCCGCAAGGCTCTAAACCAGCATTATTATTATTATGTCAAACAAACAGAAGACCGACATTTTTTTTCACTACGCTTATCCTCACTACTTGAGTCTCGCTTCGCTCGTCCCCAGAACACGCAGATCGCCATATTAACACTGCAACTGCTCGTGCCAACTATCTCAGTGCTTACTATACATCAGTTTTATTCTCAGCGGTCTTTTATTCCCCAATCTCCCTCGATGCAGCTGTACTTTTATGATCCAACAAAACTCGATATAATTGCTATATTGAACGTAACTTAGTAAACGTATTAATTACGTAAGCGGTTTGAGTGCTAAATTTCAAATCCAACTAAACATTTCTCCACGCTTTATGAATTTTAAAAATTGTTACTGAGTCATTATTGAAGGTTAATGACGTCATAAGAAATTATCTTCCACATAGCACAACTAGACCTAATGATTCAAAATTCAAATTTGTAGCATAAATACCCTAGGAGCTACGATAATAACAGATACGATAGTATTTTAACATTGAAGGTCTTTAAAAAAATGAATAACCATATTTAAGAGAAAGATTTTTTTATGGTTACCTTATTTTATTATTATTATTTTGAAATTCAATAGAAATTTACAGGAATCTCAAATGAGCTATGAAAAAGGTTATCTATTATCAGGGCGATGGAAGATTAAACCAAACTGTAATCAAGTAAAGAAGTAGAAAAAAATACTACATCTATTAATAATCGGATTAATTAATTAATCGTATTAATCCTAAGATTAATCAAATTTATAATCGAATTATTAGGTATTCTAATTATAAAATTGACATAATGTTGTTACTAAATAAAAGTTTTTGCAGGGAAAAAATATAAAAATAAAATTATACGTGGCTTAGTATAACAAGTTCCACATATTACACATTACTACAGGAGTTGGAATAAAAACGCTCGCAATCCCGCTCTAGGGGGACATAAATATAAAACTTTACTAAACATTAAATGAAAATTTCTTTTTCATATTGGCTTCTCCACTTGTATATATAATGGGGAAGTTGTAAACTGAAAAATATACTATACAAATATTCCAGGCTAGTAATAAATATTCAGTTCAAAAATATTATTTTGTTACGTTAAATTAAAGAAAAATCTATTAAACAGTAATTAACCTATTATAATGAAAACATAAAAGAAATAGTTTTTATTTATTATAAATAATTGAAATTTACAATAAATGTTATAAAACAATATATATATATATATATATTATATATTATATATATATATATATATATATATATATATATATATATATATATACATATATGAGAAAATTTAGTGTCAAAATAACGAGGTAATGTAATTGTAGGAAAGAATTCGTATGGTCTAATTTATTTGAATATCCAGTAATATTTCTTATACGTCTTAGAACAACTGCCCTTGGTTTGTTACATATTTATACAAAGAAAAAATCGGGTACGGGGGACCTCAGACAAACACGTAGCCCTCAAATTTTTTCATCACCTAATAAAATTTGCCGCACTCATCCTACACACTTTGGACTCGATTTGCTTATCCTTTGACAATAAAGAAATAAGTTAATGACGCCATATACTTTTTTCCTGATAGTATTACAAGACCCGACGATTTCTTGTTGCGACAAGTTTTAATTTTCTGGCCTGAGCACACTGGGAGCTACGACAATAATATGCAGACACACTCACACATACATCTAGATAACGTGGTAACAACCATTGAGGAGATCTTAAAAACATCTTAAATGGATAATTAAAGCTAAATCTCGATTTTAGCTTTATAGAGTGCAATCACAATAATTTTCCTATATACCTCCGTATGTATACACGAGGAAAAGTAAAAATTACTGTCCAGAAAGAAAATTTATTCGAATTTACAATTTACAGCAGAAAAACTCAAAGTAGATACATGGTAAATAATTATTATTTGCATTAGAGTTTTATTCAAGACAATTTACTACTAACTAAATTCATTTAACACATATGTTCACGAGAATGAATTATAAATAAATAAATAAATATAAACTTATTATAAATCATAATTATAAATTATATTAATTATAAAAAAAATAATATAAACATATTTGAACCGAGGAGAAAAAACTTTAGCTAACACTCTCTGGTCTCATATGATGAACTTAAGATATTATTTAACACTAAAGCCTTAGTTTTAGTACCGCTAGGACCTACGAGATATAGAATCTAAAAACTTAATATCCCAAGTAGCGTTACTTAATGAAACCAAATTATAAATGAACATAAAACAAAAAATTAAAAATATGTACAAAAATCGCAATGAAAAAATTAAGTTATAAAATTAAACTTTTTGAAAACTTAACTTATTACTATTAGGAATGCTTGTATCTTTGAACAGAGAATTAACTTAGCACTAATAAGAAAAGGCAGAAAAAAGTGTTCTAGTTGAGTTAAAGCTCTTATTTAAGACCAGACTAGGAAATAGGGATAGCGTGATAAGATGCAGTATAAGAAAGATTGCTTTCATCACGGCTCTATCAGTACTACTCATCCTACAGGGTTGCCTGGACTTATTTATAGTCTTATTAAAAAAAACTTGCAACTAATTATTTTTTTAGTTAAACCAAGATTTACGTCATGATAATAATGCAGAGAATCGATTTTATAAAATTATGTTAGGATATTATCTAGGAAAAAATTAGTAGATTTTTAAAAACACAATAAAAATTTGAACCACGAAAATGGAAACGTGAAATTTTAGGACTACCAGATTAGTTTAATCAATTTTGATACAAATTAAAGCTATCTATTTTAGAACTAATAAATCAGGAGTAATGAATAATTACCAGGTAAAGGGGCGTATTTGTGGCCAAGTGAAGTACTTTGGCGAATCTCTGCTGAGTGTCCAATATATCGAGCAGTAGTGACATACGATCTGTAACAGGTCTGTGAGGTCTGAAGGGCAAATCGTGGAAAGTAGGAGACGTTCTCGGTAGAGACGGGTTGCCGGATCTACTCGAAGAAGGAAGTGATAACCGACGAGGAGATTTGGGCAGCGAGCGATACCCTGAATCAGCGGGACTAGAAGCAGGTGAAGGTGGTGCCGGGGCCGCTACCGGACCGGCGTAGCTATGCGGCCTAGGACGGACTGGAGGATCTTGACGTGGCTCGGGTGGTCTAGAATACAACGGTACTCCTCTTGGTAAACTTCCTGGTAAGCAAGCAGGTCGTATAGCTGGTCTCTCTGACGACGCAGGTAAGGTATAAGCACTGACTGATTTAACGACTCGTCTAGCAGGCCAACCTGCAAAGCCTCCGTCGTCATCAGGACTCTCAACCATAACTACTCCGCCATTACTAATTACACCATTAGCCGTAGAATTTGAACAGCTGGGGCCTTTATCACCTAAATTTAATTTCAAACTCACGTTACGATAAAACTGAGTGTCTCTAAACATTTGCAGGGGACCTTTTCGTTTTTTTTCCTCTTCCATTATTAAACTATGAAACTAATTAACTACGGAACTACTAAATAAATTAAAATTTAAACAATTATACAAAATCACTAAAGAAGGAAGCACCGATTACGAACTACTCTACTTTAAAATTTCTTCTAAGGTTACGAAAATTACAAGAAAAGTTAATTCTTCAAAAAATATCGATGAGATCAGACAGGATGAACGACGTAAGAATCCCTCCTGTTGAAAAGATAAAAGCAGAACTTGCCGAATACTCGCCTGAGCCTGGCCAGAGGACGGCGGCCGGGCTGCGGCGGCGGCTGTTTGTACATGACCCTCACATGTGGAGGGTAGCGCGGTCCAGAGCCGACTAGACCCGACCATGCCGCTTCATCTACCGCCTCCTCGCTCCCTCCCCCGCGCATGGCTTCCCTTCCTATATCCTTTCGGGTCTAAAATATTTAGCCACGGAGTTAAAACTTTTAGAACAGCAGAGCAAAGACTCCTTTATACGTAACTATATAAACAATAACACAGGGGCTAAATACTTGACGACAACTTTGTCTTAATTCCTCTCTTCTTTCTTCAAAATAAGTAGATTATCCATTCGCAAAAAACTAGTTTGGAAAAAAATAGTTTTTAAGTACACTCTGCAACAATACTATATAAGATACTAATAATCATAACCTGGATTATTCAGAAAACTTAAGTCTTCGTTCAAAAGACTTATATTAATCGCTAATGAACAGTTCTAACCAATCATAATTCAAACTCAAAATACAGTTATGTGAACAAAGAACCCCGCGAAATCTTTATGAGTAATGGCTCTAGACTAAATTTGCTGAAATTTTGCAAAAAATAGTTTTTGCCATGCTTATGAAAGATTTTAGCGGGCTCAACCACCTGTCTTTAACAAGAAAATCTCTACATACCCCCCCCCCCTCCCACCAGAATATGAGCTTAGTGAGATTTGGGGAATATAGGGAATATATCCAAGGAACATATCTTTGGTTGAAGTTAGAGGTTTGTGCCCCTTAAGACTTTTTTTTAATTGGCATGACAAACACTATCTTTTTGCAAAGTATCTTTGCAAAAACTTTATTTTACTGAGTATTTTATCGAAAACTATTTTCTATACAGAATAAGAACTTAGGAATGTTCGGGGATTAAAAGAGAGTTTGTAGTGAAGATAGGGGGTTGGGCCCATTAAGATGTTTAGTCAGCACGCTAAACACTATATTTTTGAAAAATTTCGTCAGATTGAACCGAGATTCATTTTCTATGCAGTGTCATATGATAAAACAAAGCCATAAGTCGCACATAAAACAGACACAGCATTTGTCGTACATGAAACGGACGGTCTATGTCAATGTAATACCCATATAAAGAGTGAAGAAGGTATCTAAAACAAATAGCAAAAACGCGTTGTACGATTTGTACTCTTTAAATTTACTACTAGTAAAAAACTAGTCACCCCAACGCATCGTCTGATTTACATATTTGATGAATCATCAAAATGACCTTGTTAGTTAACCTTAAGCTAAGACGTAATGTTTGGTTTTTGTGGTAAGATTAAACTCTTCAACATAACCCCAACATGAATTATGCGTGACACAGACAGCGACATGGTTGTTTCATGATAGGAACCACTCAGAACCTGACAGATAACACCAAACAGACAATTCTCGTGAATATCGGTTTCGGATCTTTAGGGTTAAACAATAGTTTTCCTATACAACTACGGTAGTAGGCGAGGGAAAGTTAAAAGTCGTTAATAATGATAAATGGATTCATTTCTTGGACTTATGAGTAGTTAAGGCAAAAATAATAATAATGAAGATACAGACTTATCCTTAAGTCCATTTGTGTTTTAATGTCAATAATAATATCATAATAATTTTCTAATACGCATCTAAAATATAAATAAACTTGTAGTATTTTGTAGCTAAAATTTTTCCAACCAGCACCAAAATAATATTCAAACAATTGAAGTTAACTAATAAAAGAAAAAGATAAAAACAATATTTTTCCACAAATGGAGAAAAAAAAGTTGAGCAAGAAAAACTTTATACAATTGCAGAGAAAGTCTAAGGATTTTTTCTCGTTGGTTAACTCGATTTAATATTGCAAGATATTGTTTCCTAGAAATTGTTCTTTAAAAACAATCTCGGCAATTACTCATTAAATATAATTAATAATTTTCTTATACAACTTTAATTAAATTACGAATAAATGAATTTCCCAAAGAATTGAAAAAAGTTAAAAAACGTTTAACAATATGAACAAAATTAGGTCATTAAAATTTTAAGTTCTACATGACCAAGGCGCAGTGTAAGGCGGTAGTTTTCGAGGCTGTGCGAGTTAGACAATCGTTAATTATGCCTAACCTTGAATTGAATGAATGGGTTTGATACAAATTTAGGATTCCTAATGCGGTAGCCTTTATAAAATACATAAATATGCAACAGTCTTCTGCATGGTTTAAGTAGCAAAGCATATTTTTATAGTGGTCTTATTCATATTGTGGACTTAGCATAAAAGCTGTTTCTAGCTAAAGAAAGGTGTATCTTTAGTTGATTAGATACAAACTACCTACAATTAGACTCATAAGCTTCAGAAAATTATTTTATCAACAGACAACAGAAGGGAGAAAATATGTTCCTAAAGTGTTTCCTATTATTGGGTTATTAGAGCCAATTACAAGAAAATATGTTCTCTTGTATTTTTTAATACAAAAATCAACGTCTGGAGATAAAATCTTGCATGCACCTTCGGAGTAAAATGCTATTTTCCTCCTCCCAATTACCTTCCTCGGCTTCGCCTCGGGAATCGAGCACATAAATATCTCAGCTTCGCCTCGGGAGTTAAATACTTTGGTTTCCTCGGCTTACGCCTTAGAAACCAACTAACTGCTCAGGGAAATAATAGCATTCTTTACTCCCTTGGTGCATAAATAACTATTACATCCCAATGACGCAAATTATAACCCAAAACTAAAAGGAGCCCCAATGACGCGACGAGAACAAATTAATTGATGATTAATCACATCTCACTAACTATCTAAGGTATTAACAATATTTTTACCCATGTAGTACTTAAATCAATTCACGTCGCAAAATTAATCGTATTTAATTAAGTGAGACAAATAACTAATACTTAATTAAGGCTTTCAGGTTTGTTAATTAACGTGGTATAGGTTTGTTTACAGTTAACTTATAACAAACTTGATATAACTTGACAGGAAAAGATAGTAGTAATAGAAAAGTTATCAGACCTTTAAAACCCCTCCATATGTAACTCACAACAGATCTTACTAAAAAATCTACAACCTTTAAAAACTTTCTATTAATATTTTAACAAGAGAAGAAAAAATAGAAAAGTTTGTTATAATGCTTCCTTTTCTGGGTAAATATCAAAATGTATAAAGATACAACAAAATAAAAATCTACAGAGGTCACAATAAAGACTAAGCCAAAACAGAAACATTGAAAGGAATCGTTCATTGACAGCTGTCCAGTAACGACTAAGACTGTACGATAACCTGTATTGTTTGGTTAACATGTGATAACCATTTCATCTGTAGAGAGACTTCTTTTAATTAATGAACTCCACATTCGATTTGCTCTATTATTATACGAATGAATCCATAGTTACAAGAATAATTTATGATCATCGATCATCAATAATACAATTATTATGATAAGTCAACTTGCTACTTGCCACGTATCTTAGAAACTTAAAATTGAAGCAAGAAGAAAGGCAGAGGTAGATTTAGGCTTCAGAGCCGCTGTAGAATCTCTAGCAAAAGAATATCTACTTTAATATTGAACAAAACACGAAACTTTACAACAACTGGACAAGACTTTCAAACATAGACAACTTGACGTATATCTTTACAAAAGAAAGTATATCAACTTATTTCAAGATATTTTATACTAGAAAAGAAAAATTAACACAGAAGAAAGAAATAAAACATATTTAATTTTTAACGTTTAGTCCAAATTTTTAGTTAAAGTTTGTTTAGTTTTTTAAACTTTGTTTAGTTGAAAAATTCCTCGTTTTCTAATCTACTTAAACGATTAAGATCACTAAAGAAAAAGATTGACTTGTAATACTTTAAACAACTTATAATTCCATAACAAAGTAGGTGAAACTTATATACACTGTATAGTCAATGTTATCTCAAAGGATTATAAAGGTATTCTTTTAGGAAATGAGATGCTAAAAGAATTTATTTATTTAGGAGTGAAGATAACTCGAGGAAATAACTTTCCTCGCCGACCAGAAGTATTTCCTAAATACATTTTCTCAACATAGAAATATTTAAAAAAATATTTTTTTAATTCTTGCTTTTATTTAAATATTTGTAATTTGCATAGACTTAATTTTATTAAGTCTTTTGAAATTATTTTATTTCAATTGTCTATAGATTTAAATGAATTTAAGTGTGTTACTTAGGGATTTTTAAGAAGGAACGTAAACTTTTAGATCATTGATAAGAGGGCACAAATGAGACAGTTCTTAGTTTTAAGGTACTATATTTCACCCATACCTAAGCATATATAAAAACCCAAAATTAGTTTTGTTTATCACTTCCCAGTTATACTTTTGAAAATTAATTATTTTTTTTATATTTTCTCATAATTATATAGTAATTTAATAATTATGTCTATGTTAAATGTGTTAGTTAGTGCATGATAGAAATGCATTTTGATTTCTTCGGACTCTTAGTAAGTTTTATTTTTACTGTCTTTCCTTTTAATTATTTTTTAATTTCCTTTATACTTTTTGATTTTTTCTTTTTAACTTCTTTGCTCTTTAAGTTTCTTCATTTTATTTACCTCCAACGTAGTTAAAATATCCTAACGGTATGAGTAATCTTATTTATTTATTTTATTTTTAAAGGCATATCAGCATAAACAAATACATTATTTCTTACATTCTACATTATAGATAACTAATTTTATTTTATCTATACATGAATATGCCCAGGTATGGGTGAAATATAGTACCTTAAAACAAACAACTGTCTCATTTGTGCCCTCTCATCAATGATCTTAATACATGAATACCAATACCTTAACCTATATGTAAAGTTTAAGAACATATTTGTGGCAAAGAATTGATAATAGGTTAGAATGTCGTAAAAACTCTTTAACCCTAAATGAACCTGGATGAAAATTAAATACTCTAAATAGTAGTTTATATAAAGTAAACATAAATATACATATTAAAGAATATAATAAATATATAATTTATATATTCTTTGGTACATATTATAATTAAATTATAGTAATAGGCCAATGACCTGTGATGAAAGAAATCAGTCACGTGGTACCTCGGATTTCACATCGTATCAGATTCGCTACGATCAGCCTCAGAATATCGATTCTATAAATTACTACGTACTCGTTTCGCTGCTCCTTACACAAAAAACACACGTTTCATCACACCTGTGACCCATCCACGTACTGAACTCGCTTGATGCTGCTTAACTTTTATGATCAACAGTGGAAAGACTTGTTGAATTAAATCAGTTTTTCGCGTTTTATTAATTTATTTTTCAGAGTCATTACGAGATAATGACGACATAAAAAAGTATTTTTCGGAAAGCAAAATTAGACCTAAAGATTGGCTTTCGTACCAAGTTTCAACTCTTAAGCAGGCGTTTGGGCCTTAGTGAAAGGCCCAGTAAACCTCATTGCAACCTCCTCTAAGAGCGTTTTAAGGTTATAATACATTCTAAGTTTATAAGATTCTATTCTGATCGAATGTCCAAAGAAAAGCCTTCAGAAACATTAGCTGATCAACACTGCTATTTTTATTTAACTGATTATCAGCTAAATAAAAAAAGACCAAAATTTTAAAGAAAAGTATTTTTATGATAATTATTGGGTTAGGTCATAGTGATAATAATTCTATTTAATTTAAACATTGTTTTCTATAAAAAAAAGAAAAACTGGTAAGAATGTTAAATGGTCGATGGAAAAAAGAAGAGGTCGGAAAATTAAAATGTTATCCGGACCCTTTGAAAAAAGTACAAATTGGCTACCATGTTATATCAAATGGATCCGCATACTAACTGAAGGGAGAAGAAGGTATACTACAACAAAGTATGAAATATTTCTTCAAGCAAAAAAATAACCGAGTACATAAAGAAAACTTGGCTTAAAACAAAAGACTTAAACTTAAATTAATTAAAAATTATTAGCGAATTTCCAAAGGAATTATAAGCTAATGAGGTTGCTAAAAGAATATCAGAATTTATTTAGCGTATCAATAGTATCTATTTAATCAAAAGTAAATGCTTAAAAAGTAGCAATTAATCTTAATCATAAGTGATCAGTCTTAGATTAATCTTATAAGATTAATCAGTCTTTCTCATAAGTTAGTAAGACGTGACTATTTTTTAAATAGTCATGTTCGTCTAATTTCGAGTCGGTCAACAACAAAAATAATTAAACAATTCCAATAAAAACTAATTAGAATTGTTTTTGATTATTTTAACGTCGTGAAGAAGCTATAATGGCCTACAACAAACCTACACCAAAACTTTGGTCAATCAGTAGGGTGGAAAGTGCGATTTTATCACAGTATAAAAAACAAAATAAGACAAAAACAATCAAAGCAATAAAAATCACTTTACAGCTATGTTAAATGCGTGGACAATTTCATTTTTAGGACGTTGACAAATCACAATAAGTTTTCACTTTGAGTTTTTACACTTTTTACTTAGAAGTAAGACTTACTAAGTTAAGATCAAAAAGAATTACTTAAAAGAGTTGTTAAATTAATTTAAATCAAATTTGTCACATTTAGCGCCATAAGAGCGTCTCCAATCGACTTTTGAACTGACACCAGATCATAAATCAATAAAATATATAAAAATTCTTGCCCGGAGGTCCACAAGCCAGGCGCATTTTCTTTTAAATGCGCCCGAAAACGAAAGAAATCTTTAAAATCTTGCTTATCAATCCAATTTTTGCTTAAGTTTTCAGTATACATTTTATAACCTAAGCAATAGCGTCACAACTTGTTATTAATTTTGGTCAAAATTTTCAAAAAATGTACGCATCTAACCCATTTTTATACACGGCACAGCATTATTTGCAGTCATTTGAAGCTCAGTTTACGCTAATTTTTAGTGCGTTCGAATAATACGAAAAAAAAAAATAATAGTTGTGACGCCACTACACAAGTGATTTAACATATAGCATACCAAAAACTTGGAAAATTGGAACCAAGAATGCTCCTACTTTAAAGGAAATTCGCCCGGCTTGCGAACCTTCGCGCCAAAATAATTTTAAAGTTATTAACTTAAATGCTCTAGACAGTAAAAAATTAGCGCTGGTACTCTAAGTTAGCTCCGAGTAGTCTTATCGACTACGGATATATTAGATTCAGCACCTCTGAAAACATCGAAAGCAACCCCATACTTGACATATGTTGTTTATCGACCGTATTTTATGTTATCCAGGGACTTAAAAGTATTTTTGCAACGCTAAAATGTTGACCCCACCCCTGGGAAAAAATGTTATCTCAGCAAACCGGGTTAATAATGCCATACCTAATTGTTCAAAAAGGTTCATTTCCTTCCTAAGGTTAAATTTTGTACCGAGTATGATTTATAAATATTATTCTGTTATTTGTTTGTCAACGTTTAAGAGATATCGCGAAAAAATACACTTTGAATATCTATGCTATACTAGAAAGACGATGGCCAAATAAATAATTGGTAATTTAAGCAGTTTGGTTTTTACCAGTTTATTAATTTGGAATTTAAGTAATTTAATTGGTATTTTTTTTTCCAAATAACTTTTCACAAATTTTTACGAAGAAAGTACAGATTTTTTGTAAAATGTACAATGATTAGCAGTTGTTTGTGTTGGGAATGTGTGTTTACAAAAATTCGCTAGAAATACATACAAAATCTAACGTATTAAAGGTTATGTAAGGTAATCTGACGTATTACACACACACACATTTCAAATATATTACCTCGACTACCCCAGATTTTAATAAATTTATCGCCAAAAAAATAAGATCAACCCCCACCAATTTGACTAGGAGCTTAAATTACCAATTATTTATTTTAATAAAAAATAGAGTGTGGAGTCCAGATATAAGGAAAAATAAAAAACAAGTCTCTCCACTGATGTTATTGTATAATGACAAAGCCAGCTTTCAGACTTGACAGTCCATCATCAGTGCCGGCGAGATGCGAAGAAAGTGTTAAGAAACGGAAGTGATTGAGTTGGACGATTTCAACTATAATAATAATTAATAATTTATTTGGCCAAATAAGTAACCAATTATTTATTTATCGTCTTTCTAGTATAGTAATTAGGTTACCAAAGTGTATTTATTCACTACAACTTAAATCTTTTTAAACTTTAACTTTTTAAACTTTCAATAAGAGCATACCATTATATAGATAATTTCAGAAACTACTCTGTTTTCTAAACAATTCAACACCAATATCACTGTTCCGAAACACAAGTCTCACTGAATATTGCAAAAACATTTTTCTTCGTCTATACCTACGGTAAAAAACGAGAAAAAGTAAAAACAACTTAATATTTAAGAACAGATTTCTTATAGACCCCTATGTAAAATGAATAGCAGTTGTTTGTATCGGGATTGTTAAAGAATGCTAATATCAACTTCATTTATTACAACCTTTCGCCGTTTAATATATGAGATATACAATCACACTTTGTGTTCAGAACAAAAACCATTGCTATCACGATAGCTACATATAATTACAATACTGTATATTAAAACCACATGCGAGGTAAAACACTCCCCGCCAAGGCATGTCTCTTTTGTTTGGAGTCATTGGCGTTTCAAAGTGAAGTTGCTAGGTTGGAAATACTAAAAGGCCTTATTTAAATTGAGAAGCAATCATTAGCTTTTTCTCCTAGGCGACGTGCCAGAAGTGTGAACGAGTTGTATAGCTTCTTATGCAATATTTTGAGATATCAAACAGTTCAGGTGTCCGCGGAGATAAATCATAACAGATTTTAGCAGTTGTCATTACTGTAGCAGTTTTTCTTTAAGAGTGCAGGTGGGTCAATTTATATAAACATAGATCCAACTGCACAGTAGCGTTCGCTAGCTTAGTTTCTAGATCCGTTTTCAGCATAGGAATGTCAAATTTGAGATTTTATCAGGTAGAACCACACAAGAGCATAAGACAAATCCAAAAAGTCCCCACACGCCAAACTCCGTTCAGTAATTTAGGCTGTAGGTACGTCACCATATAAAATTATCGTTGGCTATCTTAGTTCTTCGCTCCGTGTTTAGCGTAGGAATGTCGAATTTGATAATTTATTAAGTAGGAATGCACACGAGAATAAGACGAATCCAAAAATTCGTCATACGTCAAAATCCATTCAGTGGTTTAGGCTGAAGGAGCGTCAACAAAAAGTGCAGGAAGAATAAGAAGTCGTCAAACATTTCATTTTCAAACCTCGCTTTCTCCACTTCTACGGGGCCGATTTATTTTTTTTTTTAACTTGATTATTGTCTACAATAAATGTATTTGACATAGTGCTCATGCTGGTTAAAGTGACTTGGTAGTCTTGATAGGAGGAATTAAGAATCACCCAGTGTTGATACTCCTTGGTGTGGTTAGGTAAATGTTGACATTTTACTTTAATTATATACAAATTTGGCTTGAACTAAATTAGTGGAATAGAAATTAGTTGACTTCTGAATAGTTGAATTTTCTGAAATGTTTTGCGTTTTTGCATTAAAATTAATATTAATTATAACAGAAGGTCAAGCGGCCACTGTCGTCGAAGGCGCCGTGGAGGATTGGAAGGAATGGTTCTGGAATGTAGGGTTTGGGCAAGAGGATTAGGATGGGAATCTAATTTGGAATGAAAGGAATTGTATCGAGAGGAAACAATGTCTTTGACGAACGGAAAAGACATTTTTGAGGTCATGTGGATGGTTAAGCTAGATACGAACCAGGGAGCTTGAACTTTTGAATTTTTATTTAATTTAATATATAAATGATTTTTTATTTTTAATCTACAAGGCACGCCTAGATTATAATATTATGTACCTCAAGAAGTTTTCACGCTAAAGACCTTCAAAAACTCAAAAGTTTGTTGCGTACAGTATAATATACACTGGCAGCTTTAGTAGGTTTTAGCCTTGTTTTACAGACTAAGCAGGGATTTTAATTTTTCTTCTTGACTTGGCTTTTTAAAACTGTATGTTAAGATTGTGTTAAATAGAAGTAGACTGAATTCCAGAGTAAACTTTAGATTTGGAGATGAGAAAGGAAAGGGACGCAGATGCATCCTAGCGGAATTTCTCTGTATCACCAAGCTTTTATATTCTACCGCTAGAATTCAGCTCAGGTACAGTTTAAAACAAATAAAAGATTTCTCTATTTCTCGACTACTAAATAGTAAATTAGTTAAAATTTAGAATATGCTAAAATGTATGTTTTACTTTTATTATTATTATTGTTTAATTATTTGGTATCAAAATAAATTAAACAAACTAACTAAATCAGGAAATATGCGATATGGATATTATAAATAAAATGCAATGGATTGACTTAATCTTCAACCGTTCTCCAAAAAGCAAATTTTTATTTTTCTCAAATGTTTGACTTATCTTCTGAATTTGGTTTTTCATAGAATTTTACATCCTAATTTTTTTATTTCCATAAATTATCTTGTATGAATTTATCTAATGATTCATTAACCTCCAGTCATATATGATATGGTATTATAAAGAAATATACTTTAACATTAAATTTTTTACTAATTTAAAAAAAAACTCTCTAAACAATATAACATCAATGACAAAGATCTTTTATCCTGCGATGAGCTAAGTGCAAAACTTGGAAAAAATAAAATAAAAAAGAAAAAAAACGTTGAAAGTAAAGCTCGCTCTGCAATATTCATTAGCTGATAAAAGGACTATTACTTAACTTTTAGCGCATATATATGAGGAAAAGTATTGTATTAGTACTTACAATACTTTTGTATTGTATACAAAAGTATTGCTCGGTGATAAGTATTCACCGAGAAGACCTTCTAAGTGGTTTTTACCACTCACTTTCTTTTTTTTCCAATCTGTTTGTATGAGTCAGTCATCATCACGTTTATGATAAAGAAGAGAAATTTGATAAGAGAATCAATTTATAAATGTTGTGATTGATTTAGTAGTCCACTCGAAAAATAATTTCCTTATGACGTCCTAAGCTCTTATTAATGACTCAGCATAAAATAATTTTATCGAATGACGTGTACGATTTCAAAAAATCGCTATCAGAACGATTTCATTTTAATTTAGCGTGAACAAGCACGGTTTTTGCTTGGGTCCTATGTGCTAAGCAACATCTAGCGTGATCGCTATATCCAATGTGCTAAACAGCATCGAACATGATAGATGTATGGATAAAAGATCGCTGAGAATAAAAACAGATGTTTCCAGTTCTGAGATCAAAATATTAGGCGTTTTCCATATTCCGAAGAAGTCCTAAGTTATAAGATACAAGCATAGCAAATCCAATAAGTTAGGGAAAATTTCAAGCGTAAGTACCCGAATTCTTCTATTCCTCATTTATACAGAAGATAAATAGAACAAGTATAGTGTCCAATAAAAACTCCAATAAATCGTGATTTCACTGGAATTATACGTTAAATAAATTATATATTTATTTAAAGGAAGGAATTCCTTTAAATACCTAAACGGAAGACCTTCTTTAAATACCTGGTTTCAACAAAGTTCCTTTACATCCTTTGGAGTGGTTTGCACAATTTTGTCAGTCGGTATGGATTTGTGTGTTTGTTATAATCGTAGCTACCAATGTATGTATGCTAAAAAGTAGAAACATCGTACAAAAATCAATCTTTAGGCCTTTCTTGAGAGGTTGTGCCAAACATCTAAAATTTATAAAACGCGAAAAAAAGTTTTGATTGGTTTGAATTTGAGGACAGCCATGTTTCATAACTTCAGTAAGCCATAAACAGTAGCCATGTTTCATTTCGTTATTAGCATTAGTTTTTTTTTCGTTTGACTTATATATGTTTTTAATTTTTTTTAGACGAAAAATAATTTAAAAGCGTGTTCCTTTAAGCAATAAATAAGTATACTAAGTTTCGCTTCAATACGGCAAGTATATCTAGTGTTTTTGTTAAGCATAGTGAGTCTGAATTTGTCAGGATAAGCTTACCGAATCCGATGTGTTAAGGAAAGATTAAGAGTTACCTTGTACCCGTACAATGTATTGGATATATTTTAACTCATACGTAAACCAGAAAGATCTAGACAGTCAATCTATTAGCCTTATATTTCGAGCTAGAACAGAATCCTTAAACTTAAATTACAAGCCCTGGATCCAAAACAAAGATTATAGATGCTCACTTTGCAACACAAATGACCTCGAGAATATCATGCACTTGTAGCCAAATGCCCTATCTTAAGCTGCTACAGAATTAAATACTTTGGATTTCGGACCCTAAATGAAGAACAGATCATAGACATCTTAAATGGAACAGAAAGTTGGTTAAAACTAAGTCAATATTTAAAATGTGCTTATAGTTATAGGAGAGATTTAGTGCATTTCTTTAACTTTTAAAACTATTTAAATTTTTATTAATAATTTTTTGTTAAATCACCAAGTTTGATAATGTTATGTGTTATATGTATGTTTACTGCGTGTTGTTTGCATGTTAAAAAAAAATTTGTTTTAAGTACTAAATTACCAAAAAAAAAAAAATAAAAAAATTAAAAAAAAATAAATAAATAAAAAAAAAATATAATAATAATAATAATAATTTAATACAAACATAATTAACAAACACATTAAATTATAAAATAAAGATAAAACAAAATAAAAATTTATAAATATATGTATATTATAACTAATGTAGAATAATGTTAAAAAACTAATGCATGTGCGACTCCGGCTGACGGTTCATAACCATGCCTAAAATGTAATGTATAAACAATTGTATTTATATGTTTGCAAAATATACATTTTTCTATTCTATTCTATTCTATTCTATTCTATTGGATATATTTTTAAATACATCCAAAAATAAGTTTTCAATAGTGTTAAAAAAAATATCATAACTTTAAAGTAAAAGAGCAAGTCGTAATTCCTTACTCGCTTTATTGCTCGAAAAGTCACAGCACGAACCGAGTTAACAAAATGATTCTTGGTGTAAGAGAGATAAAACCCCTTTAGAAAAATTGGCACTGTTAAAACTAAAATAGAATGAATTAAGTTGAATAAATATTCATTAAATACGTAAAAACTTCTTTATTTAAACATCAAGAACCGCACTTTTCATTTTCTATTAAAAGACATCAAAATAATAGCTTTAACTCTTTAAAGAGACCTAAAGGCAAAGAGACATTTTATAGAGAAATTACCAAGGGAAGGAAACTTCATAATAAACAGAGACTGGATATAATAAAGCTGCCTCAACATTTAATAAGCTTAAAACACGAATAAGACTCTAATATATCTTAAAGCTTTATGGAGTTGAGCTTTAGACTTACTAAGGTAGAATTAATATGGATTAAAAGAAATAGTCAAAATCCTATAAGGCCTCGTTTACTTTTATCTACCTAGTAAATAAAGTGTAAAATGAAGGGTTTACATTTATTTACTACAGTAAAATAAATCGTTTTCGGAGTAAAAATAAATAATTAAAGTTATAATAAAAGGTGTATGGTGTTCTTCGCGGATATCTAAGACAATCTCAAGAAATTTAAGACATTATGATCAATGCAAAAGATTAATTAACGCAGTCCATATTTGCCCTAGTTGTTTTAGTTCCTATATGTTCAGACCGAACTAGCTTCAATCCTTAATAGTCCAGTCAATTTAGACCAAAAAATGGCGTTTGTAAAAAATGTTATACAAGCTGAACTTAAGCCAGATGATAGAGCACCCTTATGGCAGTATCCTTCTGAAATTCCCCGCCTCTATCTCTGGATTTTGTTTTGGGGAGGATGGGCAAAACTGCCTCAAATTTACTCAAAACTACAATTCCATTGCATAATATCACAATCATGCATCAAGTAGTAGTAGAATAAAGGAAATATTCCCAATAACGTATTAAATATAGGTTAAGTACAGTTAAATAAAATTTCCCTAAGTTCAAAAGCTGCTTCAAAGGACCATATTGTTCCTCATTTGACTTACTAATAAAACTTGCAAGTCATGAATACAAGGAAGTATTATTAACAGTTAAATAAGCAAAGATCTGTAGATTTAGAAACATACTACGAGGATGTTTCCCAGGCTTTATCTCCAGAAAGGGACAAGGGATTACTAACCTTAACAGAGGATATCTCAAGATATTTCTACAAGGAATAGTACAATAGGGCCTGAATAAATATCCCCCCCAACAATCTTCCAGACACTGCAAGCATTAGCTTTTATAATTAAACCTTAGAAGTAAAATAAGTTTAAATCCACTCTATGAATCATGTCACTAGGACATCAATAAATTGGTTCTTAGCAAATTTTCATCGAAAACAATTCGTTAATGAGATAGCTCTTGTAGTAGGAGGGCAGGTTGTGTGTCAAAAATCCGTTTCAGAGGTTACAAACCACAAAAAATACGTTTCGTGAAACTTTTTGTAAACAGGCTATCTCTCGAACGGATTAATATGTTTAAATCAAACTAGGAATAAAAAATCAACTTTGGGAAGAACCGAATCCTATTGAAAACAAATTTTGACACGGCGGTCCGCATGTCAAAATCCATTTGCGGCTTAAGGATCCGGTTTATGACTTGAACAGTTACTCAATCATCAAGCACTACTCGTAACTAACTTTTTCTGTATTTTCAAATAAAATGTGCTAAAACCTTAAAAGGAAGCAAATGATCATTAAACTTGTGCAAATAATAATGTGGGCTGCCAATTTTAGAGGCAACGTTTTGAATAACCGAAATGCGCTTTTCCTTTAAAAAACACAGAAAAACGTTTTACGAGTAGTGCTTGATAATTGAATAACTGCTCAAGTTACAACGCATAAACCAGATCCTTAAGCAAGAAATGGATTGTTAAGCACAGAAACAGGCATTCTAATTAGATTAGTGTATTATTCCTTTAAAGGAAATTTACCTGACATGCGAACTACCGAGCCAAAATTTTGATTGAAAAGTCGCTTAACATATTACGAATAACAGGGATTAAAGCACAACAATAAAAAAGTAAGCTGAGATGAATGATAACTGTCTCTCTCATCTATGCCAACAAAACAGGTACATCCAACATGAATTTAGTAATTAACTAAGTACATTTTTCATGCTTGGTTCTTATTCTTTGAGTGTTCATACAAAGACGTTTTATAACATCAGTCATCTTAACCGACATAGAATCAATTTCAATACCAGTTTTAATAATAATATAATACAAAGAATGTTATAAAAATCTGAACAAGAAACAAATGAATAAAATAATAAGGTAGTGATGATAGGTAATAAATTCGACGCAAATTACTACAATATAATAGCAAACAAGGTGGTTAATGTAAAGCACATACCCACAAACTGGACATAGTAACAGCAAAAGGAGCGTCTTATAACAATGTTTAACTTTAATACACTAATACAGAACTTGTAGAGTAAATTACTTTCACAGCACGCAACCCGAACACGCACAATAAATATTCCGTTATTGTCGTTACAATAAAAATCTAATTTCACCTCAAACATGACTAGAGATTTACTGATAAAATAGAATTGCATAAGCAATGAACATTAGGACAAATTTTGTTTCATAGAGAACATTTATTTTATTTGTAGTTTTATGGTTTTTGAATGCCTAATGTATTTATAATAGTTTTTAAGTACTTTTGTCGTTTAAGAATAATTTAACGAAAGTAAGTAATGCCAAAATAATATAACAGTTGAGGATTACATTTTTACCTAAAAGGATGGTAAAATTCCTAAAATCGAAGCTATTTTCGTTTCTAACAAGATCGTTTCTAACTAAAAACAAAATTTATCAGGACCTTATAAGAGCTCAGAGTTTTGCCCTATATTACTGAACTTCCTATTTTCTGCTTAGTTAAAAAAGGGTTATAAAAGGTTTAGCAGTCAAAATGGATAAGATTAAAATTATATTTCTACTCAAAATAGATTTCTTACATAATTTAATTTGAAAAGGAATAATGTGTATAAAATACCCAGGTTTAGTCACCTATAGATCCAACACAATTGACGTGTTGCTTTTTCTTGCAAGCACGGTGCACGGTATAGGCTAAACGCCTCACCAAAATAAATAAAATTTAGTCTTAATAAGAATAAATTATTAGATTCAGAGCGAAATCCATCACGATGGCTGAACATGGCAGCCACTTTGAATTTTTTTAGAAAATACTAAATTTAATTTTTTTGGCTAAAACTTCTAGGGCTAGTTTGAAGTGTCCTAAATCCCACATCTCAAATTGTAATATATCCAGAACTTGTCGAGATAATTAAAAATACGGACCGCGGGGCGGTCCATGATTTTTTCTCGTTTTATCATATAAGATAGATAGGGAAGCTGGAACTAAGCTTCCCTTAAATTAGCTTACCTTTTTTCTGTTTTTTTTTGTATGCATTTCATATGACATAAAAATACTAGTTGCGTCAGGCTTAGCTTTGTTAATTTCAAACATTAATACCTCCCCTGGTTATACAAACCTATACCTTTGAAATCTGAAGTGCACAACATCATTTTCACTAGTATAAAGCTTAGTATCTATTGAGATTTTAGTACATGTTCTTTCAAAAAAACAGAAAAAATAATTACAAATAGTGCTTGATAATTAACTCATTACTAAAATAATAAAACATAAACAGGAACCTTAAGCAAGAACTAGGTAGTTAAGCACGGAAACAAGCATTCCAAAGAAAATTCGCATAGCTTCTGAACCGCAGCGCCAAAATTATTTTATAGTTATAGACTTTTTATATAGTGTAAATAAAGCGATAAAAAATGGTCGTCCTTACCCGAAATTGAACCCAGGTGCCCTGCTTTTAAGAACTTTGAGAGTACGTAATGACTCCGGACCATTTTAGCGAATTTCCTTTTGAAAAAATGGGATAGGCGTCATGACGAAAGTAGGACTCGGGAGGGTGGCCAAAATACGTTTCAGAGGTCCCTGATAAAAAAATAGGTTTCGCGATATATATATATATAAATCAAGTTTCGTGAAACCAATTTTTGTGATCTTGGACATACGTATATCTCATTATTAATTTTTTTTCAAAGAAAATGAACTAAAATCGTAGAAAACTATTCCTCTTGCCTTTAAAGAGGAGGAAACTCGCAAAGGGTCATAAAAAGTTTTAAATAGATTCTAATACCAATTAAAGTTAAAAGTTAAGTACGAGTATAGAACATAAATATAAAGTAGAAAGTAGTATAGCTTACCTTGAGTTGCTGTGTTGGTTTAGGATCTTTATCGCTATCAGCCTCCACTCCCTCGAGACTGGATTCGACTTCGCTCATCCAGGCTACAAACTTCTCCAGTGATCTATCAAAGTTTTGTAATGAGTTAATTGCAGAATGTAATCCTTTGCCTCTGCCCGCGATACTGAAACAAAACATAAGTATTTATTAGTTTTACAGAAAGGATAGGTGTACAAAAGGGCCTTATAGATTAAACATATAATAGTTCAATAACATACTACATTTAAATGAACAAACTTAAGTTTTATTTCAGTTTATTTTAATTTTACTTAAGTTTAACCTACTTATTTATTTTATTTACCTATGTTTATTATAATTTATTTAAATACAATAATTTCATTTGATTTGATTTTATTAAATTAAATTAATTATATTAAGCTTGCTATATAATTTAATACTACTCTAGTTAAAAATAGGTAGACCACTCTATTTTGGAACTCTATCAAAGACCACTCTATCGGGCCTTTTTGGTTCAGTCAGCTACTGCGTCAAACTATCACATTTATTGCTTGACATATATATTTGTTTACATTTAGTTTACTAAGTTTCTACCTAATATATTTACAATATATTAGGATAAAAGTAAATTACATCGAAATTATCCAGAAGTAAGCAACCCAAAACCTGCATTAAATGCTTCAGCACTAACCTGGTGGTAGTCGCAGACTGTTCTTTTTTACAACAATAATGACAGAGCATCATTTCGCGAGTAATTCAAAGGACAAACAATTAAAAAGGACATTAACTATAACGTCAGCATTTAATATTCTGAAATGATAATTTTCTTTGTTTCCTCTAAATAATTATGAAAAAAGGGAAAATGAACATTTTTTTAAATAAAAAGAAAAACGGGTCAGGAAACGGCAATATATCAGCAACTAAACAACAAACGTATCTCTACAATGGGTCTAACAGTCACTGGGTAACATATGGCTCCAGACTGGACGAATAAAATATCAATACGGGAAACTAGATATTATTAAAAAGTGAAATATAAATCACAAAGGACACAGACAGTAAAATAGCGACTTGTATTACATGCCTTTATAATACGAATATTATATCATTAAAGTCTCAGGATTTATAAGATTAACTAAATACATACAAACATTTTATATCGTTGTATTTAACTGATAAAATAAGTTATTTCTTTTGAAAATATTAAGAGGGAAATGGAGAGAAATATATTTCCCTGTTTTTGTTAGAGATAATGCACCTTATATGTGAGATTGCAACACAAAACTTGATTTGACTAATTTGCACTAGTCTTTCCTTTGCAAAGGAAAAACAGCTAACTGTTATGATTCCGATCATACTGGGGCTTACAATATTATAATGACCGCTTTCCTGTTGATTTTGATTTGAGTTCCACTTTACACTTTGATTTAACTGAAAGTAGACATAGTTTGTGTAAGTGAACATAGCTTAAACCAATAAAATAGCGGCAGCGTGAGCCCTTGTGCCGCTTTATGGCCCAGGAAATTCCTAATGGCTGCTCTGCGGCCGCATTGCTTTTACTTGGAATAATTTGTTGATTTATTATTATTTTATGTTACATAGCAATATGCCATTTATTCAGCGAATTTTCTTAGCGTCCCCATTTATTGACTATATATATATAATATATATATATATATATATATATATATATATATATATATATAATATATACAACAATGTATATGTAGCGTTTAAAAATTGTCTTACACTAACTATATAGTGAAAGAAACCTTTTTTTACTCATTAGTGAAGTCTTAATAAAGGTATTTGCCAATTGCGCCACTTAGAATGGTGCGATTGAGCTGAAACCAGTCCCTATCGTTTCAGATTGCGTTCGACTATATGAAAACTCTAAAAAAAGGTGTCTTGTTTTAACAATCAACAGGGTTCATAACCTTTTCAACATCTCGCCTCGTTTCGATCGAAGAAGTTATCGTTCATACAAACATACATTCATTTTTAACATATATTTTTGGTAGCAGGAAGTCAAACGAAATTGACCCCTCCCCCACTCCCTGTCTCAAATTCCGTCATCTAAATAACCTCATAAGCGTAATTTTTATGATGAAAATTTTTAAAGAGGGAAATGAAAATTGTTTAATATATTTCTAAAATTTGTTCAAAGAAAATTTTGAACGTAAGTGCAATTTTATAGCAATACCTATATGCTATAAAGATTAAATAAGAATTATACAAACTAGATTATGCATGAAAACAAAATAAAACTTAAAACTATTGGCACAAAATTTAAAATTTACATAAAGGGATTTAGCAAACATGCTTCACGCTCACTGAGCAGTTTATTCATTTCAAAGCAATGAATAAGCAATAAACCGTCCTGAGCAAATATTCACTACTAACCTACAATATTCCTGGATATTAAAATACATTATGAAAAATATTTTCTTCTTTTTTTAAAGAAAGAAAAAAAGGGTATATTGGTCAAAGTTTACTTAGGCAAGAGAATCCTAAAGAACGGAAGGATTAATCCTGTAGCCAAGTTATGCGATTCTAAAAAACTTCAAACTCTCAGAACTAAAAATAAGAATTTTTTAAAGGATTTATGGGATTTAATGTTGTGGCTCTTTATAAGATGATAAACTTTTCTTTATCCCATCCAACTTTTTTCCTAGATGAAAT
This sequence comes from Microvelia longipes, assembly GCA_018340805.1. Classification (NCBI taxonomy): domain Eukaryota; kingdom Metazoa; phylum Arthropoda; class Insecta; order Hemiptera; family Veliidae; genus Microvelia; species Microvelia longipes. The sequence continues at coordinate 56,015,656 of JACMZG010000008.1, forward strand.
TGCAAAAGAAGCAATGCGAATAAATCTTAACGTAAAACAAAAAATTAGTTATTAAAAAAATATAATTAAGATAAGCAGTTTTTTATCGACTCAATTCACAAAAACAATTCATATTAAATGTTAAGTAAATTAACATAAATAAATATATACATATACACACACAGATATATATATACCTATATATATATATATATATATATATATATATATATATATATTATATATACACGTATACTACTGCTTGTTAACCGGTTAACTTGTAACAAGAAATGGAATACGACTCCACACATCTATTTACATATCATTGCAGACTCACTTTTGGGAATCTGAAGGTGTTACAACAAGAACATAAAAAACTCTCTTCACTCATCCTCAGAACAAACATTGCGCTAAATTTATACTTTAACACGTCTTCGGACTTGCTTCGCTCGTCTTCAGATAGTAAATACATTTATTTCATTCCAATCGGTCACCTATCCAGGCACTAAACACGCTCGATGCAGCTTAATTTTTAAGATCCATCAAAAATCATAGATATACTTGTTGTTGAAACGAAACTTGATGAACTTATTTAATACGTAAAGGAATAAACTTGTATCACATGCTCGATTGGATTATTTTCCAATTTTTTAAAACGTTTACAAGTCATTCGATAAAATTTAAAGTTTTGCTTATAATGAAATGAAACTATAAAGACTAACATCTGTTAGTCTTACAAAGGGCTACACGCGGGTCTAATCTTAAAATGATTACAACATTTTTTAGCGATTTATGATTTTTTGAAATTTTTTGTCAATATTGCGGGTTAATGATATTATAAAAAAAATATTTTCCCGATAGCACAACTACATCTATAGCCTAATTTTTGTACAAAGTACAAACTCTATAGCATAAATAATAAACTTGGAGCTACGATGATAACAGACACATACAGGCTGAAAACTTTTTAAAAACCACTAGGAGGTCTTAAAAATAAACACCTAAAACGGATAATTTCGGTGACGTCCCGGTTTCGGATTTCTTTTTGCAAACTCAATACTTTTCCTATATACAAGGAATGTACGGCTTTCCTTCGGTTTAATGAGGAAAATTATAAAAGTCATTTTAACAAACATATATCCCAACAAAAACACATGCGTGTAAAAAAAGAACCAAGTCTAGCGTGAAAAGTTGTGAGATCATTAAATAAGCCAAGTCATGGGTTTTAAATGATGCTTGTAAATATGATGCTGAAATTTTCTGAAAATCTTGATGAAACCGCCAAGATCTCATATATTTACAAGCATTATTAGGAACCTACGACTTGGCTTGTTCAATGATCTCACAACTTTTTACGCTAGACTTAGCTCTTTCTTTAACACATATGTGTTTCTGTTGTGGTTTCATTCCTTTTTGTAAGCTTGAACATAATTCCTTACAAAAATACGCCAAGAAATATTAAATTATTAATTAGTTACAGGATATTACATCACTTATTTATAACTAAACAGTTCCATTTTCTTTAATTAAACAATCGACAAAGTGCATGTCCTGTCAAAATAAAACTCGATATTTTTAGTTTTGATGTGCTCTACTAGGTAGCGCTAGTTGTAAAAATTTGTCTTTATACGTAAAAGTGAGGTTAGAATTATCTTAAATAAAGCATATTAGGTAGAGGCAACTGAAAATATTAAATTTTGACAATTTTTCATCGATTTTCACATCAACATTAATCTGTATACAATATTTCAAGTGTCTACGATTGCTGAAAGTGCCTTAGAATTTTGATTATTAGTGAGTGAGTGAGTGCCAAAACTGCCTAACTTTGAGCCATTAATCTCAACACCTGTGGATAGTAAAGATGTGAAAATTCAATAGAATGGTCAGAAAAAAATATTAAGAAAATTCAGATTTAGGTCTTCCGGTAGTGATCGCATCAATGTAGATTAAGAATCCCAAGTTTCGCTCTCACGACGGATTGTTCATCAACATTGATGTGGTCACCATTCCCAGTATTGGGAAATAATGAAGTTTTCTTCTTTGGCTTAAGGGACTTAAAATGTAATACTTTTA